>VXBU01015306.1:249203-346513 GCA_013400315.1 Bombycilla garrulus
CTTCCTTCCTTCCTTCCTTCCTTTCTTCCTTTCTTTCTTTCTTTCTTCCTTCCTTCCTTTCTTCCTTTCTTTTGCATTGCAGGGAAGCACTGGTAGAAGGGAGACTGCAGTTTTGAGAGAAGATCAGTTTTCAGCACTTGATGCCCCACTCCTGGAAGGGGGCTGATTTTGACCTTCCCAGTCTGCAATGTTTCCTGCTCACAGCTTGAGGTGTTTGCTCCTGGGGCTGCTGCGTCTTGTGAATTGCTCTCTGTGCTGACATTTGGCTGTTCCATCTAAGCCATTGACTATGGACAGCTGTTGACAGAGGCTTTTGCCTCTCTTTCCCCCAAAAGATAAATTATCTGCCAGATCAGCTTGCTGAAATCACTTACATTGCTGCCACAGGATATTTAGATTTGATGAAAAGCTGGGAGAAGTGAAGAGAAAGAGAGAGCCCTGCGTGAGCAGGGCTGCCCCGTTCAGTGGTGGACTGCCTTTACATGAAAGGAACAATGTCAAACTGTTCCCAGTGGGACTAGATTATCTTTCCTTGCAGTCTAAGAATTTAGATGGAGGGCTCTCAGCCCTTGTGCAGCCATCCTCATGGTGGTGTCCAGCCTGCAGGACTAATGGCTCAGCTGTGCCAGCCCTGGCATCTCTGGAAAGCTGTCTCTGCTGTCATTTGTGGTGGTCCAGCAGCTGCTCTGGGAGCAGCCCAGCCTTCTGCTTAGCAGTGGTTTTGCAGACAGTGGTCGCTTGTAAACCCTATTGCTGCCCCAGAGTCCTGGCCACTGGCCACTGCCCCTGGCTCCTGGCCCTCATCCCTACGGCTCTGGGGAACAGCATGCCCTCACACGCCACAGTGCTGCCTGTGCCACCAGGTGTACAGATGCCATGGGAGATATTTTGGTAGGAGAGGTGCTGGTTTACTCCTGTGGTCTTCAATGGAGGCTTGAGGAAGGCAGTCTATTCTCACTGAGATGTGTCTGTGAGAATAGACTGCAGGACTACTTAATTCAATAAATGACTCGCTGAGATCCTTAGAGCAGCTTCAGATCTATAAAGCCACTTCAGTGAGTTCATATCCTGAATAAATATTATGCAGTTAGATTCTCTCCAGTGTATTAAAGTACAACAGTGTGATGCCATGTTGACAAGGAACAACATGGGATGTAACACAGGAGGGTTAAACAGATTTCAAACAAGATCAGGAAGATTACCCCATTTTTTCCAAGTTGCTTATCAAGGTATTTTCAGATTCCTGTGTCTGAGGGTAAAAAGCCTCCTGTGAAGGAGATGTACGTTATTTTCTGGCCGTCTTAAATGTCAAAATGAATTTTACTTTGAAGTGTTTCCTATAAAAAATAAATTCCTGTTCTCTCCGCAGAAGTATATCATATTTTAGTGCACGTTGCTCTCAGGTTTTCAATTAGAACTTTGAATCACATTCCTGATTAGTAACAAGCAATCAATCATAATTAATTAGTTAAAATGTTCAACCGTTAAAATCATTACCATTAATTAAAATAATTATCTCTATTTTGGCTGCACTTCATTGCCATTTCAGGGAAATGTGTTGCTTAACTCTACCTTTAGCACTCAGTATGGGATTGTGGTGACTAAAACATGCATGAGAGGTGGGAGCATGACTTTCAAAAAGCTGGGTTTTGTAGTGTAGTTGTAGTCAGCTTTAAGTAGATGCGAGAATATCAATCACTTATGATTTTAGTAAAGAGATTTCCCCTTAACAATACACTGATATCTGCAGAGATACACTGTCAGCAGACAGACTTACTTTGTAAGTCTTTTCATAAAAAAAAAAACAAATTTGATGGGTTTTATGCAGTATCATATAGGATATGGTCATTCATGGGTAAAGACCACTTTTTTCAAGCTGTATGCTGATGAAAGTACACTTAAGTCAGACACTGCAGGAAAGGAAACATTCTGCTTCTACTGAAAAAATACGTTTGATTCAGGAGGGAAAGGATTAGGAGACATCTAAGAAAAGGACTTAAGAATGATTGCAGTGACTACAAACTGCTTTGTCACTACAGAAGCTCCACAGTTTCATGAAAGACATTTGTATCCCAAAGGAATGAACTGATTCTGTCTCTCAAAGAGAAAGAACTAGACTAGTTTTGGAAATACAGTATGAATTTGTCTAAGTTCCTGGTACCTAATTAACCTAACTTAAAAAGTTTTCAATAAAGGGAATCCATGCTACAAGGAAAGATTTTTTTTTTCCTGAAATATACAGCCTAAGAAGTGAGATACATAGGAAGATAAAAGCTGTCAAAAAGCAGGTCTTTCAGAATTTCTAAAGGGAAAGAAAAACCTTTCCAGTTAAAGTGTAGGCAGATTAAAGATAAATTATTTCCTGCTCCTAATCTCCCCCAACATTTCTTTACCCATCTCTTAAATGGTTATTTGAAAAAGTGTTTTCCACTTTGAATGTTGTGAAAAATGGTTGAGTAGAGAGTTATTTCACTGTAGCTGGATATGAGCTGTTGCGGTGGACATTTGTTGTTTACACTGGGTTTTGGATGCACTGGATTTATGTGATGTTTGCACTAAGGTTTCTAGTTGTACTCTTCCCCACACTATCTCTGCAGGTTGGTCCCGTTTTCCCCCGACCCCTGGGATGTAGCTTCTCCCTCTGTCCCATTGGCCGGTGGTCCCTCTTCCCAGCGTCCCCCTGTCCCCTAGGGGATAAAAGTTCCCAGGACACGTGACTTGGGTATCTTTTCTCTCTGTTCCCAGGCAGGTAGTTGCTGCCTATCTCCCCCCCCTCCTGCTTTGCCTAGGGATAAAGTTTTGAATTAAACCAGAACTCTGCAGAATGGGAATTGAGCGTCCTTCTTCCTCGTCCTTGTAGCGATTCTCCTAAGCCTAAGGCTTGCCAATTTAGCCTCCAGGATAAAGGGAACGGTTACAATGAGCAATACATTTGTAACTCCAGGGATGGTGGATCTCTAAAACACAGGGTCTCTCAGTTACAGCACTGCAGTGCCCTGGCTGCCTCCTGTTCCCCAGCAGTCACTGCAGTGTTGTGACCCCTGGGGTGAGGCCTGGAGGTCCAGGCAAGGTGCATGGAGAGCTCGGGGGTCAGCAGAGGAGGAAGCATCTTCTTCAAAACTACTCATTGTGGTTGTAAGCTGGTTGCAAGGATTTCTGCTACTGCACACCATGCTTAAACTTTGAGCAGCCCAGGATGATTTCTTCTGCCTTAGGCTCCACTGAATTTTTTGATCATGTTAGTTTTGGAGGTAATTTAGTCCAGTTACTCTGAACAAGTGTGGTCACTGCCAGTTGTTCAGGGCTCTGTCCAGTTGTTTTTTTTAATTAACTCAGGGAATGGAAACTCCAGAGCCTTTCTGGGCAACTTGAGCCAGTGTTTGACTGCTCTGACAGTGAAAGAATAAAGAATGTGTTTAAATAGAATTTATTGCACTTCAATCTGTGTTCATTGCCTCTGGTTCTGTCATTGGAAATCTCTAAGAAGTGTCTGGCTATGCTGCCTTTACCCCCTCCCATCAGATTATTCTCCTCTTATTTCTCCATGCTTCAGTTGGTGAAGATTTCCTGTACTTATAAAAATGGTCAGCACACACTTGGGTCACTTTGGTCTGAAATATGGCCTTAATTTCTTGGAACTGTGGTTTGGATGGCTGTTCATTGAGAGACCCCTCTTTGCCCACCTGGGACCTTCTGCTGTGTAGCTATTTTTTAATGGGTGTAATATCACCTTACAGGTTTGACACTCTGCTATGACAGCCACAAATCTGCCCTTTAAAAAATCCTTTTTTATATGGAAGGTGGATGATGTCTACCTAAGACACATGAATTGGAATAAGGACACTTGAGTTCTGCTCTCTGTCACAAATTTTTTGTATGACCTGAGATGTTTCATTAACAACTGACCAAAAGCCTGTTGGGAGTCTTTTCGTTTACCTTTATGGGCTTTGAATTAGGTGCTTAACTTTCTCAGACTCACTGACCAATTTATATAAAGGATATGGTGTTATTTGCCTATCTCGTTAGGCTGTCACGAAGTGAAATACACTGCGACAAAGGATTTTGGGATCACTGAGTAGAGAGTGCTATTCAAGTGCAAAATACTATATAAACCTTTAGAAGCAGTAATAAAAGTGCTAGTGTTTCCTTGAAAAACTATGATTTCTTTTCACCTTTTTATTTCTAGAAAGGCTTGTCATTTTATGTTTCTTCAAGGAATACAGCATCCTCTGAAGCATACAGGGTCCAGCTAGCATCATATCTCAATGGTCTATGCCAGAGGACAGGGTGAAGGAAAGGACTGCTTTCACTGTGCTGTATTTAAAATGTTGTGAATTTAAACTTGTAGACACTGGTGTAGCAGGGAAGCCTCATCATGTGCTATGAGAACATGATGTGATGTTACAAAGGGAGTAGAGAGAAAATTCATACTTATTCTGTGTTATTTTGCATGAGTGATCAAACCAACAGGAGCTTCTGAATATTTGTGGAATTTAGCAGATTCAAAAATTTCAGCTAATCAGAGAAAAGAAATGGAATAGTTCTATTTGTACCTGCTAGATATGATATAGAAAAACATAAACATTAACACATCATTGCAAAATAAGTTGTAAATGCAATGGATTTCTCTTGCATGCTTTTGTCCCTTTTTTTTTCTGTGTGTGTTTGCAATGAGATAACTCAGTTTAAAAAAATCATAAACATCTTTTGTTCATTTGCTGCTGATTCTGTCTGTGGCTAAATGCAATTATGAAAGGATCTCAAATATTTTCATGCATACTCTCTCTGGCTAAGTGTACCTCCTCCAGGTAAAAGTCTGACAAAAGTTCTAAATACCAACAAAATGCTATTTAATATTTGGATATTTACTCTTCTAGAACAGGCAAATTTTAAATAAAGCTCTACACCATGTTAAGTTCAGCCATTGCCTCATTATTTGAATTTGGTTTGACTTCCTGAAACAACGATTCTGGGCTTCAGGTGGGAAAAGAGGGGTCAAGAAGATTGTGTCATCTTCTTCTAGTGAAGCACTCATCAGTCAGTACCTGTTTCCAGTCCAGAGCAGGATTTAAACTTGCACCAGAATCCAGAACATCAGATCTTTCTTGTTCTGTTTTGGTTCTGTAAGACTTTAATAATTTAAACAAAAGTGGCAAAACTAAGAGCCTCATTAGGCATTGCTTCTGTACAAAGAAGGAAAAAAAGGTTGATTCACTATAGCTTATAGCAAAATAACTCTCTCTAAATCTTTGTGGTTCTTAATATCTTTCTTAAGTTCATTGCTATGTTCCCCTGCTGGCCTGTGTGCTTCAGTATCTTAAATGCTAGCATTATAAATTATGTTATAGCCAAAAAAACATTATGCATTTAAATCCTACTTGAAGGACCTGATATGTTGGCAGTAATAAAGGAAGCTACTTGAAGAATTTAAGAACTTGCTAATCAGATTGTTAATTGAGTACATGAGCTTCACATAATAGAAAGGCAAACTGAGAAGATGGCAATGATAGCCAGACTTCATCTGTTGAGTTGGAATTAACGATGAACAAAATCAAGATCCCTTTGTGGTTGATTCTTGTACAGCTGCAGCCAAATATAAAAGACCCATCAAAGAAATCAACTCGTTAGTAATTCTGTACAACTTCAAATAGAAATTCTTAACCCCCTCATCAGCCTTTCTCTGACAACCCCTTAAAAGCTATGTTAAAAAAGCCAAAAAAACCCATTATTTGCTTCATCAACTCAAAGAAATGGCCTGCAGGAACATAGCATAAACTGAAGCTTTTAAAAACAGATCTATCTATAGGTAGAATGGTCAAAGCACAAATATATTGTGACAAGTAAAATCTCCCCCAGTCACCCATGTCACACAGTGTCAATAGCGTGTCTGCTTCACAGAAAAACTAACCCCAGATTTAAATAATTTTAATATTGTAACAAAAACTGACAAAAACCAGTGAAATCAGAAATAAAGCTGCCACTGTGTCCTTACTGCACTGTCATTTCGTCTATAACTTTCCCCACTGGGGGAAGTTGCCAAACCAAGGGTGAATTAAAGATTGTGTCTCTATAATGTTGGAAAATTATGTGTTTTCAGGGCAAGTCTTTATAAAACTTGAACAGTCCGTTCCATTGTCTCATTGTCACTGCAACGTTTAATTTATTTCAGCGGGTCTGCTTGGATAAAGAGTTGCAGGCCTGGACATTTAGTTTGTATTTTTAAAGTTTGATTTTACAAGATGATATGCAACCCAGAAAAGGTATTTTATTGCACTGGCAAAAGTGTTTATTAAAGATCCTAAACCGTCTATCTTGTAGGCTTTTAAATAATCTAAAAGAATGATTGAGTATGTGAGTGAGAAACTAGCTCCTAGGAAGTTTGGTTTTGTTTTTTTTTGGATAGTCTCATGTGAATTATGTGTGATTATACAGATATATTAACAGAAGTTTGTTAATGGAATGTCTATTATATCAGTTTTAAGACTCTGTAAATTAAGTTTTGTGTGTTTTAAGTTTTGCTGCAGTAGGGCACATACCATCTTGGAAAAAATAGTAGCTGTATAAAATTTAGTGGTAGGGAAATATCCCAGAAATATTATTTTGATCAGCAGTAAACTATGTATTGAACAATATACAGAAATTTTCAAATACTTTTTTCACTTTATTTATCTCCTTTTCCACTGTTGCAATTTGCCTTCCAGATGGGTATTTTGCTGTAGGCACTAGCACAGGTTTGTTTGTTTAAAAACTCAGAAATGCTCTTGGCTAAAATCTGCAGCAGCTGGAAAGGTCTTTGTAAGAGAATGGTATTGATGCTTATTCTGCAAGTAGTTGTGGCTTATATCAGTGAATGGAGGGGACAAGTGGGCTTCTTGTTGGTATGCCTGAAATTTTGAAATAAACTATTTCTGGTTTATCTTTGAGGACTAGCCTTGAGACCAAGGTCCGAGGAACTCCTGAGTTCTGTGGAGTCTCTCTGAGCTACCTGACTTTTTCCTGGCACTCTCTTGGAGAGCTCCTGGGGAGCTGAACGTGATGTTTTCGTCTGGAGGCCTTGTTCTGCCATCCGACTAGCCCTGGCTCCTTGGCAAACACAAAGGAGAAGTGGCAACACTGAGAGACAAGTGGAAAGTAATTCAAATGGAAGGNGTGCACGTTGGTGCGAGAGGAACATTTTGTACCACAATGTGTTCCTTCCTGCTGGATTCACAGTCCATGAACGAATCTCCTATAATTAACACATTGCTATTATCAATAAATGCTATGAAGCAGGACTGGGGAGAATTGGCAAAGTCGCTGCTGCTCACAGAAAGGCCTCCCCAATCAAAACCAGCTCCCACCACGCTAAGGAGCCAGTGGGGAGCTCAGAAAAAGGATGCCAGGAGTTGGTATTCCGGGTGTGAGCCATTCCATCCTGCAACCCTGTCGTTTCAGCTGGCTCCCGTTCAACCCACGTTGGCATGTGCTGTCTCTTAGCAACTGCCAGACGGATGGTCCCGGCTGGCCACTGGCAACCTGCCAGTCAGCCACCCAGCCTCAGTGCTGGTGGAGCCCCGCCTGGCTTCCACAACTCCTGGAAATTACCTGCTGGAAACCACCTCTGTTTTCCAGGGAAAATGGGTTTGTGAGCTTGGACTGGTGGGACTGACCTGTTCATGGCAGCAGCAGACCTGGCTATGGCTGGAAAGGTGAAGCTCTGAAGATGACACAACATTGATAACTCAGCTGGCTGCTCATACCTGATGAGGGGCCTCACCTGAGCCCTACAGCAGCGGAGTGCATGAGCTAACACACTTCAATGCATTGTTTACACATGCTGAACAAGAATGTTTATAAATGCTACATACGCTATAAAAAAATTCACAAAAGCATTTTACTTTTAATTTTTGTCAATTATTTGAGGTTTTTGGTTTGGTTTGGGTTTTCAGAATTTTTTTCCAATCCTACACTGGCAGAATTTTCTCCTTTTTCAGTTGCTTTATGAGCTGCAATGCTCTATGAAGGTGATTTTTTGGTGGGGTTTTTTTGTTTCTTAGTTTCTCCCCAAACCCTTAATTTTTAAAATGTTAGGCTCAGCTTCACAGCTCCCCATGCGAGCTGCTGGGCTAAATCTCAAAACAGTGTTCTCAAATGGTAAGGCTGGGTCCTAGCCTTTGATCTTCACCGTGCTGCTCCATATCAGCCATCAAAAATGAATGCAGTCATGCTTATATAAATGAATTCCTCTAGTTAAATTTTCCAATCTTGACTAGTTGTTTATAATTGTAATGATGGAGCAACATAGATATATTCTATTTTGCTGTGCAATACCTTAGAGATAGAGTGCTTTTGAACATAACATACCAAACATCGTTTTAGCAGTGAAACCAATGATAAAAACAACATTTTTTTGTTCTAGAAAGTGCAAGTAATTGGGAAAATAAATATCTTTGCATCATGCTGTGACTCAGTTCTAAACCAAAAATCTAGAAAGTCCATAGTCCCTAAGGAGTGCCTTTAAGCATCTGTTTTGGTCTACACTGTCTGTATTATTTCAAGTTCCTGAATGAGGAAAAATTATGATAGAGATCACTGCAGTGATCTAGAATTGACTCTATGGGCTGTAGCTTCTCTTAAGTCATGCTGATTACCATACCATCTTCCTGAAACACAAATAAGAATATTTTCTGGCATCAGTCAACGAAACCTCATTTCTGTTCCCGCTGGACCTCTTTATGTTTTGCTGTGGAAGCTGAAAAGGCTCCCAAAAGATCTTAGGCTCTTTTTTTGCCCATTGGTGGAAGCTAAATCACTTAACTCACTGTTAACAATCTTGAAAATAGATTAGTGATTTTCTTATCTAAATTCCTTGTGGAAGGTAGGGAGTATTTAACAGCACTTGCTATGACAAGCAGAGGTGAGATAGGTGCAGGCTGGACACAGGAGACAGGACTGAAGAATCCTATTTAGATCAGGGATGGGGAAAAGAGAAGCCCGTAATTTATAAAGCCCTCAATGAGTCACCAAGGTTTTCCTTTATAGGCAGGATAAAGCGAACAGCTGTTCTACTACATTCCATTTGCTTGAGTCAACAGGCCCATTCTAATATTTTGTTGATTATCTTACATTTTGTCAATATTGTGGTATGATTTTGTTGTTTGTTTTATTGTTACTCAGATTATGACAGTGTTTTATTTTGTGAGCTATGATGAGATAGCTTGTAGGGTACAATGGTAACAATGATTTATCTTGAATTCCATTTTTAGCCAATTGTTTTGCTGTAGTTACCACCCTGCACTAGCTATTTAATGATTTTTTCTTTATGTTCTTCTCTTGTAGCCTCCAACCAAAACAATGTTTTTCTTGGCAGTTGGTGATTTAAGCCATCATTTTCACCACACATGGTTTGCTTTTCTTTTCAAGGGGCAAACCTCTTAAGAGAACTGCCTCCTATGCCCTTGTTATTATGTCTGCAATATTCCCACATGGAAGTGATGATGTGGCTCTCTGGCTGCAACTATTGCTCTGCTTTATGCCCTTATCTTGAAGATGCTGGAGAAGAAATGAGTGGTGATGTCCAAGTGTGGAGGATCACCATCACACCCACATGCTGTACAGGAGGCTCAAGTGCTGTCCATCCTTGACATCTCCCATGGGCAAAGCACTAATTTTATTATTCTGAAGAATTATGATCTCTTTTGCAACATATGTCAATAACAAGTCCATTTATCTGCTATGGGGACATGAAGTACTCAATAAGTTCTAGAAGACCAGCTATGAAGTCCCTGGCAGAAGTCTAACAGGTTGCGTTGTATGAGCATGCAAGGGGGCAAGTGATGCAAAAGTAACTTCCCCACGAGTGAGTTCAGGTTTTATTGCTACCAATGGAAATCCAAGCCATGGTACAGAGATCAGACTTACAGGGCCCCAAACAAATAATTAGTAAGATTCTGGATCTGAATTGTACTGTATTATATATTCAGCCCTAACTTACTTAATTCTAAGTCCTCCCTGGAGACACACTCTATTGGAAACATATGAAAAAGTTCCAAACACAAATGCCATGTCCCTAATAAATAAATTATTATGCTGGGAGCTGCAAGAATATTTTTCTGTTTTCTTTCAGCTAGGGTTTTGCAAGTGTTAGCAACAGTTCAGAATTCCCATACCCATCTGTGGTGATTTCCCTCAGACACCCATAAACCCACTTTCTGAAATTTCTTATGTATTTTTAACTGTGCTTGTAGAAATATTCAATTCATTTGATGTTCATAAAGCATCCTATGTTGTCAAATCATTTTTAAACTTCAACAGAGAATGCAGTAGCATTAATAGTCATGTACCTTGCTCTGCTATTTCAAACTGCCCACTTTATTTATCTAAGATGTTCCAGTATCTTCTGTCACTCTAGTCATTAGCAAATTTATGTTGCTCTCTTACCTTTTGCATGCTTGCCAGGACAGAATATACAATAACAATCTGTAATTAAATCTTCCTCAACTTACTTTATCACTGTACATCCTCTCTATACATTTTTTTCTTTCCGCTGTCAATCAGGTGATGGAAATGACAGAAAGGAAAGGTGCTGCTTGAGCTACACAAATACCAATATGCAAATTAATCTGAAATTAATCTGGAAACCTCCCCACATTAAATTAATATTTAATGAAGCTCTCAAATTTTAAGATGTTAAACCATGTTGAGCTGAGATTTAAATAGAGCTATTGATGTTAAGGTTTTGCAGTGATAGTAAGTTTGATTAGGAAATGAAAGTTTTTAGTTTAAAGTCACGTAATACAAAATTTGTGTGTTATGGTGAATCATTAATATTATAGCACTCACTATGGCATCAAAATTTTCATCTTAGCTGTGGTGAAAAATGTTCAAAACAGGATCAATTTCTTCCACTTCTGTTTTTTTTCCCCTTTAAGCTGAAGGCAAAGCAGATTTTTCCCTTCCATCCTTGGTCTGGTATGAATCCTTAGTAGAATCCTGAAGTTCTAGTAAACTCATGTAACTTTGTAAAGGAAAAAAATATGTGACTGATAAAAGTAAAATTTATCTAGAATTTTGCAGCAATATGTGATTAGAATCCAGCTATAGCTTCTGTCTGGTGTGCAAAATAAAAGTGAATGTCTTCCCTCATATATTACCTAAAAGATTACCAGGAATATGACAAGGAAAAGGAGAAATTTTCCCTTCAAAAGGAGGAATTTTCCTCCTAATTTTTAATACTTGCACTTTAAGAGAATGGTATAAGTGGGTAAGAGTTTTTACATCTAATTTTTTGAGATATTTTTCATGATGGAAAGTGGAAGCAGTTGAATGAAAATTTCTTTACTAGCTAATATTGTATAAAGAAATTTCATTTAGACTTCCTTGCAGAAGCTATGAGGACATGACTGACTCTCTTGGTGCGCTGTTTCAGGCTCAGAAAACTCCTTTGAAACTTCATAAAAAGATGTAACTAAAATGTAGTTCCAATGAAAATCATATTCATTTTCTTATCTGGTACAAAGTAATACAAACAGCAAAAATTGCCAATTAGAAAAAAATCTGCAATAGGGATTTTGTAGATTTGCATAAAAGCAAATTAATTAAAAAGGCAACATTACATTATAGATAAATCATATGTCTCACTTTCAGTTTTCACAGTCTTTCCCTATTTCTCTCTTTCTCTCTTGAGGTTCTCTGGCTTTCTAATTTTACACATAAATTTATAAGCTCCTCTGAAAACGTCTTCCTCTTCCTAGACTTTGGGGAACCATGTATCAAAACACAAACCGCTTTTAGAAAAAAACATTTATTTTTTTAATCTAGTGGAGTCAGTGAGGCTGTGGGCTGAATTCAACAGTGTTTTGTGTTTCACAAATCCTTCTAAATCCCCAAACTCTTCAATGACGTAAGAGAGACCTCTGAACTGTCCCGGCTTTTGGATAACTATGAGAGATGAAGCAGAAAAGGTGCCTACCAGCTGAAGTTTGAGGCCACTGGTCTGCTGGCAAATGGGATATCTGGCTGAATGAATGGAGACTGCAGCAATCACCACACAGGTGCTTTAGGCAAGCGGTTTCACAAAATCACAGAGAAATTTGGGTTGAAAGAGACATTAAAGGTCATCCTAGTTCCAACACTCCTGCCACGGGCAGGGACACCTGCCACTAGCCCAGGTTCCTCAAAGTCCCATCCAGCCTGGCTTTAAATGCTTCCAGAAAAGAAGCATCCACAGATTCTCTGGGCAACCTGTTCTAGTGCCTCTCAATCCTCACAGTAAAGAATCTTATCCTAGTATCTAATATAAACCTGTCTTTTTTTCTGTTTAAGGCCATTACCCCTTGTTCTGTCACTCTGCCCTTCTCAGAAGTCCCTCTCCAGCTCTCTTTTAGCTTCCTTTAGGTACTGGAAGGCTCTCTAAGGTATCCCGAGACCCTCCTCCTCTCTGGGCTGAACAACCCTAACTTTCTCAGTCTGCCCTCATAGGAGAGGTATTCCAGCCCTGTGATTATCTTTGGCCTCCTCTGGGCCCACTTGAACATGTCCATGTCTTTCCTGTTCTGGAACTCCAGAGCTGGGCACAAGTGCTCCAGGTGGGCTCTCACAAGAGCAGGGTATAGAGGGATAAAGCACCTCCCTTGACCTGTTGGCCGCACTGCTTTTGGTGCAGCCCAGGGTAAAGCTGGCAAAATCTCCTATCACACCTTGCAGCTTTCTCCACAATTTCTTCACAGTTTTCCCATTACTTTTTACATCCACACATGGCTGATGTGAAAGACCTATACCTGGACATATGTCTGGGCTAGCAGTTGCTGCCTGGCTCCACCTTTGTGTTTTTTTATGGAGACTGTGGGCAATTTTCACATTCAATTTTCAATTTTTTGTGTTTCTCATTTTACTCTGGATGTTCTGGTCACTTCTAGTTATTCTACAACCACCACACTAAAATATAAGGGCTTAATCTTTGATGCCTGAAAACATGTCAAGCCCCACTGTATTCAAGAGAATCTTAATGATTTGTGATCTTGGCTGTTGTTAGAGGAAATAAATGATTGCAAGATGTTTCCTTTTCTTGGTGATACCAAAATGAACTCCATCAAATATGATTTATGATAAAATTTAAGTTTGCCAGTTTCAATCTGTTAATTCATACCCACTTTTTTTTTTTTTTTTTTTGATAAGTTGAAGAGAAAATAGTGGGAAGGGATATCTTTGGAAAATTTCCAGGAATTAAATTGAGATCTGGAGTCCCCTATTACGCACTGAGTTAAGGGCATTGATATGGGAGATTTTGCCTTGTAGTGACATGTGGTTACTTCACCACAGAGCACTAGTTTTCCTTGCCTTGTTTGTAGAGCTCAACCTAGGTAGGCATGTCTATACTCTTCATAAATTTCCTACACAGCTCATTTAAGCAATATAGATGAATCATTGAGATTGACAAGTATAATATTGAAATAAAGTTCCCATTTGAGCCAGGGGAAATTGTACTGAAGACTCAAAAACATCTACATCTGGAAGTGTATTCTCAACAGCAGCAAGTTACAGCTACGCTGGACTGATTCAACTAGAGTGAGAGGTGGTGTTAAAGAAAAGTGATGGTTCCTTGTCTTCGACATATTGATAAATCTCTGTCTCTCTTTATCTCACACACATTCCAGATACAGATATTTCCCTGTGTAATGATTTCAGCAAACAAAGTTGAACTCATAGATACACAGTGCTTAGGGAGTAAATGGATGGTGAGCAATAGAAGGGCCACTATCATGAATGTATCTGTTTATTCAGCAGCCTGACTTCTGCAGCCTATTGGGTAAATGCTTGTGTCCAACTGGACTTTTCCAAGCTCCACATTTCTATGGTGCTGAAGCTATGTACAGCATTGTACAGGGGATGCCAATGGAGCAGAATTGTCATATATATTGTGTTGCCCTCTATTTTCAATTTATTTAGATATCTATATGCATATGCAAGGTAGATCCTTTTCCCTTGAACACCATTACCTTGGACAATTTCCACGTATGTGGAAGACACTGTATCACTTTGTCACTGCACAGATATGAAGCAATATCACACTGAGTAATCGTGTTTTGTGATATCTGGCACCACTCTATGGTGTCTGTGGGCTTTGTTTAGCAATTTCATAGCTGTAAAGAGGCATTTTAGGATGCTTTTGAAAGTGACCACTTTGTCAATTTTCTGTGTCACAGCAGAGAAGTGGGGGGAAAAAAGACTGTTAAAAGGGTGAAGATAGAGATTATAATGAGTCAAGAGCATGGTAAGAAAGTCATAGCTAGGAACTCAGACAAGATGCTTAGAGTAGACTGTTTTTAAAACAGTCTTCCACTGCAAATGAAGGAATAAGAAATGTGGTTTTCAAGTGTGGTGCAATGGGATTAGTGTTACATGTTTGTCTGTGATAGTAAAGCCTGTTCTAACTGACTGAGGTCTGCTCCAGTCCTGTTTTATGATGGGGTGTTGATTTTCCTCTTTTTAAGTACTCCTTTATACTGAAAAATGATAAGTATAGCTCTGCAGATAAAAGACATCAGATGAAACATGACTATGAAAAACCTTTTTATAACTAGGCAAATAAAACCCACAATTTTTGCAACAATTGCTTTAGAATTGCTAAAACAATCAAGTAAAAATAATAGCAAAATATAACGAAGTAGGAAGGATTTTAAGGCAGCTTGCAGCTCCCAGTGCTGCATTTCCAGCACAGCATTAAATGGAAGAGCAAGTTTGAGGACCATTGAACAGAGTTTCTATCCCCAATGAATCACAATTAGAGTAACACCTGGATTAATAAATTTGTGCTGATCCACTAGGGAAATTCACCTTGTTTAATAGCCCTCAAATTTCTAAATAAAGTTGTTTATCTGTGGCAGGATGAACTACTTTGTCCCAGGTTGGGCTGCAGAGCTTGTACAGAGACTTCTTCAAGACCGTTTGAAGGACTTTTCAGCAAAACTATGGAGCCCTTCAAAAGCTGGTCATGTTTCCATAGCTCTGCCTTTTCATTAACTGCAAGTAACCTTGTTAGGCTTACAGCATGATTCAGACATAGAAAGTCTGAGGTTTTGGACCAGCTTTTGGACCAGAAAATGTTTGACATAAAGAAATAGGAGAGTTATAGATGCTCAGATGTTACCAAATACCTGATTCATGCTCATTAAAGGCAATGCCTGAAGCAGATGCTTGGGGAGGTTTTGGTGATAAAAACGTGTTGTTTTGATATTTGTCCATCTTTTGCTGTTTTCTGTTGGATGGGTCACCTTAGTATAGTTATATCCTCCCTTTGCCGGACAGGACGATTTCACACTCACATATAAAACTGGCTAAACTTACCTGACTTTTGCCACTTTCCCAAAGCTCCATAATCCCATCTTGCTGCTTTTCAACATTAAGACCAATACTATGATATCTTGCATCATTTCTTCTTGAAATGCAATTTTAAATCCCTAGGAGACAGAAGCTCCGTGCTAGATTTCCACTGCTTCTACCATTTTGGAGACTAGAACCTAACATCAGTAGAAGATTGAGAAACAACACACATAGTGTGTGCGACATCCTGCGTCTGCTGAGATCTGTGTTGGAGGGTGGAGTGGCTGCAGACACAGAGACTGAACTCAGCCCTGTGCATCCGGCAGTGCAAGAGGTGGGCAGCAGCATCACTGTCACCTTTGTCCCCATCCTGTCATCTGGTGTCTGTTTTACTGGCCTGCCCCTGGCTCAAAACTGCAAAGAATAAAACCATTTTTACACAGGTAGGCAAAAGTATGCAAATGGTGTTACAAAAAAGCCCACAACAAAGTGTAAAAGCTGAGACTGGTTGTGTGAGAGGCTTTCTTCTCAACCACATTTGAGGCTGTCAGCACAAGGAGGTCTGATGACCTATGCAAGTTGTAGGAACCACACTGAAGAGTTCATCAGCTCATTCCTGAAAGCTATAAATCAATAAAAGTAGTTTTATACATTAGAAATTACTGCAGAAGTTCCATTTTCCCACCTTTTCTACCCCTTTCAGACATATCTGGTTCTGAGGAGATTCAAATCTCTCGTATTTTGGTTTAAATGATACCACCTAACATTATTTATGCAGTAAATTCTCTGCTTATTCTGCACAAATAAGACATGTCAAGAATAAACAGGCTCTGTGTCAGTGATAAATGGCACTCTACAGGATCTGGGAGCATGTATCATTGGGGTTTGTTGGTTATTCAAGTGGCATACAGTAGTGAGAGTGATTAACACTATACTGCTCAAATTTATCAGTGAATAGAAGCATTACATTACTGTGGTTCATGCCGAAACAAGCTACTAAATCAGACTCTTCCAGGACAGTGAACATTCAGTTTTCTTAAGTACTAAATAGACCTTACATCTTTAGGTTAGAAGTTGTTGGGCAGATGAAGAAATCAAGGCCAGTGTTATCTGTGCAATTTTGAAAGGTTTTTGAAGAAAATACCTAAAATTGACCGAGTTTTATGGCTGACTGTTAGCATCAAAGAAGTGAAGCTGTACTTTCTGAGAAAAAATGGTGAAAATTGTATTTGTTGAGGACCTTCTTTTATAGCTTTTAAAAATCAGAAAGTTGATAGAGAAGGAGGGCAGAAAGGTACAGGAAACTAATGCCTGCTGGTTTTCAGTGGAAACACCAACCAAATGGAATCTTAGCAAGTGTTAGAAAAGTTGTGCAGCATATGCATGAAGGGAATAGTTTACCCTAATTATTTTCTACTTCTATATTGGTGAAAAATCAACAGGAGCTTAGCTGGCTGAACTGGATTGGTGGAAGTACTTTCCAACAGCAACATCTACAAAAAAGGTCAATAGAAATTGAGCAATTTTCTTAATTTGAAAGTTCAGTTCTTTTCCCTAATATGGTCAAAAATATGTATTTAGACATAAAATGAAATGTATTAATTTTCAACTGGTGTTTTGGCTCGGACGTGAATGCTTGGAGTTGGTAATGGTGGGAGATACATCTGTGTTGTAAAGGTGCACACCTGCTCATGCACTCATGAAAGCTTTCCTCTGGATGAGAGTTGTGTGATCCATGCAGGCTAGACATCTCATTCACCATAAACTAACCCAAATTCTGGTTCCTTCAGCAGTTGGTTGGCAGAGAAATGTTTTTCCTTGCAGCTGGCTCTGTGCACTAAAAAACTGTACTGCAGCTCAAAGAGGGAAAGTCACGGGATTTTGGATGGATTTAAGGCTTACCACCATGTGAACATCAAAAGGGGAAAAATGGTCTTGTTCTGTGTTTTAGAAAGGCAGGAAGTCTGCTTTTCAAACATAAAAGGTTTGTGCATAAAAGGTTGTTTTGGGAGGGCTCAGGAGAGAGACTGTCACTTTCCTCATGTTTAAAGAAGGCACCTGAGACCATTCCAGAAATTTCTGAAGTATATGTTTTCCTGTCCCTAGGAAATAGGAGGATCTGACATATTTTACAGACACACACGTACATGCTGCTAATGAAAAACTTCAAAACTAATAAAATCTTTCAGGACCAGCTTTTCTGTGGCATGTTGACATCTACTGAATGCGAGACAATGATGCCATGAAAGTTTCATTGACACACATTTGGGCTGACCTACATATAATCTTTGTGTCTTTCTGCAGACAAACTAACATACTAAGAGAAATGCCACATCAGCTAATCATTTGCTAGAGAGTGTAAGCAATGACAGGAAACTTGTAAGTATATCTCACTAGAGACCTGGCTTGCAAAGGGTGAAGAAGCAATCCTTTTCCAAAACTTAGCATATATATGCTATCTTTTTTCTCTATCTCGGAACAACAAACTAATTTAAAAATGCGTAACTTAAATTTACAAACTTACCTCAGCCCTATCTTTGCCAAGTAGTTGGGAAAATAAGGGTTGTCTTCATCTTCACTTGAAAGACTGGGGAAATGCAAGAGTTTACAAGCTGTTGCACAGCTAAGGCACATGCTGCAGAGTGAATAAATCTTTCTAACAAGAGGAATGGATAAGCATGGGATGGTTTACATATGGGAAACGTGGTAGCTCAAATTCTGAAGACTTTTAAGACGTACAGCTCTTGGAAGTGCTTTTCCATAGTGCTGATCTTGCTATTATGCATGCAATGGGGTGTGGCACATGGATACCTGACTTTCAGCACCTCTGCTTGGACCAAGCAGGCTTGAGATCTCGAGCACAGTCTGGAATTGCTGGCTGCAGCACAGCCCCTGTGCAGGACTTAGAAGTTCAGATCCAACACCAGGAATGCTTTCCAAATCCACATGACTGTCCCCATGCACACTCTGAAACACCATAGGGATATATATGAGCAGTATTTGAAGTGTAAGCATGGTTTATCAGGCACAGGGGAGGCCTGAGCACAGGTTTCCCACTTCCCAGGAGATTAGTCTAATCACCAGAATAGACAAATTTCTGCCTTCTCTGTGATTTATTTAGATATTCACACAAAATAACTCTATCAAGGGTTACTACCCCATTACAACCAAGCAGGTAGGGCACTAACTCAGTCAAATGAATTTCCTAAGCATTCAGGGATTTGTACTGAACAGAAATCCTACCCTGAGCCCAAGTAACCACACTGACAAAGCTATTTTAATGCAAAAAATTGAGAAGAACACTGGTGTCAACGACTTGAAAAATTCTCACTATTTTATTTTTTTTAAAAAGTCTGTCCCCCTTCCGTAGGTCTAAATTCTATGTTGACTAGCTTCTACCCATTTGCTACTGTTATATTTCCATCTCTCCAGAAGGCAGACTCACAAGGTTTTCCCCTTCTGGTAAACAATGATCACCTCCCTACAGTCATGAGATAGAATGTAACTCTGCATTTGGGATGGAAAGAGCCCTGCTTACCAAACTGAAATCTACTTGTTACATGGAAACAGATTCTTAAATGAAATCTTTGCACCTATCTTTCATATTCTGAGTGGAAGAAAAACCCCTATTAAGCAATCCCCCACAAAGAAAATGAGATTTTTGGGTCACTATCAGACTTTCTGGTATCTTTTCAGGCTGGCAATTTGTTTCATTTTTGTCTTAAGGACAGTGTAGTTTTGATTTATAAATAACCCTGCTTCTAATGCTTATTCCTTCTCTCTTTTCTTTCCCTGATAGTTTGCAGATGTATCATTTAGACAACTACTGTCAGAATAAGATATGGTGGTTCTCTTTTCTGAGGCCTGAATCTCATCTCGATCCAGTACTGGCATCTCTATGACTTGCAGGAAAAAAAAGTCTGATTCTGTTTCTCTTCTTTTGTTGGACATTATACAAATTTCATCAGGCTCCTAATTTTGACCAAGTTATGTTTGTCCAGTTCTGCCACTAATAACCTGAAATAAACAATCTGGTAATTTTCTTCACCTATGTCTGTTAAAGGAGCTTGGAATCTGCCTTTGGCTGAGTCCATAGAAAATTTCCATTCCATTCAATAGCAGCTGGATGAGCCCATTAGTTTGCCAATCAAGGAAGGACTTTACAGAGTAACATCTCTTCCTAAATACCTTGGAGACATCTGGAAAATAATGGTGACGATTATTTTTGTTAGAATAGCTGAGATGAGAGCTGAGATTAGGAGCAGTTCCATTGGCATTCAGAATAGCAAAGAACTGTGGTCCAAATGCAAATATGCAGCTCTAGCCTGCTATTAAGTAATCTAGAAAAAAGTTATGATGCAAGAAGTTGCTCCTAGAAACAGCCTGAACAAATGCATGTGACACTGCAGGCTCTCTCATCCACACAGGCACAAAGAAAGAAATTAAGTCCTAGGAAATAAGGAACTAGCTACTAAATGCTGACCTGTTGTCCCCCTGCAGAGTGTGCCTGCCCCAGGAGGCTTAGTGAGGTTGAGGCTGACAGATAACCTGAGACCCACCAGAAAGGGTCTTTCCTACTTCGGCTGCTCTATGATGAACGGAGGAGTAAATTACTTTCTGTTGCTGAGCCTAAAACTTTTCGAAGCACTTTTTTTTTTCCTTTTTTCATTTTTTTTCTCCTTTCATGACAGACTGAAGAACTCATTGGTGCTGTAATGAAAGGCAGACTGCGTTCCCTGTCATGTCAAGAACGCTGCATCGGGAAAGTCGACATGATTTCATGGCTAATGATTCACTCGCTAATATCAATGTGGGCTGCAGTGAGGATAACCAAGTTGAGCTGTCTTAGATCAAATGATTCAATTAGGCCAGCTGTCCCTATTTGTCATGGCTCAACTCGCTTTCAAATTACCTTTCCAAAGTGTGTACGTGCCTTAGCATAGAACTTAACAGCTCAACTGTTTTACAAAAAGGGAATATTTAGCCATGGTGATAAGGGGGAAGAAAGATGTCCCTTTTCATCTCCACTGAATGCTTTTATTTAGCAGTCAAAGTATGTATTTAATGGGCTAAACTTTAAACATCACTGTCAAGTGCGAATCACTCTGCTGTCCTAATGATTTAAATTTTTAAATTTTTGGATTATCTTTTGTCAGGTTTATGAAAATAAAAAAGAAAATCGAACGGGGTGTGTGCGCACAGGGATGAGCAACACAGATGGGAATAAACGGTTCACAGAAACCAAAAATAAATGTGCCGTCCTTCAGATATATCCTTTAGACTTGAACTGAGCTCAAGTCAATAGCAGCCAGATTGTTCATACCAAGTCTACCAAGGAGCTCTTCTGCAGCTCCCTGGTTATGTTGGTTAAGCCCCTTATTGCTCAACACGCTCCTGGCAGGAGAGCGACCCGGCCGTCCCTCGGCAGCCGCCCTCGGTGTCGCAGTGGCGAGCGCTCTGCGGAGACGAGAGGAGCTGGAGGCTGGCGGTGTCAGCGCGCAGCCCAGGGGCTGAATCGGCGTGGAAATTCAATTACCCTTGGTGGTGGTCCCTGCAGCGCCGAGCGGGGAAGCTTCTCCTGCTGAGCCTGCAGCAGGAAGGAGGCAATGTCTGCCTGCAGAGCTTCCACCAGTGGGCATGACTTTTGACTGACTTTTTATTATTGCTGAGTTGTTAAACTGGGGGAAGAACAACCTGGATGTACATGAAACAGATTAAAGTTATCATAAACATACAATCACAGCTGTTAATATTGTCTCACATATTTGCTGTAGTTGCATTTGGCTGATAATTTGGGCCTTCTCATTTCAAATATTTTAATAAGATTCCAATGGTGTCTGAAAAGTTATCTGCTCTCTGTATGACTTATTTTAACTACATATATATACATACATATATAAAACTTTTGCTTAAGTTCTCACTGGCAATCATACCAAGTTGGAAAATAGCAGTAGAATAGAATTTACCAGAAAAATAAGACAGTTTAGTCCTGCCCTGGATTGATTATCTTGTAATTTTGTGATCATGCTGTCAAGAAAAATATACTGTTGATTTTGAGGAATGTCGTATTAGGGAAATGTTTTCCATTTACCTAGGAAGAACAGTTAAAATTGGAACAAAGCCTCAGTCCTGAAAATTTGTCATTTGCTTTTATGTTATACACATCTTCCACACAAAATAGAGACATCAGCTGAAGAAGTTTGATTGAAATACTAAAAGTCAGAAAAGGTCTAAAATGCCTAAATTGGCTTTCTGCTTCCTGCTCATGTGAGGCACATCCATGGGTGGGAGTAAAAGTAATAAGCCCATATACATTGCGTCACTCACACATACCCAGTATTAAAGAGAGTCCAAGATGAAGCCATGCCATGTCAGCTGGATGTGATATATTAACTTTCAAGAAATAAAGCGTAGTTTGCCTTCTCCCTAAATTAATAAACACAGGTAAACAAATTTGCCAGCCTCATTCCTGGTATTTATATTTGTTAATTAATTCAGTTAATCAAAACCGCAATGTATTTTGCAGCTTGCAGTCTCCAGCTTTGACTGCAAAAGCCTCAGCTGTGGGTGGCATGGCAAAACCATGGCACTGAAGGAAAAGAGAAATTTGTTGTGAGTTTTAGTGGAAAAGCTTTCCAAAGGTCAGAAAAAGCTGAATAATTATAGTCAGGAAATGTGGCATGACCAAGCTGATGTATTAGAGTTTTCATTTATTTCTGTCTGCTCTTTCTTATTTCTGTCTTTTCTTTCTTATTCCTGATGTACAAATCTTGGCAAGGAAGTAGAATCTAAGAAAAGTTACTTTTTCCTTCCAAAGATTTTAAAATGCAAAGAGACTCCTCAATAGATTTCTGACTATATTGAAAAATTCCCTTGAATTTTGCCCCAAAAAATACCCTCCAGTGCTCATATTTCAGCTCCCTCCATTTTCTCTTATATTTGGCCGTGTCTCAGAGGGGGATGTTTGCAGTCTACAGTCTCTGCTCACTTGGAATAATGTTTGTTTGCATGAGTAAACCAGCTAAAGTGGCTATCACTGAAGTCATAACTAGAAGATGAAACCAGTTGGGACCATTCCCATGTGAAGTGAGTCAGGTTGCTGAATCAGGCCCATGTGTGAATCTTTCTGTCTCCCAAAGGGTTTTTTTCCATCTCATTAGAATAAAAAACAACTTATAGAGCACCAGACAACAAAAGCCCTGAAATGCAAAGTACAGGAGGGGAGAAAACATAATGTCCTTCCAGCTTTTCTCTCAATTTTCTTTGACTAAAAAGAAAACTCTCTGGTGAATTGTATCATTCTAAGCTTTTATCAGATTGCAATTTTCATTCTGTTTTTGCTTAAATATATGGTACATATACTTTTTGGTATTTTAAAAATTTAAGCAACCCCCTTGTGTCTAGTTTTTTAAAGAATTGGAAGGTGTTAATGGTGTTCATTGTGCAGTGTGTATTTTAGGTTCCCTTTCTACAACAAAGCAGAGCTGGAGTGTGTAAAAACAGAAGAAATATGAAAACTGTAAAGACATTTAATGTGTAAAAAGGACCAACTAATGTGTGTCAGCTCAGCCAGATGCCCAAGGCTAAATCTCTTGATGTGAGATGGTGATTCAGCTGTCAAGGTGCCTGAGTAGACTTGTGGTCATCATAATGATTGGCTGTGGATTTTTTTTTTTTTTTGGTGGGTTCTTTTGTGTTCGTGTTTTTCTTTTCTTTTTTTTTTATCTTTTTTTTTCAAAGACAATAAACAGAAAAAAAGGTCAAAGTTATTCAAATGAACCAATGGCCCATTTTGGTGGAAATATAGCAGGGCTCGTTAACTCAATTCACATCTTTTGTGTCAGTTTTCTAACATACCGTACATCTGGAAAAATGCAGTTATTTGAAAAAGACATAATGTGCCTATTGCCCCAAAGGTTTTGCTTACAGTATGTAATAAAATATGATACAGTTTTTCATGGAGATGGGATATGATAATTTGTTTAGATATAATATGAAAGTATCAGTCTGTGAAATGAACAGCATAAAAAAGTAAGCAAATGGTCAGGATATGTTGGCTAACAAAACAGCAAGCTCAAGAACACTTATTCAAGGGAAAATCAGAGGCTTCAGCAACAATATTTTTTCCCTTAAAATTGGTCTCTTCTGATAGTGTCTAATATTTTGATGTTGATTGCCATTAATGAGGCTGTGTTTTGCTGTGATAGAGACCTTCCTATTCTAGGCAAGACTTAGCTCCAGTCAGGTGAAAATCCAGGTAATGAACAGAGAACCCAAGTTTTCAGGTATCCCAAAGCATTAGCACTTCATAAGAACATACTCAATTAGTGCAAAGGTCCATCCAGCTCGATCTGCTGCCCAACACCTGAATGAAGGAAAGCATCTAAAACTCATTTAATCTGGGCAAGCAGTTAAGTCATATTTGACTCTTGATTTTAGCCTAATCAGACTTTCCTTCACAGTTTTTTTTTTTGTTGCACTTCATATTAACGTCACTGTAGTGTGTGGTGTTAGCCTTTAATTGTGGAGTACTTAGCATGCATGTCAGAAGTTTGTTATTCAACCCTCACTCTTCCCTTTTAGCTTGTGCAGGTGCTCTCAGTCCTTAAAAGCAACTGTTTGTTAGAGTGTGTTTTTGCAAACTGTCAGGAAGCAAATGACATTTGTGAAAAGCAGGTTTTTCTTTTCTGCTCGCAAATTGAAAGCAAATGTGTTTAAGAAGTGGTCAGAGCTATGATTTATGCCCTATCTGTGTCAAGATGTTACTTCTTGTATATACACAAGAATACAGCAATAAAAACAATGGTAATTTGGGTTAATCTGTCTTTAAACCAAACAAATAAGGAGTTTGATTCTTTTTAAGTAATCCTTCTTGGAGCAAGCACCTTCACCTTATGTTGATCTTTTCTGCTTTACAGTCACTCTAGCCCATTTCAGAGTCCTCTAAGCCTTTCCCCATATCCAACCTCCTTTTCTGAATGGAGCCATCCTTGTTTAGATGGCATTAATTTAGCTCAGCTTCAGGTTCCTTGTACAACACAAATTAGGGGCTACTTTCTCTGTACGTTCAGCAGAGAGAGAAAGGATCCTCAATAGAGGGATTCAGAGCAGAAATAAATTAGTTTAGGTTAATTCATACAGCCAGGTTGCTACTTCCAGTGAGACAGTGTGCATACCTTCTCTCAATGCCCTCTGCAGCCCTAAGCCTTATTACTGTGTGCCAAAAAGTCTTGTGAAAAAGCAAAGACACCTCCCTTCCCCTGTCAAACTTGAGTGAATCCTGATTGTGACCATGACAATTTTAAATGGAGCTTTCAAACTTTACCACCTGGATGACTGGACAAGAGCTGAAAACTGGCATGAGTACAATGAATGAACCAGCTCTGGATAAGAGCCAAGAAAGCCCACGAGATATGTTAAGGCACAGAAGTCCTTGCAGGCACTCCACTGCAGAAAAGGCCAACAAGCGCCAAGAAGGTTTTTGCACCAGGGTGTATCTGTCCAGAATGAGAAAAAACTGATATTGATGTGGATGTAATGGTTAACAAAGAAAGTATCTTAAACTGGCACTGGAAAGTGGGCAATGCTCAGTTTTATATAATCAAATTCCTAAATGTAAATGGGTCCCAGCAATGTAAAGTCACTGGGAACCTGTGACTTGGCTTATGGCATTGAAAAACTTCTAAAGAAGCAGCAAGTGAATTGAGTATCAATTTATTATATCAACAAGCTTTCATATAGCCAGAGTATACTGTTTCTGGTTAAAAAGAAGGGTTGGGTAGGATAGAAGGTGAAAAAGAGCACATTTTCCTCGTGAAAAGTGCAAGTGGGCTGTATGTTGAAGGCATGAACTGTTCCCTGACTGTTGACTGCATTTTAACTTCATCTTTCAAATATTCTAGAGCTCAAGGGAGCCCAGGCAGCAAATGCTGTGACTACAAGGGGTTAACAGGCAATTTATGTAAAGTCTTAGTATTCTGCAAAATGAAATGTGCATGTGAAATGGAAAAAAAAAAAGGAAAAGATTATATTTGTCAGCTGTGCTACCATATGTTGCTCTGGCGGAAGCACAGTAAAATGGTGACAATTTCTATTTTATTGAATGAGGATCTGTGTTGATTTCCATTATTTGAGAGTGTCTCTGGACAAACAGAGGTATCTTCATTATCACATAAAACTGTGCTCACCAGTAACCTAGAATATCCATGGCTACAGGGTGACCTGGGACTGCAGTCTCCTTGAAAATAAAATATCAGAGAATCAGTTCAATCCATCTGCATATTTTAATGGATTTAGCCCTTGGAGGGCATGGGGGAATAGTCTTGTGAAAAGATAAGTGGCAGATACAGGAAATATAGACAAATTTGAAGCTCTTAAAAATCTGAGGAGAACTTATCTCATCAGCATGATTAAAACAAGTGTGTGTAAAAGCTTTGGTGGATGCAGACTACTCTCAGCCATCTGGTCATACTGGGATGCAGAGCTTCATGGTTTGGGCACAGAGCTGCACAAATATGACTAAATTTCTCTTGGACATAGGCTGATGCAATTTCTTAGCTCCACTGTGTGATACAGGCTTATTTGTTGGGGTTTTACAGGGTGAGGTTATGTGTGCCATTCTCTTTTCCACTCTATATAGGTGTCCTAGAAGATGCTGCTTTTGTTATTCTAGGATCACAGCTTTCTTTCAAGCTTTTTCTCAGCCTGCCAGGACCCCAACATGTGAACTAGAGTGAGCTGGGTGCTAAGTGTCACTGAACATCCAGGGCTATCCTTCACTCCATGTGCAACGTGGGAGCACAGCGTCTCTCTGGGCCATATGTCCAATGCAAGGCATGAGAAAATATTTCCATGGGGCACCCAAAATTATACACATTTTCTTTCAGGGTATCAAAAGTTAAGTTCTTGTTTTCTATCCTGCTTAATATTACTCAGCATCCCAGGAGTGTCTCCCTTTTCAGTGGCCACAAAGTTTTTCTCTCCATGTCAACCCTTTCTCTGAAGTGACACCATTATTTTTGGATAATGACACCAAAGGGCTTTACAATATATCTGTTTTGCCTCAGCAAACATATCAGGCTGATTTTAACTACCTGAATGCCTGGCCTGAGAAGATGCATCAGTGGGAACAGCTTGGTTACATCTGTGCAGTTCTGTACTCAGCCCCTTAATCCCTGCCAAAGAGACAAGCAGGAAATATCCAGGCAGAACAGATTTCTGAAGGACCAGTTTTGGTCTTCTGGAGGCAGCATCCAGTCCTAAGCATCCCAACCCCACACTGGTGTGCTTGATGTTATATGGTCCAGGCTCCAGGGGCTCCTGCAGGGATGGGTGGGATGTGTCCTCTGGGTGCTGGAGTGCAGCACTCTTGTTTTACAAGGTGCTTTGTTTACTGGGGTGAGATCAGCACCACTTGGTTCATGGTCAAGCAAGTACTGTGGTAATGAGTACAGGTGAGGGCTTCTTAGCTTCGATGTCACACAGAATGAAGCTGTTAAAATCATCTTGATTCTCCTGCATGCCCATCAGAAAAGGGATTTGATTGTATGAGCTGAGCATTCACTTCCATAATGGATGGACTGAGACGGTTATTTTCCAGATACTGACTGCTATTTGCTATAACAGATATGTTAATAAACCACTGGATGAAGGTATGCTTCTGTTTCAAATTCAGCCTTTTGTGATTCTTGAAGGGGAAAAAAGTGCACTGATTTGTTTCTGTATCCTCTCCCATTTTGCAGCACACAAATTTTGGGTCATGGAATCACTCACACTTCCTGTGCTGTCATTGTAGACACCAGATCAGTATAGCTCCATGATACCAAGGCAAGATCTGCAGCTGCTGGATAGTCACATTTTAGAAGAAGCTGAACTAAAATCTTGATTTTTTTGCAGCCATGTTGCTTATTTCCAAGGTCACTTTGCCATAGTATTTTTGTTAGTGGCTAAAATTTCTGTTTTCAACAACTCCGAAGAAGTCTCATGAGATAGTGATTGTGATTTGCTTTTAGCGTGCTTGGCCCAAGAGGTGACACACTCAAGGTGCTTGCAATTGAGGTAAACAAAGGGCTCTTTTCTCAACCCGTCTCAACCTTTGGCCATGGTTTTATGTGCTAAATCATCTGTACTGAGTAGTGGAATGTCTTGTACTGAACAACCATGGAGCAAACTCCATAACTTAATTTTTTTCCCCTAAGTCTGATTATTAATTTCTAGGGACTCTATATAGCACTTCTGTAATATGATCAACTTCACTGCAAATAATAAATCATTTTTTCATTCCAACGGAAGCCACACCTTCTTACTTGTCCTTTAAATTGCCTTTTATAAGACACATTTGATTTCTGCTGTTTCTTCTTAAGATTGTGGGCTTGGGAAAAATAAATGAGGACAAATTGCCTACTATTGAAGTGAATTATATTCTTTCAATGTTACTGTCCTAGTTTATTTTTCAGTCTTTGTGTTTGATTTCTGAGTTCTTTTGTATGTCAAAAATAAGGTTCTAAATAAGAAGTCCATATTATGCTCAAGTTTTGGAATAAGTAACTACTGTCCTGAAGTGGAAAGACCACAAAATCATTATACTTAGGTGTTAGCAGTATTACTAACTATTTCACAGAAAGTAGTTTCAAGGGCCTCTTAGAAAACTGGAAGATGGCTTTGTTTTCAGTCACACTCTTTGATCTTAAAATAAAACCTGGATAAATAGCTTATCTTTTACAGAACTAACTGAGCTGATATGTAAACTGGATCTCCTCTTAAACTAAGTATGTTAGCTAGAATATTTTTAGTGTCTGGATTTTCATTAGGGAAGTTGATATACAACCGAGGCCATCCTACTAAATGTGTCTTGGTAGAGGTCTTTCCATACATCACTGTGCATGCACTGCTGATTGCAAGTCTGTGTCATAACTGCTGGCTGTGGAGCAGAATAAATTAATCTTTTATTTAAGACATGTATTTTACTACAATTTGACTGCCTTTGCATACATCTCTCCTAGCAAATATAAACATATTAAAACTTAAACTTGAAACTATGACAGCATATGTTTAGACATAATTTCCAATACTCTGTTTAAGTAACTTATGATGAGTAGAAGTTAAACAGCACATCTCTAAAGTAAATCAGATTACTAAACCAAGAGAAATCATTAGTTGTGTGTCTGATGAGAAATTGGAAAAAACTGCCTGCTTCGGAGAGCTGAACCCTTTTTTGGAGATAGTACTAGTTTGACTTCAATATAGTCAGATTTTTTAAATTTTTGAATAACTGAATGGAAATTAGAAAAGCTATTTAGAAGAGGAAAATAAAATAAAAGTAATTTTGGGAGATATTACATTTTACTCCTTTTTTATAGAATTTTAAAATTGGTTTAAGAGTGTAAGAACAGTAAATTCTCTTGTTTTGAAGGATTTCTAACTGCAGATCATCAAAAATTTTTATACAAATTTTATCATTTAGTAGTGCAAGTCAGTATTGATATATTTATACTGCATATTTGAAATAATTTTATCTAACTACCATAAACCTACAATGTTAATTTTCTACATTGTTAGTTGAATTTTTATATCCACCCAAAAGCACAAATGTGAGTAAAGACAAAAATCTAGGAAATAGGAAAGATGGTTTAACATAGTGTTTCATAAATTTAAAAAAAAGACAAAACATGAACATTAAGAAATAAATTATTTCCCCCTGAATACTATATTGTTCAGAAAATAATTTCCAAATATTTTGTAAAAGCTACTTTCAGACATAATTTTTTGCAACTAATTTTCCAAATGATGACTCAATATAATTAAAAAAAAAAAAGGAATTTGAAAGAGGAAGCCCCCATTACAGTTCCTTTACAGTGTTTGGAGTGAGGTTCCTGAGTGTCACCCTGTGAATCTGTGGCACTCGTGAGGGAAGTAATTGGTTCCCTGTTAACGTGTCATCCCTGTGCTCATGCACTTGAGGGAAGATTTTGTTGCTCTCATGTCCATCACTCTCTGGTGAGCTGCAGGTCTGGACTGCACCCATTCCTAGGATGCGTTTCAGACAGCACATGTGGCATTTGCTTCAGCTGTTTTGGGGGAGTCAATTGGAAGTCTTCCAGAAAAATCCCCCTGGCTTAAAAGAATTTTATTAGCACAGCAAAGTAGAATTTTGAATGTCAGAACTAAAGCTGTCTGGCAAGCTGTGGCACCTCCAAGGGCAGGCATTAATAAACAGTCTTTTATTATGGGGATCACTTTTTTCCTTGGGCTTCATCCCATGCTTAGGTCAGATCTAATCTGAGTTCTGTGGCAAGATTTGGAGAGTAAGTAGGATGATAATATTTAGATAATCAAATACAGAAAATGGATCAAGTATAGATCACTCTGAGAAGAACTATTAAAAAATATCAGTTTTAAGCTATGTTGGTAAATGTGAAGTTAGATATACCATAAAGAATGATAAGAATTTTAATTTCTATATCCAGGCTTAAGTTGTAGAAGATGAATGAAAACTTCTCTTTACTATATGATATTGATACATTATTATAGCAAATGAAAATGGGGGCACAAAAAAGTAAATGTAAGAGGAAAAATAAAAGGAAAACATTCTAGACCCACATATAAATATCTACCACTTGATGCACCCTATCACAAAGGTAGTGGATAAATCTTGTTATAAAAAAGATCTAAGAGATAAATGCTACATCTTGGAAAAAATGAAGAAAATTATTGGTTGTATGTCAAGCTTCTATCTGACAAGGGAATGGATGCCTGAATTTGTCCTAAGAAGGTGAATGGAAGTAAAAATATTAGCTATCTGTAAGTCATGAATGGTCAAGAGAAGGTGAACTACACATTCACATTTACCTTCCCTCATAACAGCAAAAGAGATATTTAGCAGGTATGGAAAGTGATGCATTTAAATCAGACATAAGAGGGTTCTTTGCATCACTCATGTCTTGAGTGTAGGATATTACAAAAGTAAGGGTATGAATTTGGGATTTTAGATGATTCATGTTTATAGATGTAAACATTATTGGATTAAGCATGTAAGCACTTTTTTTGAGAGATAAAACTCTCATACTTTAAGACAAAATCTAGCACCAAATCTGATGGAGCTTGAAAACAATTTTTCCTTAAAACAGTATCTTCCTAGCTTGCTTTTCTCCATTTTCTGAAACTCTTCTGAAGTCTGTTTAGTGAAAACTTTGTCAGGTAAGGCATCAAATGGTCCTCTTACAATCACCTACAGAACGACATCTCGAAAGAGAATTTGACTGTAGGAAACGAGTCCACATATGTCATTGCAGATTGTTTTGCTAGTTGGTTCCTAGACAAGAAATTTTTTGTCATTTCATTTTGTGCCTTAGAGATGGCATTTTCCAAGTTTAATAATTTATGTCAAATTAATCAGTTGGTTTTCTGGATAGTCTTCGAGTGCTGCACCTTTGTACTGCTAGTTTATGAGTATTTTTTTAAAAGTATTTTGTACTGTAGTCAAAACTCTGCGATGATCTTCTACTCTCGAACAAAAGAAAGCAAAGAGTAAATGATACTAGCGACTTTGTTTGTGTAGATGAGGCACCAGTATCACAGAGTTTTCTTTCTGCAGTGTGAGTGCTGCTCTAGCTGGGGATCGACAGACCTGAGGAGGCATCCGTATGGCATCTCTATGGAAACTGAAGATGGCAGATCCAATGCATCGTTGTATCTGATAGTTCAGTTCTTGTAACCTTTATTTTGTACCAGGAACCCAGCCTCAGAGGTTAGTTGATTGCTGTGGGTCACTGAGTTGAGATGACAATCTTCTACCAGGGGCAACAGAATAACTGAAATATGGGCCAGGAAGGTGCCTGAAGAGACCAGCTGGTACAAGTGGTTGCTCTGAGGAAGGATCCAGCACAGCTTGGCAAACTCATCTGTATTGCCTGCATATCTAGAGAGGAGACAGCCTCACCTGGGTACAGATGCCTGGGTACTGCAGCAATGTCAAAAGGACTGAGAGGGTGGATAGGAGATAGGCTTGCAGAAAACTCTCTAGGGGCTGGGAGGCTACCAAAAGACTACCTTCAGGAAGATGTTAGTCTCCAGAGAAAGTTATTTCTTTCTCTGGCCTCTTGGAGCACTAGTTTAGTTAAGGATAAGTAGGCATTTTTGCTGAAGTTATTTTGGGAAGATTTTCCTTGCATGTATGAAATGTCTTTCCTTCTGTTATAACATGTGTATATAGTTCAACACTTGTTTGTGTAATTCCCTGTACATATTTAGCCTGTAGTGTTTTATGTTAGACTTCAGAATAAACTTGTTTTGTCATTTTCCGCTCACCTTCTGTCTGCTATTTATAACTATATGCAACAGTAATTAAGGAGGGAACAAAACAGCCTAATGCAATCGTCCTTGAAACAGTACTCTGTAATGTAAGGAGGAATGAGAGAACTTGTTCAGTTTTTGGGAAAAAAAAAATTTGCTAACAGATTTTTTTCATCGTATTTTCTTCTGTAAGTTATATTGAAATTTTTTTTCATTTCTCTTTAAAAATGTAGGGTATAAAAGGATAAAACCTAATGTTCTGAGTAGGAGTTGCTTTCAAATGAGTTGCTGTTCCTTTCTTGAGCCAAGTACCATTTGACAGCTCTTAAATATAATGTACAAATAATTTACAGGAGAACTCACTAGCTCTTCATACCAAGAAAATTGTTGCATGTTTCAGACAATGCCATAGTGACAGAAGAAAACCCTGCCTGGGAATTTCTTGCATCTGACGTCCTCATAATGGACTGTGTAAAAATCCAAGACAGATTGCAAGAAGGATGTATACATCTCTACAGTAGCAAAGCAATCAGATCCCACTGTGTAGTGTTCGTTTTTTGGGTTTTCTTTTGGCAATGCCCACATTTACAAGGTGAATAGGATAATGCTGGATCTGCTGCTGCATAAAAATCTATGGTTATGGATAATGGTACAAGTAATTCAAATGTCTTTCAAAGCTGCTGTTGCCTGTTCAGGTTCTTTACCACACACAGCATCATGGTACCTGCGTTTTCCCCTAAGGCATTAAATAATACGAGTAGAACCTGTCACATTCAGTTTGTTCTCCTAGTATAAATGCAAGGTTAGGTCAAAATCTGCTTCAAGTTTTATAGTTAGACATGCTCCATAAATATGAGCTAATATACATATGACTTTTTTGATTGTTTTTGGACTTTTTGTTTTGCATTGGTCTCCTTTCTTAGATTTTTTTTCTCCCCCAGTTTGGTACATATTACAATGCTGAATGGCAGAAGTCCAGCATTCAAAAAGTTGTTTTGAATCACAACATTGGATCAAATGTGTGACTGCTTTGAACAACCAAAACATCCAAAGACACAACAAATGAAAAATTACTTTCTTTTCTGTATTAAAGCATTTAAAGTATCTCCTTATTTAAATGTTAAAAAAAAACTTAAGCTTTTAAGATTATTTTTTGAATAAGGGACATTTTTGTAGAAGTTATTTGTATAAAGTATTCTGGGTTACAACACAGATGAAAATCAAGAAATTAAGACTTCAGACAACAAATGTTGGGACTTAATCTACCTCTGTAGGAATACAGCCTTCAAGACTGGTACAAGTCTGAAAAGAAGTCTTCTGAGTAAGCAGATACCAGGAGGACATGGGAAGTTTCTCAGTTTGGTGACTTTTCCTCAGTGTGAACTACTTATGGCTTGGATTTGGAAATCACAATATTTTTGAGTGTCAGGGTCTACTCTGTATCAGCTGTCATTATTGGCTAATGATAATATTTGATAATCATGTTGGAATCTTATAGATTTTGACAATCTTTAACTGTTAGGTTTGTTATGGCAACATAACTGCTACTCTAGCCAACTGATGTGTGAATGTGCCCAGTAACTTCTCACTTTATCATTCACTCGAGTTCAGACTCTATGTCCTAGTACTAACAGAGCAAGCATTTTCATGGCACACTGAAATCTCTGCAACTGTGATATATTATATTCTTAGAGCCTCGCAGATTGCTAACTGCCTCATCAGATTCTTTAAGAATAGCTTTTGAACACTGATTTGTAGACAGTTATACCACTTCTCTTCATCTTATATCTTTCAACAGATATCTTGTGCCAGTATGAGTTTGTACTTTCTATGCCCTGTCTACTTTTTGTGATTGCTTTATGAGGAAAACTTAGGTTTTGCTTGCAGTACTGGGAGGTCAATCTTAATTTTGCATGTGCTTAGAATGATGATAATGTATTTAGCTCCAGTATCTATTTTGAAATTTACTATGACTGGTTATTTCCATTTTCACAAAGCCAATCTGTTATAGAATTTTGCTTTGATCACAGACCCAACAAAGACCTCTGTTTTGGTATCAACATCATCCGAGCTTTGCCTTGTTGTGGTGCACTCATGAATATGTTTCCTTTTTATGTGTCTTTGCAACTTGTGCTGAGATTGACACACTTTGGCAAAATTTTATTGGAGATATGAGACAGCCCCCCCTTACTCTGCATGCTTTTGTGTCTTGTTATGATTGCCTCCATATGGTGAACAAAGAACTTGAAACTCAGCCCAGTAATGTATAGTACCGGCTACCTAAATGTGTTCAGCCTAGTTAGATCAAAACTTATGGAGACTCAGTGGTACTGTAGCATTGGAGGTTATTTTAGTCAAGCTTGGAGGTAGCATGGAAGAGAGAGCTGCTGAGATGTCAGGCAATGGTTTGACAGCTCAATCATCAGGTTCTTTTGCATTTTCTGCCATTAAATGGTATCTCTTCAGTACCCTCAGAGAACAAGGTTGGTCCTGGAAGGTTAAATAAGTGGAAGAATGTCAGAAATCCAAGGAGTTAAGTGGACAGACTATGGGATGTTTTGGTAAAGCAGTAAGAGACCTTCAGTTGGGTGCTCTTGCTTGGTTTTGATTTCTTTTGCACAAATTGGTTCTTATTTGTACTTGTGATTGGTGTGCATTGAGTGGTAAGCATAAGACAGAGTTTTTGGCACCTGCTTCTCTAATATTTTGTGAATAATGACCTTTTTTTTTATTGATACAACTGAACTTTTATACTGAAACAAAACTCACTGCAGTTCCAAAATAAGAATTAAATATTCTGCCCAAAATTTTGGTGAAACTTCAAAAATGTATATGATTAATTATTTTTGATGGAAAATATGAACAGAAAATATAATGGTTTTGGATTACAAATGTTACAGCAGTTTGCTTGGGCCAGAGGGCACAGTCACAAATTTAACAGGAAAATAGCTGTAAAAGAAAGTGAAGTTGCTTAATTAGTTTTTATTATACAACATAAGTTATAAGCTACAACATAAGTTAAAGGATATGTCTGACCTATTGTGTGGGATGGGATACCAAGACAAATGAAAATCTTCTGACATTTTCAGAAAAGGTAAAAGCTGTAGGAGTGAATAATCCTGTTTTAGGCAGCCTCTGTAAAGATGAACAACAGGTTCCCACTTATTGACAAGGGAAAGTGAATTTATTTATTTAAATTTTTGATAATGTAAATCTCCCCATCTACTTTCTGAGTTAAATTCAATAGTAATTAGAAAAGTTCTTCTTTAAACCAACAGATGCTGGTAGCTTATGCATTAGTCAATGTGGTAACACATGGCAAAACTGAGCTGCTCTGGTTTTCGTGGTGCTGTTGTATGACCTTTTTCTCCAATGCTGCCCATTTTGTGGAGATAATAAATTCTTAAGGGCAGGGTCCTTAGTTCTGTACTGGCCTGTGAAATATTTTGCACGATTTCTCTGCAGCAGTAATGAATGACAGGTTTAAAAACAGGTAGACTTTTGAGACTTTCTTTTTACTCACTGTAGAGTCCTCCAGATCCTCAAAGCAAGCTTATACTTTGAGCCCAGTGAAGTTCCTACACCAAAAGTGAAGTTGCATCCTCTTCAACCAAGCTCAGCTGAACATTTTCTGTAAGACTCTATCTTCCTAAAGCCCATCTGTTCATCTGTGTTCAACATGTAAAGAAAAAACCCAAACCTAATATAATGGCCTTGTTCTTCCTATAGACTGATACATCTCAAAGAAATAAAAGAAACATTGAGATGTCATTTTTTTTCTCAGTGTTAGTGTTCTGGAATATTTATTTTTTGCATGAGAGCTCTTTCTTTTCTAAGTAGACTCCTCTTCAAGGACAACTTTTGATAACATCTTATGATAGGACAGAATGTTATGTTACCTTACCAAATGTTAGAAAATCCAGATTAACTGGTAATGTTGTTTTTCTTTTCCCCAATCTCTTTTGATGTTAACCTCGGTATAGGCTGCAGGAATGATTGGATGTCTTGACATCCATCTCTATCCTTTCCACTGGGATTGCTGAGTTTCAGGTTTCTTGATTCCAAATGTTTGTTTTATTGTCATAAATTTAAGCATCAAATTCATCATTTTATAGTAGTTGGAAAGATGCTGATGTTCTTCACTTGGGAATGTACAAGCATTGCAGAAGTCTCCAGGGTTTGCAGGTGGCTTTGATGCCTTTTCCTGCTCTTGTGCTCTAAACCAAGATCTATGTAAATATTTCACTTAAATATAATACAAATGGTAGTTATTGTCAAGTAAACAGTTATTAGTACATGCTCTCTAAATGCTTTATACTTCATGAATAGCATAACTATGCCAGACTCTTTCTGTCTCAGAAATGGATACTGGTATTCATTAAATGCATGATATATATATTTGGTTAAATATGTGTTAATAACATATCATATCATCTTAAAACCACCAAGGCAGTGGGTTTGTTAGAAAGAAACAGCAGATTGTCCCTCACATCCCCATGTGCGCAGCATTAAATCTGCCCTCTGCATTTTGTGCTTCTCACATGCATAAGTGAAATGGATTTCTTTGCATCTGACCAATGTATAAACCGCAGGGTGGTGTTTTTAATAGGATTCATTGTGATTAGGAGCTGTGGAATAGCCCCATAGTCATAGCAATGTTAGAATGCCACAACTATTTGATAGGAGACATTTCAATCTGTCATCATCTTGTGTGCCCTGACCCTGATAATACACCCCATTCAACCTGAGGCACAAACAGAAATGGTGAGGTAGGGTTGCATTTTTTTTCTGTTAGCACAGCACCAGTCACAGCTTTTATGGGTTCCTGAGAGAAGAAAAAATGTTTTTATTTTCTGTTCTTTTCATCCCTTATCTAACCATTTGAAAATATATTTTTTTCCCTGAAACACAATAAACAAGTGGAAGGGGGAGAGAAATCCTTCCTTAGGTAACCTCAGAACAGAAGAACTTTGTGCATTATGCAGCTCAGGCCATGCCAAAATGCAATTTGGAGGGTGTCCAGCACTTCATTGGAAAGTAATGGTTTTCACTGAACTGAGTTATGACCAGCTGTTTACAGACAGTCTGTGACATACTGATAGAGCAGAACACCGTATGTTGCTTTCCAAATCAAATGATACAAGAAGTGTGACAGAGTGGAGAAACATCTGTCATTAGCAATTTTCAGCACGCTTCACTAATTCTGGACAAAATACGAGTAATGAACTTACCGCAGGAAACTTCAAATACTACCACTGCTGAAACAAGGATATAAACAGCTAGTGCTCCTAATGGCGTCTAATTTAATTCATTTGCAGTAAGAAACAAACAAAGTGGGTTATTTGTTTTTGATCATGGGGTAGTAAATAGTAATGCTGATAACAAACATTCATTTTAATCAAAGAAAAAGAGATCGTGGAACTCAACTTTCCTGAAGTTCAGACAGAAGGTAATTATGAAGTAGTTTTTTTCCTTAGTCTTTTTGAATGTCAGTGATAAGGGTGTTTTGGTTTTTAGTTTTTTTGTTTAATTTTTTTTAAGCAAGGTTTTTTCAGAACAGGCCAAGGAGAAGTTGTTTCATCATTATGGATATTGTCCTTCTTTGCCTTGGTCCTCTCCCTCTCATGTCCTCCACCACGTCCTCCTCCTGAATCTTCAGAGAAAAAAACTGCAAGTTTTCTGCACAGTATCACTCACCACTGGGCATGAAGACAACAGTGAAAAGAGTCCAGTTCTGGCTTTTATTCCATTTTTCTGCATTATGGCACTGCTGCTGGTGTTTGGAATCCCATGGATCCAAATGTACTTTTTAAAAAGCTGCACTTCAAGTGTGTATGTGCCCCCTATACATTAAATACCAGAGTGTTTTCTGGTTGAATTTTCATCATAACTGGAGCCCAACCACTGTAATTTTGTGGTGATTTTCACTTTATGTCTTTGAAACCAAGAGAGTTGTTCTGCCATTCACATTCAGGGGCTTTAGTTTCCCCTTAGCGCTGATAACACAGCAAATTCCTGAAACTGTTAGGAATAAGCGGCAGTCCTCAGGGGATAAGGGGGCAAAATGAAAGGACAGGTTGTTACTCTTTATATGAACTTTCAACTAATGTTCACACAAAGCTGTAATACAAAATGCAGAGGATAGATTTAGTCCAATCCATTGGTGACCCACCTATGGGACTTCCCTTGGAATGAATCCCAGACCAAGAGAGTGAAAGCCATTCCAAACTGATGACTGTAAAATGAGTGTAGGAGGTCTTTGAGTAGCTGCATAATTGCAAAATTATTCAGGATAAAAAAGCGCTAAAGTAGAATTCACAGTATCTTGAAGAATTTCCTGAGGTGCTGCAGAAAAAAATGTGTAACTTTGTAACACCTTGGACAAACCAAGTACAATATGGTGAAGAGGAAGAGAAAATGTATGGAAGTATTTTTTTTGTGGTGGGAGTTTATGATAGAAATATTTTTCTTGCATTTTAATGCAGAAAAGGAAAACTACTGTACAGAAAACATTTCTAGAACTGCAAATATGAAGTTCCTCTAATTCTTATAGACATCTACGCAGGAAAGCAAAACAAAGGGGAAGTATAGGTACCATTGACACCCATCATTATGTTTGTGATCCAGATAATAAAGGAAGCAGACCCAAGCAATTCACTAACACTAACGCTATTCTTTACATAAACAGTAAATGTTTAGATTTTCCTGTTCACTGACTAACAGCACACATATCATAAACACTAAGCTGTTATAGTACGTTTCGTGTGTTGATTCACTTTAACAGTTGTTAGTGTGAAGACAGGAAAAGAAAAGTGGGTGTAATGAGACCATGTGCAGTATGCTGTGAAAACAGAGGCCCTTATTTGGCATAATGGGTTGCACCATAAGGGCCATAAAATTGTGCATGTGTTAGTATCATTTTAATTATTACGGGTGCCACATGTTAAGCAGAATAGCGGAACTACTAAAACAGCTTCAAAATCCTTACTGCTGATCGCTGCATTTAATTACAAATAGGAACATTTGGAGATAGGTCACTATAAAACCCTTCTGTTGTCAAATGAGCTCAAATCTGATTTTTGTAATTATGTTTTTATACCACAGATCCTGTTGAATAACTATAGGGAATAAAATTTTAATAAGTACTGATTAAATGCAGGTACATCTTGCTTCCTAAGAATATTTATGTATGTTCTTTGCCACTTACATCAAGGTACCAACATTGCTTCTGTTTTGGTCAGTGGTGATCATTCAACCTTAATGCAAATAAGCTGAATAACTTTATGTACCATGAAATATTGGTTTTTTTCAGTGAAGCATAAAAGCACTGGATTTCAATTATTCATTCTGCTTGCTAGAGCTGTGTACAGTACTCTAATCCTCTAGTACCAAGGTACTCTCATTATAACACTTCATGTCATATTCAGTAGAATACGATAATTAACCTTCCTAAGGCAGAGTTTTGGTATAAGGAATAACAACTTCTATTGTCTGTAATCTTTTCCACTGTAATAACACATTTATAGGTTCATATTAATGATGTTTTTTAGTAGTATCAAAATTAAACCATAAATATAGAACATTTTCAGTTTAACAGGAAAAATATACCTTGGATATTAAAAGGAGGTAAAAAGTGTATTTTAGATTCAGGTAAGCAAACTTTCATTTTATGTAAAAACTACCTATAAAGTTCTCTAAACAGAAATTTAAATTCGGAGGAGTGAAAAAAATTAAAGAGGAATTAATTGCTATAGAAAAAGGTAGTAATTAAATAAATATATAAAATTTAACACAAATTGTAGGCTGGATTTTGAGGTGTACTAGGAAGAGAAGCATTATGTTTGGCTGTATAGTTCAAGCAAGATTGAAGTCAGAATATATGTGCCCATATATCTCTCTGAGTATTTATTTGTTCATATTCCTTGTTTGCTTTCTAGAGATACATGTAAACCTTAATCAGGTCTCACCTGGTGGTTTTTCAATCTGAAACATTGTCATCAAATAGAAGATTAAAAACTTATACAGATTCGTCAGGAACTTTGTGATATCTAAGGGATGAAATCTCTTTTGTGAGAGATTGCCATTGGGATCATGGGCTAACACCCAGCTCAGAACATGCTCCAGAGCTACTGCACATGCAATGGCTTCAAGAGCCTGTCAGCTGGAAACAAGTAAATATACAGAGCCTCCTGGAAAGAGACTGATGTAATTTGTGAAATGATCGGTGGAAGAGAATTACTTTGCTAGTTCTGATGCAGACTGACTGCTCTGCATCATTTATAGCTGCACAGTAAAAACTCTCAACCCATATAGCAGTCCAAGAATCTGTGTTCTGGCTCGAAAGAAAAAAGAAAAATTCTTGTTGATTTTTTGTAACCTGTTCAATAGGGTGATTGAATGAGTGCTAAATAAAGACCTCAGGTTGAGCTGAGTGACAAGAAAGCAGCACACAAGTTTTCAGGAGCTAGGCAACACTAGAAAATAATGATCTCCTCTGTACTAGAACATTAGCAAATTATGTGCTAATGCGTACCAGTAGAAACATTTGCACCCAACAGGGAAAAACCATAGATATTGATGAAAGTCTGGCTCCATTCTGACCCCAGAAAAGTTTGTGCACTAATACAACTCCATGATAGCTTTTGTTGTTTGTACTCCTCCCTGTGAGGGCAGAATGGACTCCTTGTTGCACTCTGGCTCAGTGCTGGAATAATGCACTATCTGTACATCTTATGAAATTGCCTCTCACTAACGTGAAATCCTCATCTGACCATGTCAGCCTCCATCTAAAACACAGATGGCGAAAACCAAATGCTTGGCTTCAGTCCTTCCACTGGAACTCTTAATCCTGTGTAGCTCCAGTTGTGATCTTCATGCTGTAAGGTGTGCCTAGTGTTGGACAGAATTATGCCATTGCTGAGGAAAAATAATAAGAAAAGAGTGTGAAGAATACTCAGCTTATTAACTGTCTTGTAGAGAAGGATATAAAAATAAAAGGAGTGTTTTATCTATGGGGCTTGTTCAAGTCTAATTTCATTAATTGGTCCTGCTCTGTGATTGTAATAATACAAATCTCTTTTTACTGAGAGAATGTGGAAGAGAGTATTGGTATTCTCCTCCCTATGGGTGATTTACTTAGGATATTTGATTCTATACTGGTGATCTCTGCTTCTTCTGTTCTGTTTGGCCCAATCTCCCCATCTACAAGGGGGAAATAATCAAGAAATTAGACAGGCACAATGAAAAAAAAATGCAGCACTTAACTTTTTAACAGTTTAATATTAAATGAAGAGACTTATAACTTTCAGACTTAAGATTATTACCCATAATTAAGATTATTACCTATTATTGCAGTTTTGTGACTGCATTTCGGAAACACCATGGCCCTTTCCTGTTGACAAGGAAGATCACGGCACTCCTCTCAGTCACAGCACAGTTGAGACTTTTTCAGGGGTTTGTGCATCTTGAGGATTGGGGCAAAATTTATGGTAATGCCAACTCATACAGATGGAATTGAACTCACATCTTTGGTTTTGGATTAAGCCAGGTCCACTGTGATTTTGATCCATTCATCCCCATGGTGTAGGTCTCACGTGTACTTGAGTCTTTGCTACTCTTAGGAATATTTCCTACCGCACTACTAAATAATCCTTTTTTTATAGAAATCTTTGGCCACTTTTAGAGGGTGCTCCTTTCATGCATTCTGCAGTCAGAGCCTACTGAATCTCTCATTCATGTGCTGTGGCAATTATTGGGTTTTGAGGATTCAGCAGAAGGGATTTGGGGATTGTTTGCCAGCTCTGCTACACTTTCCAGGCTGAATGCTCCCTTTCCTCTTCTCAGTGGTTGGACAATGAGCTCTAGGCACTGGTAGATCTTGTTTGTTGAAGCTGAAGTTCATTGAGACGAAGGAAAAAGTTAGAAATAGAAAAATAAATGTTGCCAAAATTAATTTGTTTTCTGGGAAATGGACAGTATTTTACACAATTTTTCATTTAACTTTAGTGTTTGACTTTTTCATCCACCAAACCAATCACATCTTCTCTTCTCTAACTTGTATCACTTCTTGGGGAAAAAAGACCACCACTCATCTGGTCATTGGTTACAATTAAAATCTGACCGTATTCCCGCACTTTTAGTATAAAGGTTCTTTGACTACTCAAGTAGGGAAAAATATCCTAGACAATTTGTTGCTATAAATTAAAAGTCTCATCACAGGGACTTAAAATTTCAGTGAGTGCATTGGATATGCTTTCTGTTTTGACTTCTCTAATGCCTTGTACTCTGTTGAAATTTTTTGCTGCAGAATTAATTACATTTGCATGAATTTATGGATACTAAAGCAGAAATGTTTGTTGTAACTTAATTTTCACCTCCAGGTCTGTGATGACTATGAGAATAAAGTGTATGTAAATGAAAGTAGTTTTGCTACATAGATTTTATTTCATTGTAAAGAGAGCTGAAAAATAATAGACCAATATTGGTTCTCATTGGATTTGCTTTGCAAAGCATCTCCTGAACTCTTAATTCAGCCATGCGTGTTTCATGGCCAAAAAATAATTGTGGTATTCTAGCTCCTGCAGTGCTACTTCAAGGATAATAAGAGAGAAGACAAACTACCTCCTTAAAAGCACAAAAGAGAATTTTTCCAGCTCTCAGTGTTTTCCAAATTTCAGTGCCCCAGAATACAAAAACAGAGTGAAAAATGACAGTAACGTATCAGTCATCTGTTCGAGTGTCATTAAATGTGAAGAGAATTTTTTTGTTGCATAGTGAGCACTCTTGGTAAGACATTCTGGCTGGGTCACTTGCCTGGCAGGTTTATTAATGAGGATTGCTGCTTGCAATTGTACATATGGAACATTTTCCCCTTGGAAAATTTAAGGTATACTAAAATGGAAACTCACTAAACCACTACCTTTGTTTATCATTCAAGTAATTCAGATTTCGGAATTCAAATTCAGAAATATTTATAGAAATGTTAAAGGACCTTTTAGATACTGGTTAAAAGTACATTTCATTAATAGCACTGCTTGCTATGTCATTCCATTGCTAGAGGTAACTTCACATGTCAGCGCCTTTTGTGAGGCATGTTGTGTTATGCTGAAAAGATAAGACTTTAATTTTGGACCATGTTAACTTTAGCTTCCAGACCTGATCTTTCAGTTGTCCAGTGCATAAAGTAGGCCTGCAGAACTCACTTAGCTATGGATCAATAACCTTGGTTAATTTTTAAATAAGGAAGAAAGTGTTACTGCTTTGTAGATTGTCAATTTATATGGATACAAATTTAAAGGAATCTTAAACATTTTTTCATCTGTATTGTACAGATACTCCATCTTTCTGTGCCAAATAATGCCCTAAAGAAGAACTGTCATTCTATTCTCAAGAAATCTTACTTCTTAGTAAGCAAAACTGCTGCCTGCGTAATTTGATATGGAATCCTTCTCTTCACCCTGAAGTCTCCTCTTTTCCAGGGTGAAGAATTTTAGTTCTCTCAGTCTTTTCTCAGAGGAAACTTACTCTATGCCTCTGATCATACTTGCCCGCCTCTGGACTTGCTCCAAAAGGTCAGTGTCCTTCCTGGGCTGAGGACCCCCGAGCTGGAGGCATCCCTCCAGGTGGGGCCTCTCCAGTGCAGAGCAGAGGGACAGAATCACCAGCCCGCTGGCCACACTGCCTTTGGTACATCCCAAGATTGGTTGGCTCTCTGGGCTGCAAAAGCACATTGGACTGGACTTCTGGAGGGTGGACTTTGGCCTATTCAGGACAGCTATTCAGACTGACCCTTGGGAATCAGCCCTTAAAAAGGAGGGGCCCAGGAAGGATGGATGTACTTTAAGGAAGAAATCTTGAAGATATAGGAGGAGGTCATCCCACTGTGCTGAAAGATGAGCTGGGGAGGAAGGAAATCATCCTAACTGAGCAGGTAGTTTTGTAGGAACTGAGGGGGAAAAAAGAGTGTATTACATTTGGAAAAAGAGGTAGGTGACTCAGGAAGTGTTTAAGGATTTCATTAGGTCATGAGGAAAGAAGGCTAGAAAGTCAAATCTCAATTAGAACCTAATCTGGCCACTTCTGTAAAGGATAATAAGAAGTGCTTTTGTAAATATGTTAATAGCAAAAGGAGGGACAAGGAAAATCTCCATTCTTTACTGGTTATAATGGGGAAATACAGTCAGCCTTGGTGCCCAGCAAGGTTATGGAATAGATCATCTTGAGTGTGATCACATGGCACATACAGTACAACCAACAGCTCAGGCCCAGCCAGCATGAGAGGCAGGTCCTGCTTGACCAACGTGATCTCCTTTTATGACTAGGTAACCTGCCTGCTGGATGAGGCAGAGACTGTGGATGTTACGTACTTGGACTTCATCAAAGTTTTTGACAACTTTTTCTCTGGCATACTCATGGAAAAGCTGTCAGTCCATGGCTTGGACAGGAGCTCTCTTTGCTGGGTTAAGAACTGGCTGGATGGCTGGGCCCAGAGACTGGTGGTGAATGGTGATGCAACCAGTTGGCATCCAGTCATTAGTGGTGTCCCCTGGGAATCAGTTTTGGGCCTAGTTCACTTTAATATCTTTATTGGTGATCTGGATTAGGGGATTGAGACTACCATTAGTAAATGTGGAGATGACGCCAAAGTGGGTGGGAGTGTTGATTTGCTGCAGGATGGGACATCTCTGCAGAGGGACCTGGACAGGCTGGATAGATGGGCCTAGACAATGGCATGAGGTTTAGCAAGAACAAGTGCCAGGTTGTGCACTTTGGCCACAAAAACCCTCTGCAGCGCCACAGGCAGGGTGGCTGGAAAGTGTCTTGGCAGAAAAGGATCTGGGGTTGCAAGTTAACAACTGACTGAACATGAGTCAGCATGTGCACAGGTGGCCAAGAAGGTCAATGGCATCTGGTCTGTATCAGGAATAGTGTGACCAGCAGGACCAGGGAAGGGACTCTTTCCTTGTGCTCGGCACTGGTGAGGCTGCACCTCAAATCCTGCATTCAGTTCTGGGCCCCTCCTTACAAGAAGGGCATTGAAGCCCTGGAAAAGGTCCAGAGAATGTCAGTGAAGCTGGTGAANGATGCAACCAGTTTGCATCCAGTCATTAGTGGTGTCCCCTGGGAATCAGTTTTGGGCCTAGTTCACTTTAATATCTTTATTGGTGATCTGGATTAGGGGATTGAGACTACCATTAGTAAATGTGGAGATGACGCCAAAGTGGGTGGGAGTGTTGATTTGCTGCAGGATAGGACATCTCTGCAGAGGGACCTGGACAGGCTGGATAGATCGGCCTAGACAATGGCATGAGGTTTAGCAAGAACAAGTGCCAGGTCGTGCACTTTGGCCACAAAAACCCTCTGCAGCGCCACAGGCAGGGTGGCTGGAAAGTGTCTTGGCAGAAAAGGATCTGGGGTTGCAAGTTAACAACTGACTGAACATGAGTCAGCATGTGCACAGGTGGCCAAGAAGGTCAATGGCATCTGGTCTGTATCAGGAATAGTGTGACCAGCAGGACCAGGGAAGGGACTCTTTCCTTGTGCTCGGCACTGGTGAGGCTGCACCTCAAATCCTGCATTCAGTTCTGGGCCCCTCCTTACAAGAAGGGCATTGAAGCCCTGGAAAAGGTCCAGAGAATGTCAGTGAAGCTGGTGAAGGGTCTAGAAGGCAAGTCCCATGAGGAATGGCTGAGGCAGCTGGAAGAGTTCAGCCTGGAGAAAAGAAGGCTCAAGGAGGACCTTATCGCCCTCTACAACTCCCTGAGGGGAGGCTGTAGCCGGGTGGGGGCTGACCTCTTCTCACAATCGGCTAATGATAGGACAGGAGTACACAGTCTTAAGCTGTGCCAGGGGAGGTCTTGGTTGGACCTTGGGAGGAACTTCACAGAAGGGGTGGTTAGACATCGGAATTAACTGCCTAGGGAGATGGTGGAGCCACCTTTTTAAGGAAAAGCTGGATGTGCCACTCAGTGCCAAGGTCTAGCTGACATGGTGGTATTTGGTCATAGGCTGGACTACATGATCTCAGAGGTCTTATCCAACCTGATCTATTCTGTGATTCTGTTATTGCCGGCTCATGTCCAGGTTCTCACCCACCACCAGCCCCAAGTCCTTCTCAGCAGGNTGGTTGGACCTTGGGAGGAACTTCACAGAAGGGGTGGTTAGACATCGGAATTAACTGCCTAGGGAGATGGTGGAGCCACCTTTTTAAGGAAAAGCTGGATGTGCNCGCCACAGGCAGGGTGGCTGGAAAGTGTCTTGGCAGAAAAGGATCTGGGGTTGCAAGTTAACAACTGACTGAACATGAGTCAGCATGTGCACAGGTGGCCAAGAAGGTCAATGGCATCTGGTCTGTATCAGGAATAGTGTGACCAGCAGGACCAGGGAAGGGACTCTTTCCTTGTGCTCGGCACTGGTGAGGCTGCACCTCAAATCCTGCATTCAGTTCTGGGCCCCTCCTTACAAGAAGGGCATTGAAGCCCTGGAAAAGGTCCAGAGAATGTCAGTGAAGCTGGTGAAGGGTCTAGAAGGCAAGTCCCATGAGGAATGGCTGAGGCAGCTGGAAGAGTTCAGCCTGGAGAAAAGAAGGCTCAAGGAGGACCTTATCGCCCTCTACAACTCCCTGAGGGGAGGCTGTAGCCGGGTGGGGGCTGACCTCTTCTCACAATCGGCTAATGATAGGACAGGAGTACACAGTCTTAAGCTGTGCCAGGGGAGGTCTTGGTTGGACCTTGGGAGGAACTTCACAGAAGGGGTGGTTAGACATCGGAATTAACTGCCTAGGGAGATGGTGGAGCCACCTTTTTAAGGAAAAGCTGGATGTGCCACTCAGTGCCAAGGTCTAGCTGACATGGTGGTATTTGGTCATAGGCTGGACTACATGATCTCAGAGGTCTTATCCAACCTGATCTATTCTGTGATTCTGTTATTGCCGGCTCATGTCCAGGTTCTCACCCACCACCAGCCCCAAGTCCTTCTCAGCAGGGCTGCTCTTGATCAGTTTATCCCCCATCCTGGGATTGGTACTGGGGGTTGTCCTGACCCAGGTTCAGCACCTTGACTTGATCTTTTTAAACTGCATGAGATTCCCATGGGCCTATTTCTCAAGCTTGTCCACCTTGTTATTCAGGTGTCTCAGCTGCACAACTCAGGCTGTTGTCATCTGCAAATCTGCTGAGGGTGATTCCTTTGTCCATGTCATTAATGAAGATAAATAACAATAGCCTTAAAAGAACCTAAAAGTCAACATAAGATTGAAATTTCATTCCCTGGAACTGTTCAAGGGGATGGAGAGATACTATCCTTGATCAGAATCCTTACTATTTGATTTAGAAAGGTACCAAAAGGAGGGCAGAGGTTTTCATTACTAGTGCAATGTTAATAAACAGAATAATCTCACTGTTCTATATATTTAAAGACCATTAGTACTGACTAGTTAAAACTTTCTATTAATGACAAATACAGAATTTTAAAGAATTTCATGTCAACCCATAGCCTTCTGTGCTCCCATTTTATATAGCTGTCATCCCATAAAATGCCAGTAATATGTCTCTGGGTATTCTTTCCATACTGTATATTCCTTTATGCATTCAGTTTAAAAGATGGACGAATTGTTGGAATAGGTAAGTTGTGAGATGGCACCAGTGCCGAAGCAGCTGAAAATGGGATAACCCAAGAGTATAATTCATGTACTGAAACAGGAGCAGATGTCAAAAGAGACAGCTTGTCTAGTTTGCTTGGATGATGATTCCCTAGCATGTATTGACGGAGCAAGATTGTCAGACAGCCTGTTTGTGAAGTTCAGTGTTGCCTGTCTTAATCGTTCTTTACAGGGGGGGTGACATTTTGTTGCAGGCAATTGTAGAGTGGAAATTTTGTGAATTGTTTAAAGTAAACCAAAACTGTCCTACCAAGTGGTGTTCTTTGCAAATATCTGAAGTCCAGAGGAAACAGCTGCCATTTTAACTTCTTTAAATTGGATGGGCTGTCCCATCTGTACACTGTGTGCTGAGAGTTGTTCTGTTCACTTCCTCTGCTATCCAGACCAGGATGATTCCAGTGGCAATGGTGGCAAGGACGAGGAGAACTATTTAAAATAGAATGTTGGGTTAACTGAGTAATTTAGAAAGTATTTAGAAAGTATTATACATCTGCTACATCTAGGGACACAGGCTTGTTCATGATGCAGCTTGTGTTATGATGCAATTTGAGAGGAAAAGGAAATGAGTAATCTGAAGAATCTGGGGCATTTAGTAGTGTGTGCAAAACAATGTTCTACCTGGCTGCTCTTGGTTGGCAATCATATTTTCAACTTTCTGCTGTCTTGTGTAAGTAATAAAAAAAAAAAACCCAAAAAAACAAAACAAAACAAAACAAAACAAAACAAAACAAAACAAAACAAAAAAAAAAAAAAACCCAAAAAACCCCACATTCATCTAGCAAACTGATGTTAATGTGTTAAAGGGATTGAAGTTACCCCTCAGGTTTTGTGAATCCCAATGATATTAAGGATCAAGGGTCTTAGGATCAAGGATTAGCTCCCTTGCAGCAAACTAAGAAACACAGAACACTCTCTTCCAGCAGAATAAGAAAATAACTTTTCTAAATTTCTGTCTTCACAGATAGAAATTTAGATTTTAAGCTAACCTTACATGGCATATATGCCTACACACTTCCCATAAATAATTTTCTTGAAATTTAGCTACCTAACTCCTCAATTGAGTCTTTCAGTAATTCTCTCACTAAAATACATTGCCTCATTTTTTTCACCTCTTGATGCTGTGGTCACCTCTGTTCACTCTCTACAGAGTATTCTGCTCTCCATTTCCATTTCCCTTTCCCTTTATTCCAGTTTTCTGAAGGCTATAAACCACTGACAATGACTCCAAATTTCTTCCTTTTAATTTGATATCTTTATCTTTTACAAGACTAAGATTCTTCATGCTCACATTGTTGGATTCTTCTTCTCTTTCTGGCTTCTTAGTACTAGTGTGTTTAATACTACTGTATTTAGTTTCTATTTAATTTCTCCTTCTATGTATTCCTCCCAATATCCTTCATGTGAGCTTTTTCCATGTCCTTGAAACAATCTTCCACTGTGCCAACCATCAAGACCCTTCCCTTTCAAATCCATCCTTAACTCACATTATTGCTTTTCACCTGGCAGAGACCATTTCTCTATATCATGGACTAGTAGACCTCTAACCAAGGAAATAACAAAACAGAAAGAAAAAGATAAATTAAAATACAAGATTTGCAAATGTTATCATCTGTTATCATTAAATACTAACTCTCCTGCTCAGCATGATATACCCTTCATTTTTGCATTGTCTCTCTTTAGAATCATGCAGGTAAGTAGGCATTGCCTTGTATTTCTTCTTTTGTCTTTGTCTCTAAAAATGATGACTCGATGTTGATATCAAGGTTTGTACTAGCACCATATCAAGGCCTTGAGCTGAAAAACCCTGAGGTCAAGAACTTTGTTGTGCTATATCCTTTCTGAGATATGAAATTCATTCAATATATAAATAATAGTAGTAGACTGAATGAAAAGACCTTCAGAGGTTAAACTTAATGTTGGTAGAAAATCTGTGAAAACACAGGTGTTTTAACCACTGGTGTTTTTGTGCCAGCCATGACATATGGAGCAGACACCAAGGAGATGGAACTGAAGACTATTGTTAGAATGCATCAGTATCATCTTGCATTTTGAGCACTGCAATCTAATTTACTAATCAAATTTATATCAGTATATGCATGCTTATGCATAAATATATGATGAAACAGCCACATATTTTTAAAAGATGACATATTTTTATTTGCACTTAATTTTGCACTTCCCAGAATTTTTCTGTCTTTTCATATTGCCTTATGGTGTGTTGCTTGACTCCTGTTCTCTGTAAGTGTGAAAAGTCAGGAGGAGAGTTCACAGCAGGTTGATGGCCTGGAGATTAAAAGTCTGTCTAAGGACATTTCAAAGTTGTAAAGGTATTATTCTCACATGTACTTATTTCTTGGTGGGTGTGAACAACAGCTACTCACCAAGCTGGTGTAGTGTGAAATAGTTTCCTGTGAAATGATGTGCAGACATATGCAGAAAGCCACATGTACAGCACATGCACAGACTCATCCCTGACTTATGATTAGTGAGATTCTTGCTGATAACTGAGTTAGGAATGACCAGTGGGGCATCCAATGTTTTAATTACCCAGACAACTCAGTGGATTTTCCATATTTACCAAACTAAAAGCATGATCTTGTACTGATGCTTTGAGATTACCACACTGGAAATGACCTTGACTTCTCAGCAGTAGTTCTCTTACTAGGCCAACTGCAGACTGAGACTTTGCTTTGTGCATGGATATCCTCTGTACATTTCTTTGTTTGTCAGTTCATGGGATAAATTCTTCCCATTCTCTGCAAAAGTAAATTTTATTCTTCTAAATATTAGAAATCATTCTTGGTCTACCTGAATACCTCAACTAAATTAAACAAAAGGATGTTAAGTCTTTCAAGCAATTTTCAAAACCTGAGAAATAATTTGGTTATAATAATTTATATCTTGCTATTATGGGGGTGAAAATGTAATATAGTGGAAATGCTACTGCTAATAATTTGCTGTTATTTTTTAAGACAGTGAATAGGACACCAGAGCAAGTAGATCCAAGGCTTCTGACAAAGCCTGCTCAATCACAGATGCCCAGGTGACTGACCAGAATGAGGGGTCTTTTCAACATGCACAAAAGTGAGCTCTTCCTGTCCTACTGCTGTATGCCAGCACAGCCACACCTTTCTGGTGGGCCAAAAATTAGTGTGACACATGCCAGAAATGACAATAAGAAATGAAAAGGCCATATGGAGCTATTGCTGCCTGCCAGTCATTGCCGTAGGTGGCAACTGGGACAGGAGACGTATTGGAAAGGGCTACATGCATTAGGGTACTGAAAGAGTAATGCAAAATCTGGAGGTGATTCCTGGCAAAATTTAAATTATTTCTTTCTTAATGTTACTTTGCTCAGTTGTATCATATTTATTATGCTAATAGGCTTATACTAAGGATATAATGAGTTTTGCTCTGGAAACAGAACTTGGTTTTACCACAACTGGTAAGTTGTGGGATTTTCTTGGAATAATACTTAGTGGGTATTTACTAACCTGTGCATATCCTTCAGTCACCTGAATCACAAATAATTGTGATTTTTCTGAAGGCATTAAAGAGAGCTAGATGTCTACAGGAGAGTAATTTTTTGTCCTAACAGAAGCAGACTGGGTAAGTTGTGCCTTAGTTGGGTTCATCTCATTCTAAGGTTCTTGTCCTAGAATCCAGATGAAACATGCACTGGAAAAGCTGGATTCTCTCCTATTACTAGAGTGACTGATTAGACGTGACTAATGCTCAGATGAGCTTAATCCAACTTCTAGTAAGTACTTTCTAATCAGGGGAATAATTAGGGAAATATCTCAGTATTTTTAGGTCTTTTGAGATAATTCTTGGTTATTATGCATAAAGAATAAATTCAGAAATGCAGTATAGGAACCAATGAGATTTAAATGGAAGAAGGTATTGCATATAAATTTATATACTGAACTCAAAATACAGACAGATTCAATGATTGTATTACTTCCATAAGAATACCTAATCTTACACTGAACATACAGTTATTATAACCATCAATTTTTGATTTTGATTCCTAGGATACATCTCTTATACTGCTTTGTAGTGCAACTGCCAGATTTCTTTATTCTTTTGGGCTAGTGAAACCTTTTCCTATTTAAGAACTATTTTTCGTGAAGATTTTCTGCATATTCCCTGTCCCCTTCTCTCTCCCCCTTCTCATACATGATCCACTCCCTTTCATTAGCAGAAAGTTAAAATGAAAGTTTGATACAGTTGTCTTGAACACTACAGAGTTTAGCCATAATTTCTGTATCAGCATGCTAAATACATATGCTTCTACATACTAACACATAGGTGACAAAAATAAAAACTCAGTATTTTAGTTGTTTCCACAAGTACCTGGTGAGGTCTTTCTCGAAGATTTTATGCAGGAAGACTTCTGTGCAAGAAGCAAATCACAAGTAATTTCACTCTACACAATTTTACTCTACATGAGTACTGCAGTGTTCCACACTTGCTCGCCAGATGTCCCACCTCAAGCTCTAAACTCACACCTTGTCCTGTGCAGATCAACCTCTTCAGGACAAGCTGAGTTTCCACATTTTAGGAGATCACGTTGAGAGCAAAGAACTGATCAATTTGAATAAGGCTGCCGGCCTGTGATACTAAAAAGAAACTATTCCTGGTTGTTCAGCTGTAACCTAGATTAAGCCAGGGAAGATACAAACCTAGGGGAGAAGACTGAAGTTCTTACATGACATTCAACAACCTCCAGGTGAATAGCCCCATCCATGCTGCTCATTAGCACTTTATCAGACAAAAGAGACAGGCTGAAAAGAAAGCAAGCATGTCTCAGAATAAGCCTTATGCTGGAAACATTCCCAGGAGGAACAATTATTTATCATGTGGCCCAGGTAAAGCAACTACCTATAACTTCAATGGTTATTTTTAATTTTAAAGTTTTATTAAAATATTGACACCCGTACAGTCTTTTATCCAACCATCTATTTTCCATGTTTGCATGCTCATGGGAATTTCCCTAAAGAAAAATAGAAAGAAAAAAAAAGAAGCTTAAAATGTCCAATTTAGAGAAATTATCATTAAATATGATTGCCTTTATCTGGGATTGGGAACTATTCTCACAAAAAAATGAATCCCAGATATAGGAATCATGACTCATGTTCTCACCATGGTCTCACTATAGAGATCCATGTCCAGAGATATGTGACAGATCTCCCTTCCTGGACAAGACGGAGGTTGTGTTTTTTTCTTGTTTCCTATTCAGTCTTCGTTTTATTTCAAGAATTAGCAGTGAATAATTTGGCTTCATCTTCCTCCTAACTACAACAAAATTCTTGCACCTGACCATAGATTATGGACAGATTGCTCCATTACAAACATCGTTTTCATTTGTCTCACAGTGAGTCAAGAAAGGGGTGATATTTCAAATTTTTTTGAGAGAAACTTTATGGGAAGTGTGGGGGTAGGGCTTTCCCCCTTGCAGCAGCTTGCAAGGTCACTCTACAGGGTCAAAAAAGTCATAGAGCAATTTAGGAAAAAAATAAATGCAAACGGCAAAGCTATCTGCTCCAAAGCCCGGCTCAACACAAGACTATTTGCATCAAGCACCGTGTCTCGGCAAGCCTGAATATCTCCAAGGATGGAGTTTTCACAATTTCTCTGATAGCTTGTTCTCGTGTTTGACCTCCTGTGCAGTGAACCATTGTTTCCTGGTATCTCATTTCAGTTTCCCTTGTTACAACTTGTGCCTGTTGCCCAAGTGCTGCTCCTGTGCACTGCTAAGATCTGTTCTCCAGACTGTGTGTGGCTGAACCTCCCTTGGAATGGGTGCAGTGCTGACTGTTCATGCACATGTCTCATCTCACAAGATGTCTGACAAATTTCCTCATTTTGGAGAAGGAGATGAGCATGTTAACTTCTCTTCTACTATTTACCACTTTCATAGCTTGCTACCAGACTAACGCAGAGGAAACACAAAAAGCCTTATAGATTTCTTTATTGGTACTTCAAAACATTTAGTAAATCTGTGGATGGAATTCTTCATTGTTGAAAAGTTTTATTCCAATTAACCTTTCGTTTTCACTTCAATATGAGTGGGAATTTAAGACAAAGTTTTGGATGAATTCAGTAAAATGTTGCATTTCTATGTGTGAAAATGATACAATTACCAGACAGATATAGCCTGATGTGCTTAGCTTGGACTGGTTGGAATTAAGAGTAAGAAGTATGTTTCTTCTACAGATCACCGTTAGGCTTTGAACAAATTATTAAGAGAGATCAAATAAGACAGAGGGAACTGTCTTGGTGCCTCTTTCTGAAGCTGTTCTACATTGTGAGTAAAAGCTACTTGCAGAAGTAGCCTTCTGAACTGTAAGGTTCTGTGAAATATATCAGGCTGTGAGCACATCTACAGAAAGCTTTTCTGTACATGATCCTGAAAAATGAAATGAAAAAAGAGAAGATGAAGAAGAGAGAGAATGAAATGTAGCATTAATTATCTGCCTTCTGAAGATCACATTTAGATAATGAGTGCAAGATTCATCTCAAGCAAAATCAACATTGTTTTAATTATAGTTATTTTACAATTTATAGTTATTTAATAGTTAATTAATGGTTAAATTAATCAATCTTTATATACAGGTTTGTGTCTCATTGTATGTAAACTGTTGCAGTAACAAAAAATTTGGTCCTACTATCTGTAGAAAACAGAAAATTAGGCTCTGAAGAGAATCAGCTCATCATTATTGAATTAAATTAAGTCTATTGATTAAATGTTCATTTTGTAGTTGAGCTTTTTTGGAGGCATGAAATAGTCTCATTTAGTTACACTACAGCAGTAAGGGGAAGAATATGTAGGGGAAAGTGAACTGCCTGTTCTATTTAAAACAATTGCTATACAAATGTTTTACAGGATAATAATAGTGATTAAAAACCAATCACACTATTATAAAATAGGAAGAATGTTTTTCTCGGATGTTTTGTGATAAGAATTTCAAAAGTAACATTTGATTTCTCTGGTTTCTACTGGAGATCTTTTGTGAATCCTACCAATCTCTCCCTTGCTGACACCACGGTCATTTGAAGGACATGAAGATCTGATATCTGTATGGTTTTTATGGTTCACATGCAAATGCACATGGTTCACACGTAGCATACTGAGTCCGTAGATGTTGCTGCAAACAGACTCCTCTTAGCAACACTTTTTCTTTTCTCCCACACCTCTTCCTCACTCTCTAATACTGTTGCTGCATCTCCTCCCCTCCCCTCCACCTCCCCATTGGCACAGGGAAAACTGAGTCATTAAAATGTGTGTCAAATATTTACTGTCCAACTGAGAACTGTGAGAGAAGCATGTGCTGAATAACCTGAATAACTTTTTCTAACAATCTCTCTTGTTCCTAAAGTCAAAAATGGGTCCTTTTGTGGATAGTTTATGTCTACATGTATTTGTAGTAAAATGAGCAGTTTTGTGTCATCTGCTGGCTAAACCATGCAGTGCAGAAAGGCATTTTCCTTACAGCTTTGTTGCTGTGGATGACTCACAAATAACTGTTATTGTGGATGTGGAATGGAGAATGCTAGCTGACCTAGCCTGCTCCATAAGGCTAAACTTCCACCAATGATTGGGACAGAAACAATATTCTCAGACCTGTTTGTGAACAGTGGAAAATCTGGTCACAGATCTTTCAGAAGTGCAAAGATACTTTTCACCAACAGTAGTGATCACCTCCTTTCTTACATCATTTTATTGCTTAGCCATGTGTTGGTCTGTATCAACACAGATTGACAAAGTCATAGAATTTTATGGGACAATGTGAAAACTCATTTACAAATTTTATTGCAGTCCATCATTGCCTGCATTCACAGTCCAGAGGTCTTCCATTGTTGTGAATAACAATTGGGAGCAATTTCTGACTATGGTCAATGTAGGGGTTGCAGTCTTTCACCGACAGGTGTTCTTTCCTAATTGCTTCCATTAGTTTCCCTTTATTGCAGGGCTTCATCACCCAATGAATGTAGTGTTTCAAAAAATACCAGACCAGATCTATAAGCTCCAGTGTGTGTCCTGACAACCGATGTACACTCCTTGAGCTCAACCTTAGTAAAATGATGCAGTCAAACTTGCAGAACTTATTTCCCAATAAAATAGTTATTATTACAAATGCAATATTATAAATAGAAAAAAATATATATTGGTGCAGAATTTCAGGCAAATACAAGTACTTGCCAACAATTGTGTCAGCTATAGCATGGCCAGCAGGACCAGGGCAGTGATTGATCCCACACACTGGGTACTGGAGAGGCTGCACCTTGAATCCTGTGTTCTGTTTGCACCCCTCACTACAAGAAGGACATTGAGACACTGGAGGGTGTCCAAAGAAGAGCAATGGAGCTGGGGAATAGTTTAAAGAACAAGTACTGTGAGAAGTGGCTGAGAGCTGGGGCTGTTTAGTCTCGAGAAAAGGAGGCTCAGAGGAGACCTTATCACTCCCTACAGCTACCTCAGAGGCGGGGGTTGGTCTGTTTTCCCAGCTAACAAGAGATAGGACAAGAGGAAATGGCCTCAAGTTGCAAATGGGGAGGGTTAGATTTATTATTAGGAAAAATTTCTCACTGAAATTATGTTCAACATCAGAATAGGTTGCCCGCGGAAGAGGTAGAGTCACTATCCCTGTGAGTATTCAAAAGACATGTAGATGTGGCATTTAGGGACACAGTTTAGTGGTGGACTTGGTTTGTTACGGTAATGGTTGGACTCAATGATCTTAAAGGTTTTTCCAACTAAAATGATTCTATGATTTGAAAATATGCTGACAAGAGAAGACATGATTCCCACTGGGAAGTAATGAAGCTTCTGACCTGGTAATCTCACTGCGCCATAAAGCTCAATTCCATTCCAGATCAGGAACTTTCTTTTGCATCACATCCTTGCCTGCTTTGGATCAGAATCATAGATATNAACAAAAAAAGAAAAGCCCAGAAAATCATTGTATACATTTTTAATCTATTTCCCCAGAACAGAAGAGTAGTTTGACCAAAACCACAATTATATAACTCCATAGTTGCAAGGAACTACCTTTCAGAACAACCTTTCTGCTGTGGTATTACTTTAAACATACTCCTCAGTGACAATTTTCCATTAAAAGTAAAGAGCTGGTTTTGAGTGATTTCACTGCACTTTCAAAGACAAATATCTATAAAAGCACAGATTTTTATTTTTTAAGAAAATTGTTCTTTATCATTATGTTTTTACATCCATTTTCTCTGTCTCTTTTTCTCCACGGTAATATAGAAGCTGACTGTAGTGTGCAACACTTACCAGCAGCAGGGTTCAGATGAGAGAAGCATAAAGGTGCATAAAGAAATGTAGAAATCTATGCTCAGATCTGCTTATAAGCTTTCTGATTTCTGCAGACACTAACTTTTTTTCCTGTTCTGTTCACATTTGATTCATTCTCCAAAAAAGATGGATCTCATTGGTTTTATCTGTCATTTACCTTACCCTTCCTCTCTTTCCTTTAGCTCTTCCTTAAAGTGCAAAACAATTTCTCAGGCTTTCCTGCTGGATGTTCCCATGCGAGCTGTGAGAAGAGAGAATCATGCAACTTGATCTCAGAGGCAAATATCAGCCCAGACAATACCAGTGAAGGCTTGCAAGTGGAAATGGATCAAATCAGCAGCAATTCCATGAAAGCAGCAACCAATCTCTGCTTTGCAAGTATTTTTTAGGACAAAATAAAATTTCTCTGGATCAAGTTCTTGTGGACCCTTTATTGGTTTCCTGGTAAACTCCCAGATGACCTCCCATTAGCATACTTGTGGTTCTTGCGCCTGGACCGGACTCCATTGGTGGGAGAATTCTTTGCAGAAAGAACAACAAGAAATTAGTTTTTCAATCAATGTTATTTTCTCTCTTTGCTTTAGACACCAAGTAACAGAATGAAAAACCTTTCTGACGCCTCATTTGATTAGGCTGGTGTATGTAGGAGTCATCCAAAATCCTTATTGGCTGGTGCCCTTCCTGAGGTAAACAGGATGTTTCATTTACTGTGCTGTTATTGTGCCTGTACATTTCTGACCACATTCATTGTTCCTCAGCATCTCACAACTGTCTTGGCAAAATGTTTAGCCAGATGAAAGGCTGAATTGGTCTGGAGGATTCATAAAGCAGAGGTCATGGTTATAATTTCACTATAACTGTAGTGGATTCAAATATATCCTATTTTCTAATGGTATCCCAGAAACAATCTAAATATCAGCACGATTATATGAATTTGTAATTTTTTTTTATACACACATTTACACACATACACACATACTCTCTCCTCTGTTTTTGGGCTTACAACAGAACAATATGTATCACTGAAGTTTAGAGCCATTCCCTTTATCCTACCTTCCGGCAGACTCACCCGTGAATCACAGACACAGTGGAANTGTGAGTATTCAAAAGACATGTAGATGTGGCATTTAGGGACACAGTTTAGTGGTGGACTTGGTTTGTTACGGTAATGGTTGGACTCAATGATCTTAAAGGTTTTTCCAACTAAAATGATTCTATGATTTGAAAATATGCTGACAAGAGAAGACATGATTCCCACTGGGAAGTAATGAAGCTTCTGACCTGGTAATCTCACTGCGCCATAAAGCTTGATTCCATTCCAGATCAGGAACTTTCTTTTGCATCACATCCTTGCCTGCTTTGGATCAGAATCATAGATATTTTATCAAGAAGAAGGGTGCGCTTTGATTTCTCTTTATTTTCATTCTCAATGAAGAATTAGCACAGATATCAGTGCAAAATGGATTTTTCCTTTCATCTTGCATTCTGGATTATCTGAATTTTGTTGCACTGCATGGAGGTAAACTAGAAACAGAGTATGCCTTTCAGGCCTTTTGCCATTTGAAGTGATACTCAATCCAGAAAGAATATCACTTTTTCCCATCAGAGTTGAAATTACATTTGCAGAAATTTTATTTATAAATAACAACAAATGCCTGGTGCCTTCTTCCATAGGAACTAAATAAATTCAATTGACAATTCTTAAAAAACAAAAAAAGAAAAGCCCAGAAAATCATTGTATACATTTTTAATCTATTTCCCCAGAACAGAAGAGTAGTTTGACCAAAACCACAATTATATAACTCCATAGTTGCAAGGAACTACCTTTCAGAACAACCTTTCTGCTGTGGTATTACTTTAAACATACTCCCCAGTGACAGTTTTCCATTAAAAGTAAAGAGCTGGTTTTGAGTGATTTCACTGCACTTTCAAAGACAAATATCTCTAAAGGCACAGATTTTTATTTTTTAAGGAAATTGTTCTTTATCATTGTGTTTTTACATCCATTTTCTCTCTGTCTCACTTTTTCTCCACGGTAATATAGAAGCTGACTGTAGTGTGCAACACTTACCAGCAGCAGGGTTCAGATGAGAGAAGCATAAAGGTGCATAAAGAAATGTAGAAATCTATGCTCAGATCTGCTTATAAGCTTTCTGATTTCTGCAGACACTAACTTTTTTTCCTGTTCTGTTCACATTTGATTCATTCTCCAAAAAAGATGGATCTCATTGGTTTTATCTGTCATTTACCTTACCCTTCCTCTCTTTCCTTTAGCTCTTCCTTAAAGTGCAAAACAATTTCTCAGGCTTTCCTGCTGGATGTTCCCATGCGAGCTGTGAGAAGAGAGAATCATGCAACTTGATCTCAGAGGCAAATATCAGCCCAGACAATACCAGTGAAGGCTTGCAAGTGGAAATGGATCAAATCAGCAGCAATTCCATGAAAGCAGCAACCAATCTCTGCTTTGCAAGTATTTTTTAGGACAAAATAAAATTTCTCTGGATCAAGTTCTTGTGGACCCTTTATTGGTTTCCTGGTAAACTCCCAGATGACCTCCCATTAGCATACTTGTGGTTCTTGCGCCTGGACCGGACTCCATTGGTGGGAGAATTCTTTGCAGAAAGAACAACAAGAAATTAGTTTTTCAATCAATGTTATTTTCTCTCTTTGCTTTAGACACCAAGTAACAGAATGAAAAACCTTTCTGACGCCTCATTTGATTAGGCTGGTGTATGTAGGAGTCATCCAAAATCCTTATTGGCTGGTGCCCTTCCTGAGGTAAACAGGATGTTTCATTTACTGTGCTGTTATTGTGCCTGTACATTTCTGACCACATTCATTGTTCCTCAGCATCTCACAACTGTCTTGGCAAAATGTTTAGCCAGATGAAAGGCTGAATTGGTCTGGAGGATTCATAAAGCAGAGGTCATGGTTATAATTTCACTATAACTGTAGTGGATTCAAATATATCCTATTTTCTAATGGTATCCCAGAAACAATCTAAATATCAGCACGATTATATGAATTTGTAATTTTTTTTTATACACACATTTACACACATACACACATACTCTCTCCTCTGTTTTTGGGCATACAACAGAACAATATGTATCACTGAAGTTTAGAGCCATTCCCTTTATCCTACCTTCCGGCAGACTCACCCGTGAATCACAGACACAGTGGAATAGATAGATCCTCCAGAGTACAAAGCCCTGCTTCACACTTGCTCTCCTTTAAATTAGATGGCAGAGATAAGGTTTTTTTGGCAAAAAAAAATGTTACTTGTTGAAATATTTAGAACTGGAAAATGGGATGTTTGTACACATTTTGGAGAATGACTTTGTTAAAAGGTTGTACTGCAACATTTTTATGTCCAGTGTACTTCTATTTTTGGTACCAAAACCAGCTTTTCAAAAACGAATCTTCATTTCAGCTAGTGAAATCAATTATTCATGGCTTTTTATTGCATAGTGAAGTTTTCTGGCTGTTTGGGCCCAGTGCTTGTAAGCTCATCTGCCTGTGCTCTCACATTTCAATTTTTGCTCATTTGCTTCTGTAGATCTGTGTTCCTTAGAAGGAGCACATTTTGAAAACAGAGAGTTATTTACTGCAAAGAGTTAAAACTGCAAACAAGGCCAGCCTAGGAGGTTGCATATCACACTGCCCTTCCCACTTCAAAAGAAAGAGGGATTTGCTTCATGAAGGATCCCTCTGGGGGAGCTGCTGGGTTGCATGGGTGCTGTCTGGGTGAATACAAAGCCCTTTGGGGCAGCATACAGAGGAGGAGTTGCTGTTGATTTGAAGTCAATGGACTACCTGTTGGGACAGGGTCGGTGACACCTCCTCCCACCACTGGCAGTCTTACTGGCATGGCAATGAACTCATCCTTCTTATGCCAGAAGCCATGATCTCATATTTGTTAGGTATTGGAAGCAGTCAAAGTCAAAAACACTCCTACAGTTTTGAGGACACGAGAATATTATTCTACTGCTACGCTTCAGCCAGTTTTGCAGTGCTGCTCTCACTTACTACCTCCTGTGCCGCCACCTGCCAGACCCAGCCCGCCTCATCCGAGCGCCGTCTGGCATTGCTGGAGCGTGAGGGGCATGGCCTCCCCGTGAAGGTGGAGTATGTTGGCACCGCAGGCCAACAACCCTTCACTCTTCAATATGGCTGGCGCCCAGGGTCAGCGCAGGAGAAGTTGTTGTTTTTTTTTTTCTGGTCCAAGTAGCTCAAACAAAAGCCAATTATTGCACATACGACAAATCTAACAGTGCTCCCTGCAAGCAATGCCGGCATTGTATGGCAGATGTGTCCCCAACACACCGTTGGATTGGGGAATGTCATGTTCACCAGGCAGGTTAAGGATTTAGACACCGAGCCTGTCTTAAGACACAGTATAAATTGGATGTCTTTTTAGCATAACCGTGGAACTGCTCCATGATGTTTGCACAGTTGCTTCCTTACTTTAATTTCTTTACAGCTGGCAACAAAATGTCTAACAGGTCTGAGGGGGTTTTTGTCCTTTTCTAGGACAAGGCCCCTGCTCCTCCTCCACAGTGAGGGTAAAACCGCGGAGCGGAGGCACGGCAGGGCTCGGGCACGCACTGCCGGGGAAGAGCACTGCGGGCAGCAGCCTGGCAGCTTGTGGTGTCATGGTATGGAGCCCATACAAGTGCAGAGAGGCAGATTGGCTGGCCCGAGCCTCGCCTCCTCTGCTGAGGTGCACTACCACCAGCTCACTGGAGTGGGGGCCTGGAGGCGGGACCCGCTCCTGCGCTAGCCCCCGTCACTCGCTGCCATGGCCACTGTCCAGATGGACACTGCGTTACGCAGGCTGGAGACGAGGCTTTGTTCCCGCTGTCAGTACTGTGGAGCCCATTTTTCTGAGGAAGCAGCTTTCAGATATTTGGGGCTGTGCCAGGTTGTGGTAATCCAGAAAATCCTGAATTTAAGCATATTACTTAAAATTAGTGTTCCCTTTACCTTTCTGTGCAAAGCTCCAAATAGTGTCTTAGGAGTAGGGGCACCTTATTTGGCAGATGGTTTTTTAAGTTCATTTGTGGCTTTGGTTTTAAAATATATTAATTTATTATAATGTAAAATCATCTGCCTGGGGGATGTGGGATGTTGTTGGACTACAACCAAGTATTGGCTTGTAGCCTTCTAAACCAGGGTGCTGAGAAATAAATCCTAAATAGAAATGGATGAACAGTTTATGTTGAAAATGTATTCAACAGACTTCATCCTTCATTCTAAGGGCTTTCCTCAAAACAGTTGATGTTTTCTAGAGTTTTTCAGCACATGGAATGCTGTATCCTGATACTGCAAATAGCAAAAGTTATTTGCTTAATTGCAAATTATTTGAAATGTCTTTCCCCTCTTTGGGGGTTTCATGGTCTTGCATTATTCCTCCTCTCTGATCAAATGAGTAAAAATTCATACACAAAAAAGGTATTATTTATCACTAGCTTCTTAATAGTGGTACTCATATACCTATATAGCTGACTACTAGTACTTTTATGTATAAAGAAATTACCAAAAGGAAATATTGGTAGGGAAAACAAGATAAAAAGCTATTGTAAAATTATTAATTTGAATTTTATGCAAGCAGCACATTCTTTTCCTTACAAATAATTTTGAAGTATACCTTCTACACCTTGCAGTCATTCCTGAACATTTTAGTTTTCACTCTACTGACCCATGGCCACAAATCTCTGGAGTTCTTTAAAAAAAATAGTTTAAAAGATCCCAAATAGGTGAGGATTTAAAAACAGATTTTTTTTCTTCCATGGGTGTCTTAGCAGGACAATGTACTGTTCTGAAGTAAGATTATTATATTGGCTGTAATAGCTATGACCTCTCATATGTTCATTTGCAGAATTTGTCAGACCATTTTAGCATGTTTGCTGAATTCTAATGACTTTTTTTGGTTCAGTTGCTGCCAAGTGAAATGTAGGTGTGTGTAACATCGTTACATTACTGATGATCAATTTGCATGCTTATAACTTCTATAGATCAATGAGGTACCATTGTGCCTCCCCACTTGCAAACACCAGAACTAGATGAGAACTTGATTTTTGACATCACAAACTTTGCAGTCCTAGAGTACTCATTCAATTGGAGGTATTTAAAGCAGCTTGCTACATCCACTGGCAATTCATTGACTTAAAGGATCTTCTCATGGGAAAGCCAGTCTTCTTCATATTCTGCCAGTCATAAAGTTGGGACAAAAAGACTGAGGAAAAGACATAATATGCAAGCTAAATTGATGGACATAAACTAACCCAAGTTAGTATTTGATGTATTTCACATTGATTTTCCCCTTTGCAGATTGGAACGGGACTAGAATGTTGTGAATGAATAATTAAAGGCATTAGCTTTGACCTTAGTTGAATTGCAGAATGATCATATTTATGGTTACAGGGGAAATTTTCTTTTAATTAGAAGTTATCAGAAGGAATTCATACTTTTGAATTTGGAAAGATAATTACAGAGTACTACACTGAAAGTGCTGATATTGACTCAAAAATTCAGTGATTTCAACAATGAGAATCATCATTCTGTTTTTAACAACACTTGTTATGCTTGGGGAAAAGTTTCTGACTAAATCCAGAAATCTGCCATGTTATGCTCCTGTAATTACATCTTTACAATTAGTTTTTAGCACAGTGTCAGCAGAAGAATGCTCATTGACAATGACTAAGCAGAGAGAGAGGAGTCTATTTTTTAAGTTGCAAAACATTTTATTTTTTTTCATTTCCTCACTTACCCACACTATTTGTCTCTTTCCATCATCTTCAGACAGCCAGGCTGTGAGCTGTCTGTGGCAGGCATCCATTTTTCATTTCCTGGGCAGGTAGGTAGTCTAATATAAATAAATAATAAAAGGTCCTTGACACTCCTCAAAAAATAAAACTTTTAATATAAGTGGTGCTTGGGTGGAAATAGGTTGCATTAAGATTCTGGCTTCAGATCCTTTACATCGATTTAGAAATCCATGAAAAAAGTACCACACACTTTGTTCATGCTGAGTTGAAAATTTACCCTACCAAGTCCCACTGTTGTGGATTGTCTGAAGAAAAAAATCCCAATAACTGCAAAAAAGAAAAAGAAGGACTATCATCTTCTGGTAACACTAATGGTAGCTGCATAGTTGCCTGCTTATTTTCTGCCTCAGATGGAATTTATAATTTTATGTTTGACTGCCTCAAAGATCTTGAGATTAGAATCATAAATATTTTGATTGCCAGATTTATTTCTTGAGATGTTGCAAGAAGGCATTAATTTCCTATGATTAACTAAGTAAGCAAAACAGGCAATTATATAAGAAACCTTAGCTGCAAGAGACTACAGAAGGATTTGACAGATTACAGGCTTCTAACACTGTCATAATCACTATTAAAATCTGTAATCTCATTAACATCAAAGAACTCGAACCAAACGGAACAAAACTGAAAAATCACTAAAAAAACTTTTTTTTATTTTATTTTTTTATTATACCTCCAGTACTGCTGTGAAAGAGGGAATAAAAGAGAGCAAAAACATTTCAGAAGGGGTTGATGAAATGAAAGTTGTGGTGAATTATCTTCTGCCCTCCTTTCCTAACTAATAATTGAAGGTTTCATATCTACTCCAAACTGATGTTTGTTAAGAGTCCTCTGTCATGGAGTACAGGAGATGAATCCAGATGATGCATAACAGTAGTACTAAAATCTGACAGGACTGAATGGCATATAATTTTCTCCATTGTTAAAAATCTTTCATACCTATTCAGAGATTTTTTTTCCATAAAATGTTTGTTTTAGTACGTTCTAGTTGTTTATGTCAAAATTACCTAATAGGTTAGAATCACAAAATCAGCATTCTTTTTCTTACGCTTTTGTCTAGGATAGAAGGAGCTGGTGAGTTTAACAAGATTGTATACTTCAGTTTTTATTGGTTTTGCAGACAGAATTTTGAGATTTTCAATGAAGATAACATCCTTGGGTGGTTTCAAGACCTTTTGTCACCCATGATGTTTTTACAATATTTATGATATTTACAATATTTTGAATATTCCATATGTATGTTTTTTTAAAGAAAGGCTTTCTATTTGATGCAAGCAGTTAGTATCTACCAGTAAATAAATGTTTCTAAGCAGGAAAGAAACCCAACAACTGACCTGCTTACAGCACTAGACTGATTTTCAAATAATTTATCTGCTTCTTAGATTGGAAATCTGATTATAAAAAATTTTATTTGAAAATTTGAAAAATCAAAATGTTATATAAGATGTTACAGAAGGTAACAGAGTCCAGGCCTGTGATCCTCCAACATTTACCGAAGCCAGCATCTGGTTGTGGAAAAGAATGAGAGAATCCTAACAGGAGAAAAAAAAAATATCTTATTTCAGATTAATGGCATGCTTCAGATTGAGGCAGTGTCAGATGCATCATTGATAAGATATACACATTTTATACGCAAAGCAGAAATTCAACAGAGAGGTGATTACAAACAAGACAGGGACATATTCATACAGTTAGTTATGACTTCTATTGCACGGAAGTTGGCTTTCTGGTCCCTTCGTTTGGATTTTTCAAAATCAAGCTCATGTGAAGGTTAAGCAGAGAAAGGGATAACAAGGCATCACAGAACAACCCAGCCAGAACATTTGATCGATCATTCCAGAGGATCTTCTGAGTCTGGAGTATGAATGGTAGAAAAGCTGTAGAGACACTAACATCATCTTGAAGTCTAACAGAAAACGTTTAGCAAAACCTGCTCTCAGATTTAAAAAAAACAAGGACAGACATCTGACTGTACTGTAGAGAAAATGAGTAAACAACCCAGTAAATGCAGTCTCCTGTCTTAAAAACAGACTGAATATTGTCCTAAGTTTTGTCTGAGTTAGTATCAGAACTGCAGGTGCTACCAAAGCTGTGTTTTTTGTCTGTTTTTCAATAACATTCTATTTACAGCTCTCTGCAGAATACATGGCTGTGTGTACACGGATATAATTCAGGGCAGTGAAAATGTTACTCTTCTTGGCCTCTTCTTGGCCACACAGGCTTATGCTTGCTGCATAAATGTGCAAAATGGAAAAATCAGATTCCAAACACCAGGAAGTTTGGTCCAATGAACAAATGGTGGTAAGCTCCTCCAACCTCAGCATTATATGATGATAACTGAGGATTGGTGTGGCTTTGCTCCAAATCAAGGAGGTGACAATAACTGCTCCTACTCACGCCACCCTGGTCACTGTGTAGGCTCTTGTGCATTGTGACCCACAAGAACACCAATGTTTTCCTTGCTTCCCTGAGTCTCTCTGGACCATGTATCAATGCTTCTGCTCTGGGTCACCTACAGCATCTGAAGTTACGGGCACTGTTTTTTCTCTCAGGCAATGTAAGGCTTATGTTCATTGACCCAGCACCACTGTGTTCAGTTCCTGTAGTGTGGGTATTACTATATTGCAGCTGTATTCTCCAGTAGCACAGGTGGGAAATATCAAGAATCAAGAATGACTCTTTGAAAACAATTAAGAAACACTTTGGAGGTCTATCTTGGGTACTGTTCCTATTAGTCTGATTTAAAGAGATGGAGAGAGAAATAAATAGAAAGAGAAAGTGGAAGGAAGGAAGGAAGGAAGGAAGGAAGGAAGGGGAAGGAGAAGGAGAAGGAGAAGGAGAAGGAGAAGGAGAAGGAGAAGGAGAAGGAGAATTAATGAATAAAATGAGTCCCATATTTGAATGTGCTAAACACAAAGCATGCCATTTTTAAAAAATGGAACTGGGCCCTATTCAGGAAGGGCACTGCCGTTTGACATGCCATGTGGACTCTGATGTAAAAAAAAAGGAAAAGAAAACAATAATGCATATGTGTGGTAGTAATCTGCACATGACTGGTTGCTGTAATGTGCACTGCTGTACTGCCAGCAGGGAAGTGAGTGATTGCCTCTCGCCTGCACAATGGGCACTGGCTTTGCCTTGCATGGTTTTTCAACAGAACAAAATGAAGGGCGGGGAGGCAAGCAAGAAATGAGAACTGCTGCCTGACTCCTCCAGCTCACAACCCTTGAGCCTGGTTTAAGAAGTTATTGAGAAGTTTTTTTGCTTTTAAAACATTTTAAGTGGTTTACTGTGCCCAGGGAACTTGCTGAGCATAAGCTGAATGTCAACTGACCACCTTTTGCTTTGACCTCGGTGTCTTTTAGCCTAGGTGGTGAGATATGTGCCACAGAAGCTGTGCTCATCAGGAAAGTTTCTATCTGTTTTGCTAGTCTGGTGGCTCATCCAGAGCAGTTTGATATTCAAATGAATCTGTCAGAAACAAGAGTGTGGTGCTTCAGTTCTTGCTCAGGCCTGATGACATTGATTTGTGAGCATACTGCTTGACTACGGGATGTGTGACAGATAAATTTTATCAAAATTAAGGCACAATTAAACATTTCATCTTCCTAATTACTGGCTGTAGATTCAGCCTGATGACCATGTGCTGTAAGAAATCAGCGACCATTACACATTTTAATGGAGCACAGCTGTCTTACAGCTTGGTAATATTTGCACAGTGCCACAGAACTGTAATTTATGATAAAAAGAAAAAATGTGTATTGGCTCTTTTTTGCCAAAATAGATTAAGGATTCATATACTTTAATGAGATTTGGACCCAGCCTTGGATTATCGTTATAAATGATTTATGTGCATGTTGCTGGACTCCTGTAGTTTTGAGTTGATTTGTGTTTTGGTCGACCAATATGTAATTCAGTATTTCCTTGTGTGCCAGTATTTGCATTCTTTCCCCAGTCTCCATTTCAGTTCTATTTTTCCACCATAACTTATTAAGAAGGGCAAGTGGCAAGGTTAAGAAAGTATCTAGGTGTATTTTCCAGGAGACTCCCTCACAGCAAAACTCACTCCTGAAACCCCTGCCCTGCTCCCCTGCTCCACACCCTGAACACACAGAGAAGAGAAGTGAGGGGAGGTGGGTGACACTAGCCAGGATCAGGGTCATTCCTGCATCCTGGAAAGGAGGGCACAGGGGAACAGATGCTACCTGAACCCCTGCTTAGCCAGAGACCCACCTGAACATTGCTGTATCTCAAGGCAAAATATCAAAAACCTTTCTCCTGCTTGTTTAAAGCATGACCTACAAAAGGATGTTTGCTCACCCACTTGATATTTCTCCCGTTTCAGTCACTTTTTTTCCAGAAAATGTGCTGCTTCTCTAAAGGAAAAAGAAACCCGACAACACACGTACACAAGTTATAATTTTTGACTTCCCTCTTCATTCTTTTTTTCACTAGGTTTCTTTCACAGATTATTTAGAGAGCGGAGCAGGGGAATGTGAAGATTAAATTAGGTGTTTTATATATGCACATATATACATACCTATATATATACATACACACACACATACAATGGCTGTGTTTGTATTTCTGCATGTTTTATTTTTACATTAAGCTTAGTGAACCAAATTCATACTATGTTTAACTACCTAGATTTCCAAGGTGCCATGCCGAAGTCCAGAGTTTGGCCCCATATGTTGCGAAAGCCTGAGATCCATATGCGTAGATGAATACAGAAACTAAATCCTAATTTTCATCATAAAAAAAAAAAAAAATCCTGTCCAAGCTTGATTTACTTTCGTGTTCATATGCTGGAATGTTTCATACTGTACCAGGTTGCATATGCTTGCACACTAATTCTCAATTGCCGTATGCAGTTTGTGACAACCATCTGCTAAGACCTCCCTTAGAGTTCTTTCTCCCACTCAGCCCAGCTGAAATAAAAATATGGACAGAAACAACTTCTGCAGGGAGATGAAAAGTTAATAAGGGACTTGGAGTTAGACTGTGCATCTGATCCGAATTCAATTGCTCTTACAACTTGTGCCCTACTTATAAAATATTCCTGAGGTGTAAAACATTAAATATAATGGAAAACTGTAAAATAAAGCCATACTTCCTTTGACAGACTTGACTGTGCTGGAAAGGTAATGCTAAAATATGTACACACGGTGCATGTGTTAGCTAGCCCTCACTAACAATTTTAAACCAGCAGCTTAGATTAACCGTACATCGCACCTTATCACATTAAAGCACCCTAAAGCAGGAGGGGGATGAGTGGTGAGAAAAAGAGGGTGTGAGAGAGAAGGAGCTGAAAAATGTGCTTTCAGTTTCATTGACAGAGAAGTAATTCCTTTTAAGCCAGTCTCATCAGAAACTCTGAGTGCTGGGTGTTGTCTGTTCCTTTTCAAGTCAGAGGGGAAAGTGAGAGATCAGAGAATATGAAAATCAAGTGACGGAAATGACTAGATGAACAAGTGATGAGCAGTGATAGAGAAGGGGGTCGTGGGCTAAGGAAATGAAGGTGGACTATTGCATTCCGCTATTTGATCATCTCCAGTTTTATATTTCTCTTTACCCTGTAGCAATGGGTTAAACTCCCCATCACAAGTATTTTTCAATACAAATGAATACAAGAGAGAGTTCAAAAGTCCAAGTGGCCTGCCCCCAAACAGAACAGGTTATGCCACAGCTGAGGAGTGCAGGTGGCACTGACAGCAAGACAGCAATTTTTTCTGATTTGTTCTTTAAAGCCCCCTGATACAATAAAGTTTATCCAATCAGATTTTTCCATTTCTACCATGTAAACCCTTATGCTTCTTCCTGTAGTGCTATCTGTCGTGGAAAAAAAGGCAGTGACAGGTTTTCCTAGTGCTGCTTCTCTGCACATTTTCTGAGATCCTGGTAGTGTAGAACAGAGGTAAAGATGACTCCAGGTGTTTTCTGGGCAATAAACCTCTACATGCCAGTATGGTGTTCATTTAATTCATAACAGCATGGTGGTTTTGCCCCATATTTGGTTCATGAGAGCAGACGAGAGCCCTGAGAGAAGAATGAAGAATTTTGAGGTGGCAATCATAGGTCTTGGTCTGTATTTCTGTGCTGACTTCAGCAGATTTCAGTAGAATCTTGAGTGAAAAACCAATCCCAGTGATGAAGACTAACTATTCAGAATTAAAAGGGATAGGAAGAAAAAGGGAAAGGAGGAATAACTTTTGATATGATGAAAAAACCCATACCTGGAACCCATGTTTTGCTAGATTTTTAAAGGCAATACGTCAGAGTATTTGGCAAACACAGCATTCCTAAGACAGATTGTCTTAGGTGATAAGCTTGGGCTTTAAGGCATAAGGGATTTTTGGCCTAGAAATTGTAGGGCTGCACATGTGTAAACCTTGAAGATTAAATGAGTGTGAACTATTTTAAGAGCTATTAAAAGGCTGGCATATTAAGTTGTATGTCAATCTGTCCCCCATTGGTTATTATCTTAACAGCTACTCTAAGTGGAGCCTATCAGTTTTAAATATAGGAACAGCAGTAAATAGTGCGTTATGATATTCCAGATGGAACACTTAAAATAAATTGAAATATCTGTATATTTGAGAGTTTTCTACAGTACCACCATTATGTCATCATTTTCTGTAGGTAGTGTAAAAACCTCTTATCCCTACAGCATTTAAAGTTTGAAGGCATGGATGAGTGGAGAACTGATAACAACCAAATACTCAGCCAGACCTTTTGGCTGCAGGAAAGGTTTCAGTATTTGATGCAGGAGTAGAAGTGAGATAGGAGTATACCAGGGTCTAGGATCTCATTTCTCTTTTTCTGGGCTCTTCCATTCATCTCCACTGCTGGAAATATCTATTAGACACATCCCTGTCATCTTGAACCACCTATTGCTGACTCAAGCATGTGGTGCCTTGAGAGGTGTCTGCTCGAGAAGGAGAATAACTACATTAAATGGAATCAGGGAATAGGGCAGCTCTAGTGACCCAGGATTCCTGATGGGGCAAAGATCCTCAATTCAACTGAAGGTTGTGTGGCCTTCCCATCACACAGCATAATTGATATGCTATGCTTTGTTTACAAGCTAAAGGAGAATTGAAATCACATTGAAAAATCTTCCTCTGTTGCGAAGTTAGCTGCACTTGCTTTTGATGGACTGGTGCTTGAAGTAGGGAGATATAATTCACAGCTGAGCTGAGAGATTGAACTGCCAAGCCCTGCGTGTGACGCCTGTATTAATTAGTACATGGGTTAGCATTGCACAATTGCCCACACAGAGGACTTGTAAAATTTACCTTTTTTCCCTCACTTGCATTATTTAAGATTTCAATGCTCATCCCACTGCACAGACAGGGAGTTCAGCTGCTCTCCTTACTGTAGGTGCTCCAGAGGCCCAGTACCTCAGCAAATTGAGAAACACAGAAGTCAAATTATCATGTCTCTTTGTGCACATGTGTTTGCTCCCTGGTCCACTGGGTAGGTCAACTTAACTTTCCATAAAAATATATCCCAACATCCACCCCCAGAGCAAAAGTGAGGAAGATAGGACAAATACCAGAAGATAAATCATGTTGGTGATAAGTTGTGCAAGGAGTCTTGTCTGTCTTGCCGGCAGTTGAGTTGGCTTTAGAGCAATAGATTCCTTGGAAGATGGTTGGGAAAGATATTCAGCAGGCCTAGGAAATATTGCTTTTATTGCATGCAAATACACATTACTTGCTATCTATTTTAGTTTTTCTTATTTCCTGAAATCCACTTCCTACACTGGGATGTTGTGGTAACTCCTGTAGTAAGATACATGCAGCATATGTAACACATAAACCTGCAGCACTATACAAATTCTAAGTATTTGTTACTCTTATCCCTACCTTTAACCTCCAGAATCCTGTGCTCCTGGAGGTGCTATGGGTGGAGAATGACAACTGACCAGTTGCAGGTATTCCATTTGGTGTTATCCTACTGCCCAGCAGCTATCTCAGATGTTGTTAAACATACAGTGGCTGAAGGTGCAGGTTTCCCCTTCTGAGCTGATGAGGGTAATCAGCTACAGTCTGTGTACCCGTAGCTTTTCTGAGGTCAGGGTTGGCTCCATGGTTAAACTTCTGAAATTATTAAAATAGTCCTTAGACTATAAAGCATTCTATGACCAGGAGAGTCCCTGTCTCCTGCCAGCCTTGTGTTCTGCTCAGCTAATTCCACAACACAGTCCGTGCCAGTGGAGATATCCAAATGTGATTCTTGTGCTCATCAGGTGCAACATAAGGGACATGGCTAAGCTCACATCTCTGTTGAAAATGAGGTCCATGGAGATGGCTTATGCAGAATCACAGGGTAACTACCTTGTTCTTTTATAGAGCTGCTGGTTAGCACCAGGTACCTCTTCTGTTACTGCATTTCAACCAGGGCCAGGGATCTTCAGCTGGTGAAATTCTTTTTGACCAGGAGTACATGTGCCCAGCTGGTCATACCAAGAGACTTGTGTAATGTCATTCTTAGGAAACAGTTAATCCTCCAGCAGCTTTCCTGGGTGAAGTCAAGCACAAAAGGGGTTTCCTTTTGTAAGTGTGAAAAAGAAATCAAAGCTCTCTACATCCCCAAGGACAGTTGGTGAGCCCTGGCCAATACAGGTCATAGGAGTGTAGCTCTCAAATGATTAGTCCAGTTTTTCTAGCTATTGGGTTATTCTACATTCCAGGTTTGTTCTAGAAATGATTATATTTATTTAGAGGTCTCGTGTAAGCTATCAAGACAAAAGCAGTGCTGGAATGAATTATAAAATCTCCAGTTCATGGAGCCTTGATCCCTAAGTTTGGATCCAATGACAGCAACCTGTAGTTTTCAATAGAATTTCCACTTATTGATACTAGTGTGAGCTGCTGAAAGCAATTACCTGTACATTGCTCTGTATGTGCTGTGAAGAAGCACGTTACAGGATGCCAATGTCCACATGATTTGGTATTTGTGGTGAGTCACTACAGGAGCAACTCGATAACCAAGTGCAGGAAAACTTTTGACAGATTACTCTTACCTCTTACTGATAGGTGTTGCTGCGACAGTATATTAATCTTTTTTAAGTAATGTATTACCATTCACAGGTCCATGGGCTGCTTTTATGCTTCCATCATCATGTCCGTGGCCTTCAGAATTACAGCTGATGGACCTTCTGTCAAAACCCAGATATTTAATCAATGTGACAGCATCCTACATTTTTTGAACCCCAGAGGCCCTGAAAAACTTTAATGCAGCTTCCAGGTAAAGTTCAATCCACATGGCTGAGTCCCCTGAAGTATTTTCTGCAGACAACTCCCCTCCCCCATATTTTAATATACCAAATGTCCTTTACATTTGAAGAAAGGGAAGAGCTCAGTTTGAAGGCCAGATATAATTACAACAGAAATATGTGTTTGCAGAGCTCTGCCATTCACTAAGAAGTTGGGTGCAAGACTTACAGTTAAACCCCTCCACTTAGAAGAAACAGAACTTTTGACAACAATAATGAGTTTCTCCCTATCACGATCGCCAATTGCCACACACGTTTGCGGGCATTTGTAGCCTATAACATGAAGAGGAACATAGTTTTGGGGAGAGGAAAACATGCATTAACATTTGATGGGTACGGGAACAGTTTTATTGATAAGGAAACATCCTGTTGCTGAGTTCAATTACAATGTTCATGCACTGACACAATTTCATCACAGATCTAAAATTATTCAACACTGTTATAACTGCTATCAGCAAATTATGCTAAGGCAGTAAGATCACTTGAGAAAGCTACCGTGGAGTTGGAAGCCCCTCTGCTTTCCCCAGTTATAATATCTGACCTCCCAAAAGACAATCCCTCTTTCTTCTTACCTCGCTTCACCAGGATAAAATTATTCCTTCTCTCTCTTTATTTGTGCACATAAGCATGCACACAAGATCAAAATCTGGCCCAGAATTCTTTTGTTCACACCACTTGCCAATGAGTACCAGCTATACACAACATAAATAAATGTTAGCCACATTACAATATGAATTTCTTTTAGAAGGGAATGTTCCAGAATCCTAATGACTGCATTTGCTTTGACTCTTTCATGAAACCCTTAACATGAAACATTATTAGATATACTCATTTCCTGACTTAAACAAGTAATAATGCCTGTAATTACAGCAGAAACACTTATAGTTAAGTAAAATGCTATATGTCAGATATGTCAATGTGATCTGTATAATATCCAAAAATTAAACAATGAAAAATAACATCAAACATGAAAATCCATTCATGCTAGTCATTAGATTTTAACTATGCTTTAGGGTTGTTAATGTGAAGAAGGGGAAGACACTCCAGCTGACCATGCCTAATGCAGAAAGCATGCAGCAGAATGAAATTCTTTATTTTCTCAGCACTCAATAAAGGAAACAGGAGCATCGCCTATTAAACTGTAACACCTTTGATGAAAAGGTTCTTTAGTTCCTAGTCCCTCACTATTGCTCTATCCAGAAAATTTTACTGCAGGTACCACATTGCATAAATAAGCTGACCTGTCAGGTTTTTGGCAATTTATGGGGCTGGTCAGCCTGTACATTCGTGCAGTTTTTTGTTGCAATGAGATGTAATGGCTTTTCAGCGCACCATAAGCACAGTTGTGACCACAGGCTCACTAGTGTCATTTTGTGTGCAGTAATGAAGCCTGACGAGTGGTCTCCTGCTTGCAGATAGCCGGCTGTTGTCCTAAAAATGCAAACCATTGCCTCAGGCCATGGAATCAGGAACAGGCAAAGGACAGTGGCACAGGCACGGCTCCCCACTGCTCACCCTCCCTTTAGCACACTGTACTTGGATGCAGTAGAATAGTCTTTACCCTTGTACATAAGGACACAATGAGAGAAAGTGATAAAAGCAATTGTATGAAGGCCATGTTGGAAATCGGGTTTTGTGAAGTTGAGCTGAGGTTCAGGGGAAAAAAATCCATTGCCAATACATTTTCCCCCGTGCAGAGTGAGTCCTTTGAACAAAAATACTGATCTTCATCACTGTTTCCCTTCCTTTTGTTTTTTTTTATCTGTTTAAATAGTTGTGCAGATATGTGCATGCATGCTTATTTACATTTATTTATATTTTGAGAATATGTGCTTCCACCCACACTAGCACACACATAAACATGTATACACGTATACAGAGAGACACAGCTAGCAGGCACAGCAAATCACAGGGACAAACCTCACTGCTTTTTTTCACAGCTCATCAATATTCCAGGGCCCAGGAAGGCCAGGCGTGCACGGGGGCTCACACTTCCCACGGCACAGCCGGCCCTGCCACAGATCCCCTCCTTGCTTCATCACCCGAGGGTCGCCAAGAGAGCCACTCTGAGCTGGGTAGCACAGCGCTGGGAGATGGCTTGTTTTCCGGAGGAAAATGAGAAATAAGCCTATCCTGAGTCAAATAGCAGTTAGGCCTCATCCTGGAATTGTGTGATTTGTGGTTTAATTAAGCCTCTTTCCACACACCAACCATCAATGGAGCAGCCTGGGTGCTCACGACAGGGGACTGTCTAAATTCTGAAACCTGGAGGGCTTTTTGTTCTTCAGGAGGGCAGGAGCTGCTTTTGTGGTTTCCACATGCACACCCAGTGTTTTGTAAACAACTACAGGCAAAGGAGATGGTAGCAGAAGTTACAAATCTCTTTCAGTTATAACCTCGTTGCCTTATCTCTTCTCACTGTTTCATAGCTCTTTGGGAGTCATCCTTCCCTGCAAAACTTGTCACGTGGTAGGAGGTGTCTTTGTAAAGTGACATGTTAGGGGAGAACATGGAGCCCAAGGCTCTCACCCTTGTCTTGGCTAAGACCTTTCCAGCCTTTATCTTCAAAATATATTTGTCCCCTCAGCTTACAGGGTGTAAAAAGCTGCAGTTTACATGGTTTTTATGTGCAGGGGTGGTGCATGAGTCTGAGAAGTGGGGGAGGGAAGACAGGGGATTGCTTGCAGGTACAGTTCATCAGCTGCACTTTTGTCTCAAAAGTGAGACCCTGGTCCTCAAATATAAAACTTAGAGTGCTTCTTTTCACGTTTCTTCACTTCTGAAATAAGAGGAAATATTTGGTGAAGTATTAGGTCTACTGCAAACTGGCAGTTCATCATATTATGTGTCACAAAAATGGCAACGGCAAAAGCAGCAGTTTCCATTATCACAGTCAGCAACGTGGCTTATCAGCATCACATTACATTTGTCTTTATTTCTTAAATGCGTATCTTGATATTGATATTTTTGAAATGTTAAATATAAATCAGAAAACATACAGAATGTACAATGTTGACTTGGGAACCTTTACTTCCTTTTTTTTTCCTTTCTGAAATTTTATGATAGAAACTCTGCAAAGTTAAGGTAGCATTAACTCAGTCTTTGGGTATATATAATATAAAATGCTTGAACTTCTGGGACAGCAGCTATTTCTATGGATACAGTATGTTGAACAGACATGGAACAAAGAAAACCAAAACAGTTGGTTCTCTGCTGTCAAGGAAACAAGCTGCTCTTTCTGCTTAAATATCTCTTACCAGAACTAGGAGGGAAAAATCCTCCAAAACCCAAGTTTGTACTTAAAAAGAAGGAATTTGACTTTCAGGCCCTGGAATATTTTCAGATATTTCAGTAAGGGATGTTGTTATGTTTGCTATAGTTAAAGCAATATAACTCCCTGAAAGCCACTGAGGTAAAGGTTGCTCTTAAAGGTAAATATTCAATCATTTTTTGAGAACAGTAGGAGTCCAGAAGGAAAGTGTGAAAACATTCTGCAGTGTTCTGGGCTTTGTGCTGCATGCAGATCACTTACTTAGATTAAATTCTGTTATTTACACTTCTGTAATTCGAACACATTTTTTTTTTAAAAAATGTTTTTGTTTCTTTTCAATTATTAGGAGTTTTGTGGTTTAAAATAATAATAACTAATCCTGAAATTCATTTGCAACCCAAAAAAATTAATAGGTTTATTTCTTTAAGAGGTATTTAAAGGTGTACTGGATAGAATTACTTTATCTGATAAACAGGCTAAATGAAGATGCACATACATGTTTTATATGGTACTTCCAATGTACAAATGGCATGTGAGAATGCAGACACTTGGAAACCTGGATAAGGTTACATGAAAGAAAGTGGCTAGAGGAAAAAAATTACTACAAGCATTTTTAATATCTTGGAGTTACCTCCTGGTGAGTGACATTCTGGTTCTGGTTGGAAGAAGCTTCATCTTGAGCTCCTGCACTTCAGTGAAGGACATTGCAAAATACTCAGAGAAGCACAATTCCAGAAAATAGGTCTCTTCTAAGACAGAAAAGTATCCTAGGAAAAAGATTGTAATCTGACACATGCCAGTGAAGCTCACAGCCTTTCTGAACAGAGCAGATCCAAAATGCCCAGCTAGCTTTGAAACACATTTACAGACACAAATCTTTGTCTATTCACAGCACCATTTCAAATTTGAACCAGGAAGCAGAAATGAATTTGAAGACAAATTATGTATTTAGCTAGAGTTGTCTTTATTTATGGGCTATGTAGGCTTTTTCTGGCAGGTTTGCAGTGCCACAGGTGGGCTTAGACATATGATGTCCAAATACTGCGTCCTCCCAGCGGTGGGTTCTCTAATGGACACCCTCATCTCCCAGTAATGGCAAAGGTACCTCTACTCAGACCATACCCTTCTGTGAACAGCAATGTTCCTGAGGGCTGGGACCTGCAAAGGAACCTGACTGTGTAAAACAATCTTGCGTCTGGAGATAGCATTTGCCTTGGTAGTTGGAATTTGTTGCATACAAAAGGTTGATTTTGAAGAAAATTGTCTTTAAAATCACTGCTCCTTATAAAAAGCATCCAGAAGGAGGCCCTTTGCCTAGCTATTTTTGTTTTCCATATTAGCTTTGTTGGTCTTGTAGGCTAGAAATGGTTTTTAGAATTTTTTTTTTTTTGAGAAGAGGTTGTGAAACATTTAAAAAACACAGCCCTTAAGGAACTGATAGATTCAAAAGGCATACTCTGAAATGTCCTTGAAGATGCTATACAGAGCCCCACTAAATTAAGAATTACTACTGAAGACCTACTGCACACCCATAAGTAACTTTGCAGTGCCTTATTTTAATAAAAATCTTATTAAATTCTATATCTTCTTATCTTTGAATTCCCCGGGTTTTCTTACTTTGTTTAGACACTATTGTAGCAGAAAAGAGGAGTGGGTTTGGGGGGAGGGAAAGATTTGTACACTTCTGAGTATTTGAGCTGTGTTTAATCATTTTCATGTGTGAAATCCTTTATTAAAAAAAAAATCAGTTTATCTGATACTTACTGCTCTTTAGTACAGCACAGCTTGGTAGCACTAGGTACGTCTTGTTGAAAGTATGTCCATAAATATGTCCCTTGCAGCACAGAACAGCTTGTTAACTTGGCAATCCTCAGCAATTTGCTTTGAAAAGTTTGCCTCAGTTTTGATAGTCCAAATGTAGGGCAAAAACTCAAAGTAACTTTTTTAGCTAATTTTACCAATTGACACTTTCCTCCTAGATTTAACTGCCTATTTACTAGAACAAGAACTACAACACTTCTCCCTCCATATTCAATTAGCCTTTTTTTCAATGTTTTATTTATTTTTAATAGACTGGGACTACTCATTTTCTGTTTCTCTAACATAGAATGTAAAAAAACTTAGGGTCCATTATCTCAAAGAAATATTATCCTATTAACTTCACCAGTGCATAAACCTGGTGCCAGTATCATATAGGGAATGGTATTACTGTGATTTTTCAATGCTTTCAATATAAAGAAAATTGTAAAAGTGGACAAATGCTACGCATCCCAAGTCATAGGAAGAATAAATGGGGCACAGAGAGAATGAGTAAGTTGTCCAGTGTCCAAAGGCTACAAAGAATCAGCAGCATTGAGAAAAAAAATCCATATTTTTGCATGCCTGTTGCTGTCAAAAATTTCTACACTCCTGTTTTTGCAGGGGGAGGAGTGTTGGTTTTTGGTTTAGAGTTGGGTTTTGGGGTTTTTCTGGTGAGGAGATTGGTTTGGGGTTTTTTGTTGTTATTTTATTAACACTTTCAGCTAGGTTATTTGGATATCCTTTTTAATGGAAGAATGGAAGCAAGATGCCTACATTATTCCTATACTAAATATATCAGGTTGGCTTATTGGAGAAACCCTGAAGTGAAAACTCTTGAGTGTATGTTCTATTTTAGCCACAGGAGGACTGTGATTGGAGATACTTCAAAGTGGGTTACAATGGTTAACTAAGTGAAAGATAATATCCCTTTGCCATTACTGTCTAGTAGGTCTCATTACTCCTCTGGGCACACTCCTTAGAATAAATTAAAAGGATCCACTGAGAACCATTTTGCTTTGGGTTTTTTATTTTCTAATGATTGCCAAAAGCCATTTGCTAGAATAGTACAGAATGTTTACAGATGCCTTAGGAAGAAAACAGCAGAATGTGGAACTAATTGTGTTTATTCAAGATAATTATGAAACACAAATGACCATTACTTACAACAAATCCCTTGACAGCTAGAGTTGGACTCATGGGGCCAGGATCAAACCCAGTAAAGAAAGGCCTTAATGTAAAGTTATACTCTCCACATGGACACCACGTATCAGCACTGGCTATTGGAGTTATTGCTCACCCTGCAGTGCTCTTGTATCCAACTAGTGCTCAGAACAGCACAGCCACAGCTGCTGGGAAAGAGGAAAGGCACATGGAGATGGTGAGTACTTCAGAAGGAAATCCTGCCAGGGTCAGAAATTCTGAAAAAGACTACCACAGGCCTGTCTGGCAATTAAAGCAGAAGTTCATAGGAAAATGAACCATCTTTGCTGCACTAATGATGGGCATTTAATCTCATCAGAGAATGAGATGCACAAAGCAAATCTAAAGACATGACTATTAATTCCACCATAAAGAACATGCTGTACATAATGCATCTGTGTTCATCCCAAAACACTTTGTCAAGCCATCCCTACACATCCCTGCAAAACTGGTATGCACACTTCATTCTTGAGTAAGAGGACAAGAGGAATCCAGTGCAGTACAATGTTGGACCTGCATAAAGGTAGACGATGAAAAATGTCGTGAAAAAATTAATAATCTGATTTCATATGGGGTTTTTTGTTTCTTTGGTTTTGATTTTCATTTTGGTTTTGTTTTTTTAATGGGGCACTGAATTGTGCTTTTTAAATTGATCTAGGGGGTTTGCTCTAATAATATCCAAATGGGTCAATACAGCAATTACAGTTTCATTTGACTTCATTCTTCTGTTGCTGTGGCTGAATTGTTTTTACTTTGGACAAAAAACAAGTATTTATTTAGACTAGCAAAAATTTATTAACATGAGGTTCTCATATAGAGAGAACATTTATATCCTTAACAATGTGAAAGCACAATGCAGGCTGTACTGCTTTTGTTGATCTCGTTTTCTGGTGACATATACAAAATCCAAAGCTTAATAATGTCCAAAAGAAAAAACAGCAACTTCTTGATTGACTTTGGATCTTGCTTGCCCATATGCATGAGGGCACACCTTGGTGAAATCCTGGACCTTAAATCACTGGGAATTTCGGTTCAATGGTCACTTAACATACCATGCATGTAGCTTATGTTCAATGTTATAAATCAGCATTCAGTGTCGGTTTCAAAATTCCATGGAAAAGGATGAGTGTTAGAACTCGTACACTAACACAGAATTGTTGATGAGGGTTTGAAACCTACCAGCAAATACATTGTGACTGAAAAATACCAACAGCTCAATGGGACTAGAAATTGCCTCAGCAAACAAGCTGGATCTTAGCAGTCTGGGTCCCTGTTAACTAAGCTCCAGTGTTTCAGTCTGGGTGATTTTTTCCTGGGAAAGAAAATCTCTACTTAGCTCAGTGCTAATATGGCCAGAAGAAATTGGACTGAGATCTCAAATTAATTGTCAAAAATTTTACAGATGGTTTATCACACCTCCTGTGGTTTTTCAGTTTCAGAAAACTTTTACTGTAACATTTCTGCTGTGACTTTTATTTTACATGTAATGGGTAATTTAGCCATAAGAAGGGAAAATGATTTTAAAAGAACTGATAACCCTCAGAATGAAATTAAACATATAACTGTGGCACACTGAAAGCCTCAGCAGGGTTTGAAAAATTTTCCATGGGTTTCATTAGCTTTCATTCATTCGATAGCTTTAAACTGTTTTATTTAGACTCAGACCTACTTTCTCTCATTGACTTCAGTACAGTCAGGTCAGACTGGGGGGTCAGTCCCTCGCAGTGACAGGATTTTCTCCATCTGTCACAAGGACCAGCCTGTGATGAGTCCACCAGTTTCCCAAACCACATTCTTAGCCAGAAGGAAGCCTTACCTTTGCACTAAGAGGACTCTGATTCCTTCTACCACTGCTGTTAATGGTACAGGCTGAAGGGATATGCAAGAGAAAGAAAGGGTGAAGGAGAATGCAAATGGCATCCTAGGGTGAGCAGTTTTTACCAGTAAGAGCTCCATGAATCTCTTGTCCAGTGCATATGGGCAAGGAAAAGAAGGAGAATTAATGTTATGGGAGCTGCAAAATAATAGTAGGAACAGAAATTAATGGTCAACTTTTTTTTTTTCTTTTTTCCAAATACGCTTGTCAAAGTCTCCCAAGCAATACATGGGACCTCCTAGCAAAGAAAAAGCACAGCCTGGTGAGCCTGACCTCCAGTCCCACATTTGAGTGGACTGGTTTCTCAGAGGTGGCTGCAAATGGCTTTTAGTGATGTCAGCCAGCTGGACAGAACTGGAGAGAAGACTTCTGCTTGTCTTCCCTTCCTTGGCAGTTGGGCCCCATAAGGGTTAAGGAACTGTTCACCAGCTCCCAGCCACTGTGAGCACCCTGCTCTCCTCTCAGCCACTAGGTGATCCTCCAACAAGCTGCCATGGTGAGAGTTCACTAACAGAGGTGGGTGAGGTTAAAGATAATGGGAATCTAAACATCCATAGGGGGGTCAGCTCATGTACAAAGTCATAATTACATAAGCCATTATCATGCTATGGGTGAAAAGAAATTGCTGCAAGCAGGGGTAGAAAACATTTGCAAAGACAGACTTAAAAATCAAGGATGGAAAATATCAGACTTTCTCCAGTGGATGCACCATGGCTTTAGCTAGGCTATAAAATGAGGATTGTTTGGTAATTCAAGTAGAAACCTGTTAAATGGATAACCTTGTTGCAACAAATTTTAATTTTTTTAGCAGGTCTGTTCTTTCAACAGGTATTGATTCAAGCAGCTGCAGCTATTTTTATCCAATGCATTTTAGAGGCACAGGAAATGCCACTGAGGATTTAAAACCCCAGTAAGCTACACAGAGGCAGTTTTTGTAATACACTGCTTGCTGCTTTCATAAGCTGGACAAACCTCATATGTTATGGGCCAAATTATGCCCTTGGATGAGTATGCCTGATTCCCACTGCTGTCAATGTGTCTGTCATAGAAATCTGTGGGAGACCAGCTTGTGCATCCAAAGAGGAATCTGGCCTAAAACCTATTGTGCTCATATGCCTTGTTACTTAGATATTTCTTGTGTCTGCTTGACTTACTCTCTTTTTAATTGAGGTTAAATGGCCGCATTTAAAGATAATCTTACAAAAAGAAAAAAAAAAAGATAAAAGACCTGTAGTTCTAAAGTGTTTTGATTTATGTGTGACTCTTCTTTATCCAAGGTTTGCTTAAAAATCACTATATCAATGGGTTCACAGAAATCTAGTGTTTCTGCAGCCTTTTGGGTTTTTGACAGGCCTGGCTGATCTCCCCTAAGAGCAAGAAAACATGGTCACTTCCCCACAAGTTTTACTCTGCCAATCCTCGTCTGCCCATCAGTTGCTGCCCTCCTGAAAGAATGCCTGAAAAGAGACATTCAGTAAACATTCTGCTGCTGCTGTGACTCAGGATCATACCCCCTCTTCACTCAGGTAAAGGAGTCTGGGAGTAAAGAGCAGTCATTTGCAAATACATAATACCAGGGAAAACCAATTTAGCGGTGTAGCCCCCACGAAAATCAAATTGAACATATCTTGTGCATTCCTGATGGATACTATAGGGTGGAATGAGGCTGCAGGGGTGTGGGGTGACAAAAGGAAGCACAGCACAAAGGGCCAGCTCATATGGGAGGTATTCCCACTGGCCCTCTAGTTGCCTCTTGGTGCCCTAGTCACCTCTCTGAGCTGGATACCAGGTTCCAGATTTACTCCTCTCTGCACGGCTCCTTTGAATTCATTTTATTCCTAGGCAGCTAGTTGGAGTGGGAAATTTATACATGCATTCAGCATTGTCATAGTCATATCTTGCCTGAGGGCATATTGATCCTTGTTACCATATTGACTTGATGCCTCTACATCTGCCAGCAATAGGTCTACACATTTTTTTTATACAAAGATTGCACATTTTCCTTCCCCTGCCCCAAATCTCCTTCCACACAGCCTCCTTTTATTAAGGTAAAAGAGTTGTGTGGTTTTTTTTCAGTGCAGCTTTTAAAATGTGTCTGCGTTTGCTCAGGTAAAGGTTTAGCAATTGTGGTTTAGCCAGGAGCTAAACCCCGTGCAGCTGCACACTCACTCCCCCCACAGTGGGATGGGGGAGAGAAATCAGAAGATTCAAAGTGAGAAAACTTGTGGGTTGAGAGAAGCACAGTTTAATAGGTAAAGCAAGAGCTGCATGCACACAAGCAAAGCAAACCAGGGGATTCATTCACCACTTCCCGTGGGCAGGCAGGTGTTCAACCACTCCCAGGAAAACAGGGCTTCATCCCACATTGTGGTGACTTGGGGAGACAAACACTATCAGTCTGAATGTCCCCCACTTCCTTCTTCTTGCCCCATGTCAACAAGCTGAGTGTGACACCATATGGTATGGAATATCCCTGTGGTCAGCTGGGGACAGCTGCCCGGCGGTGTCACTTCCCAACTCCTTGTGCACTCCCAGCCCCCTCGCTGGTGGGTGGGGTGAGAAGCTGAAAAGGCCTTGACCCTGTGCAAGCACTGATCAATAATAACAGAAACATCCCTGAATTATCAGCACTGTTTCAGCACAAATGAAAACGTAGTCCCATACCAGCTACTATGAAGGAAATTAACTCTATGCTGTCCAAAGCTAGCACAGCAATGATGACTTTAATGAAAAGAAGGAATGAAGCAAATAGTTGGAAATTAATTTGCAACAGAATTTCCTTTCCAAATTATAAATAAATAGAAACCATTCTATGTGTTTTCTTTCCAGAGTGAAACAAACAGGGCGAAAGGGGGAATTACCTGTTCACTTATAATTAACTAAAGACTGGGGGAGCAGTAGCAAGATGCTCCTTACAACTGGTATGCTTGGAGCAGCTGATCTGCCACCACAAGCAATTTCTTCTTTTCACTCATGGTCTCCATACAGTTTCAACTATAAAGGTCACTAACCCAAAGCAGCTGTTAAAGTGGGTCCAAGGTAGTTTTTGCTTAACTTTTAGCATTTACCTAACTGATTACTAGTTACAAATTTGACACACAGCAGACATAACAGTGCTCTCAAGGAGATTAAAGGATTAGTCACTCACTAGCTTAATCAGATTAATAGAGATTTTGAACACAATATATAATTCTATCCACAGAGGGGATACATCATAGCCACATGCTAGCCTAATTTGGGACGGGATACTAGAGATGGACAGACCCAGACAAAAGAGTGTAGGAAAAACTGCTGTTTATCAAAGGGATTTTTCTATGTACTGCACTTGTAATACCACATAGAGACCTTATATTTTCTAGTAGAATTACAAATTCACAAAATATATCATTATCATCAGCTAGTAGCCTATGCAAAACTGCAAGAAGAATAACATAATGCCCTGATATAAGCTTGAGATAGTGGTTTACAGTAAACATATGCATGTGTTTCTACTTATGTAATTTTATATTTGAAGCTTTGTTTTTAATTTGTGGGGAGTTCTTTTATTTTTTTTTTCCTGTCTTTTGATGCCACAGCATCCAGGATCTGAAACACAAAGTGTGGGTAACAACTTTGTAAAATATTAACAGCTTTGTGGCAAAATTGGAAGTTTGATACAGTAAATTAATTTGAAATAGGAAAATTAAAAAGGATTTGCTGTCATCTGTGAGAACTGCCAAAGCTAGTATTTAAACATGGCTTTACCTGTATAGCAATCTATTTTTTAAGAAAACATGTATTTCTCTTCCACATGGGAAGAGAATAAAGGGAATAGTAGGGTGGAATCTCTGCATATTGAAACTGAGGTTTTCCTGTAGTAGAAGTTACTTGACAACTGTAATATTCTATGAACAGTTTATAGACAGAAATCATAGAAAGTATTTATATGATCCCTGTTTTTACATATAAAGGGAAAAAGCAAAGAATAATCAGTGTAAGTGATGCTGTCTTCATCTATCACCCTCTTCTTTTTAATCCATTATTTCTCATTCTCCTCGTTTTTTTCCCCCCATTTCTGGGACAGTGACCTTAACAAGTTCCCGAAGCTTTTCGGAAGGTGTCAGTCTTGTGTCTGAATCTTATTTTCCTGACATCCAGCCTTCAGAAAAGAAGCACTTTTAAGAAAGAAATAAACAAATTAATCTCCATGTGCTTCAGGAAAGACACTGTAGCTGGAAGTAGGCCAGGTTTTCACTCTGAAGGATGCTCTGCACTTGGCAAAGCCCAGAAATGTGTGCCTGCAATGGTTCTTCTGCTAAGATTTTGAAATTTAATAATTACAGTTCTCTAAAGGAGGAGCCGCAGCTTAGTGGGAGCATAGCAGCTAGCAAGGAAAAAAAAACCCGCGTTAGCAGCAATTAATGTTTGTTATGCAGGAGCTGCAAAAACAAAACGGAACTCTCGGAGAGAAGCGCTCAAACTGTGCAATCTGGCAGCCGGTAGCCGAGGTCAGGCGTGCGGTACATGCATTAAACGAGTCGAGGTGAGCGTCTGCGCCGGCTGCTCCCCTCTCCCTCGGCAAGGAGGGATTGTAGGATGGTTCTTTGCCGAGAGGACCCAACAAATCCATTTACAGCGGCCCACCGGCAGGCTCAGCGCTCGCCATCACCTCTGCGGTGGCTGCGCTGCTCCCTCGCCCATCGGGCCCGGGCCCCGGCTCCGGCACAGCTCCCTCCCTGCAGCCGGCCCCGCTTTCCCCAGCTCTGGCAGGCGGGTTTCAGCCACGCAACCCGTGGCAACCGGAGTCCCATCACCGCTCTCCGACAGGAGAAACACAGACACAAACACAAAGCTGCCTTTGGAAAAACAGCAATCGCCTGCTCAGGCTTTGCTTTAAAGAGAGAACGCGCTGAATTAAAAATGTGCCAAGAACAACCAGGATGGCGTTGCTTTATTTTCACAAAGAAGTCTCTCCTAATTGCACATTAACTGTCTTTTCGCGAACAAACTTGTTTCCACCTAACGCTGACAGTCGCAGGAGCCCGAGTGTGTGTGTGCGCCGGGGGAAGGGGCGGGGGGAGCTGCTTTGTGGCACTGTCTGTACGTCTCGTGCCTGCGCTGATGGAATTATTGTTTATTTTTTTAATTTTCAGAGGTAGGCTGATGACAGCTGAAGAAGACTGTATTTGCTGAAGAGCAGCATGATGGTAGAGAGGAGCGGAGCTCCTGAGGGAGATCTAATGGTGCCTCTCCTTCCTGCACAGAGATAAAGACTTATAATAAGCGTGTATGTTCACCATCTGGCTCTGTGCATGTGGTCCTTATGGAGGCGAAAGCAGCACAATCTGTAAATGATCAGGAGCCATCGCACTCTCTCCAGAGAATCCACGATGCAATCAAGGTGACAGATGGCATGGCCGCTGCTGTGGCCTCATGGAGAAGATCAAAATCACCTTCAATAAACTCTGACTGAAATGGGCATGAGCACCTCAAAAAAGTCAGTTTGTCAGTCAAACTGCGACAGCAAGCTGCATTGGGGAAACATAGCAGCCAGCTCTCTGTTTTCAATCGTTTCCGTCTGACTGAGCCTGAACTATGATCTTTCTCAAATTGTCCTTTCTGTTTAGCTGAAGCAGGCCAGCAAATTGCCAGATTCATAGCTTTATTGAAGGAAATTGAAAACATGATGTCCTCAATTCAAGGGACAAACAGCTGGCAGGTGCTTGGACACCCAAGCACATAAAATGGACCCCTAGTCTTTTGGACAAGTTTGTCCAACTTTTGTCAGAGTGAATATAGATATATAATAAAATACATATAATAAAATCCCAATTTAGGCAGGGTTTATCAGGCATTAGCTAACAGCAATTATATGGCTGCAAATGGACCTTGTGTTATGTATTAAATGCTGGGTTTTCCATTTATGCTAAAAATTCCACATCTACTGCTAATTCAGTGACTCTTGTTTCCGTGGTTTTGGATGAATATCTGAGTTTAACATTTTGGCCATGACTGCTTATCAAGTATAGGCATTCAGGGCCCAATCCTGCAAGGTTCCAAAGATGCCTGACCAGGTGGCTCAGTACCTTACCAGGGTCAGCCTGCCCAGGTCAGACTCGTCACAACACTCTGTCCCTCCTTGGCCACCACCCACACCACTAGCAGCCCCGAATGTCCTATTTCCACCCTTGTGCAGGCAGGGCGGTAGCTAGCAGGTGCTTTCTGTCATTTGTCCTACTGCATGAGCCTTAGGTGAGCTTCCCTGAAACTGGTGGTGGAGAAACACATCCATTCCTTTATTTTTCCTAATTCTTTCTACTTCTTATACTTATTTTTTTATGGTGACCTTGGCTTGGTCAACTCTGCTATATTTTTTAAGGGGAAGTAAAATAATGTGCTTGCTGCTGTTCTCAAGCTTGCACGTGGAGGCTTCCAGGCTGAAGCTTTATTGCCAGGCTGAAGCAAGAAGGACACGCTGAGAGGAGACAGAGGACGAGCAGCCTTCCTCCTGCCCGCGGGATCCTGCCCCAAGATCCTCCTGGCCTGCTTTGGTACAAGACGTGGCTCGACTTCTGCGTCCCCGCTCCGTGTGGCAGATGGTCACTGTCTTTCTCGGTTTGCTCGCTTGCATGTTTGGTTTCCTACCACCACATTTTAAAACGTCCCTATCACACTCAGCCTTTCCAGCTACTCGTTTTTATCTTCGTTACTAGGTGAAATATTCTAGAAAGTCTTTTGGCCTGGTTCAAAGTCTTTCAACAGCAGTGAGTCCTTTCAACAACTTCACTGTGTTTGAGTAAGTCCTTGGCACACATTTCTCTGCAAAATAGAGTGTTATCAAAGGCAATTTTTGTAAAATCTTGGTTTTTTTGATTCAGTGTGGAGCATGGGTCATGTTTTGAACTCCAGTTTTCTGCTCCATCTGACTAATTTTGCACATATAGCTGACCATCCTGTTTTGCACATTCTATGCTTACAAAACAAATAAACAGGTTGCCTTTGCACCTCTGTTCCTCTCTACCAATATGACTTGGCATGCATGGGAGAAGAGTTGTGCTCCCTCTCACCAAAACACAGGTAGCAAGAGACAGAAATGTCCCAGTGTAACGCTATGGTTTTGACCAGGCAAAATGGTATTTTGCTGCTCCAGCACTCTGGAAGTTGGTTAAAGACGTAGTGGCAAAACCTTGATCTGACCAAGTGGTGCTGTTGTGAGAATGAGGAGAGAGTTTTAGAGATAACTCCTGAAGGTTTCTGCTCTCTCTGTTGAGAAGTTTGATTTGGGATTAAAAGGTGTTGCTCTGCCTTTTCCTGCTAGGTGGTAATAGGGAGCACAGCAGAACAGGTATATTAACAACCACTCCCAGAAATGGAAAACTGCAGGGACATTTCCTATGGTAGAGGTCCCAAAACAGAGCACATATAGAGATAATATAAGCAAGTTAAATAATAAATATAATAAGCCTGAGGTTTTTGTGTAGACCTTCCCAAAACATCTGAATCCCTGACATCTTTATTATGGCAACCAACCATAGACATTTAGGCAATTGAACACTAACATTTTGAAGCTCAAATATTATGAAAAATTAATGTACTTGCCCCAAGAAAAATCTCATTGGGACCCTTCAAAATTGTAGCTAATCCCCGGTAGCTTTCTGTCTTGTGCTACCTCCTCTCTCTGTTTTATTTTCTGTTTCTCATGCTGATTACAGAGAGTGGCAGGGGAATCTGCTTTGCTCCTGTGGTTAAGAGGGCAAAGACCAGATCAGGTGGTTTAGCTCACAAGTCCCAGTCCACAGCAATACTGTGGAGACCCCTTATTACAGAGTTTGTTTTCCCCTACCATGATCTCCAGCAGGTCTCTACAAGGACTCTGTCTTGTATTGGAGAAGAGGCTTGAATTGCTCCCCCAGTGGGAAGATGAATGTGAAATCACCTTCAGAGACTGGTTTGGGGATAACAAATGGTTTTATTTCTTTTTTAGTGGGTGAGGATGCATGACACATAATGCACGGTACATTTCAATACACACGTGCGTTAGATCAATGGAAAAAAAGCCTGGCCCAATTGAAATTTGCCACTGCATGGCTGAGAAACTTGGAGATCTTTCCCCAACAGAGGGAAGTTTCACTTAATGCATAGAAATTTGATGTCATATATTATGAAGAGGAAAAAAAGATAGGTTTCTAGGTAATTGAATGAAGTGCAGGGAAATTTAGGGCCAGAAATGTTTTTGTCCTTGAATGTTCTTTCATTGTATGCCAAATAGGGACTCTGTGTCATGGACCTGTGAATACAAAGACTGCTTTTAAATCTCTGCTTCTTGCATGACTGACACTTAGAATTCAGCACCATCTTTCAAGGCATCCTTTGTGCGCATTTATTTCAAAATAATGTATTGGACCTGTAAAACCTTATTAGAATATTTTTGCTACAATTACTCTTCCATATTCTGTGAGTAACATTTAAGTTCCTTGTTTTAGCATGACCTTATACCACAACAGCTTAAATACAATGAAAGTCACAATCTGAAATGAAACAGCTTTTATGGTGGGTATTTTGTTACATATTGATGGAGGGGATAGTTGATTGTAAAAGGAAAGTGGTTTGTTTTCTGGAGGTAAAATACAGAATTTGGAGCCTAGCAATGTTGTCTGGGGAACATTTAATACTATTGCCATGCCTGCCACATACCAGGGAAATGAACCTCCCAATGATGCTTAGAAACCTGGGATCACTCCTTACTCTCCTTTTGTTTGCTGGCTTTATCTGTTTGACCCTCATTCTAGTTAGAAAACCATATTGCTTCAATCTTTTTTACAAATGTTTAAAATGGAATGAAATTGGTAGAAGGGGAATATCAGCGTAGAACAACCCACTCTCAGGAGTGGAGTCTCTTCCATTGCCAGTTCAGGGCAATTTCCATTCCATTTCCCTGGACAGCTTTACGGGGAAATAGGATGTTCTACTTCCATAGTTATCATTGCAGCAAAGGCAATGAAATGCCCCCTTAAGAGAAGGTCAACAGAGTCCGGTATCAAGAGCAGGAGGTTTCAATGGAGAAGAGAGGATGAGAAAATTGAAATAAAGGATTGATTTTGAACAACAATGCCTGTGCTTCACAGATATGACTGTCTTTTATCTAATGAAGGTAGCTCATAGAAAGAAAAAATTGAGTCATGAACACAGCAGATATCTTGTGCATGTGAAATAACACAAATTTCTTGCATTCCTCTGAGCAGCTATGGCCAGGAAGGGGAATGCTTATCATAGTGCTCTACTGTCAATTTTTCTTTTAAAATTTATGGGACATTTTACATAGTCTGAGTGGTGGATACACTGGGATCAGCAGTTTGAACTGAAATATAGATGAAATCAAACTAGTATGGAGGGTCCATTTGGAAGTGTTTGGGTATGTTTATTTAAGAGTACAAAAGTTGATATGGGCAAGAAGGGGATGCTTTTCAAGCAATTTTTTCTTTTAGGCAAGTGAACACAGAATTAACATCACAAAAAGTAGACAGATACATTTGTGAATGGTATTAAATAGCTGCAAAAAAGCATGCCCCTATTTAAAAAAGGTCCATTTACACAATGGTCCCTCATTTCTAATTGCTATTTAAGCAGAAAATGCTGTACTTTCTCCTGTGATGGGAGCAAATTAGTGAAGTGGAATGGTCTAGCTAAAATCAGAAACCAGGAGCTGAAAATATTCAGAATGATTGCAGTATATTTCATGTTATGAATGTACCACAGAGCCCTCGGCACTTGCATTACTATTTTAAGAGCAGCTGCTATGTCTGGGTGCTGTGTAGGGTCTGCTCCTACATACCTGCAGCTCCGCCAGAGCCACAGAATGGAAGCCTGGTAAGAGGACATGCATTGCTTTGTATGATAAAAGGTACTTTCTTTGTCTGGCAAACCACTCCTTTTGTATGCACATCAACCAGATGGCCATTTCAGTTTGTCTCCGGCTGTGAATCAGACAATATGGCAGAATTAAGGGAAAAGCAAAACCTTCCCCTCTGCTCCTCCTCTCTGTACATAAAATTAGAAATCAACAACCTTCGGGGAGATTTTATTTTAATACTTCAGTCCTTCAGTAATCTGGTGACTTTTGACTTTCTGAGTCACCAAGAATCGCTCTCATTAAGGTGTGACTAGATAAATGCTTAAGGACCACAAGAATAGGAAAAGGATTCAAAAATTAAGTAACAAAAGAGGTGTGAGAAGCAGTGGTTATTAAAAAAAAAAAAAGGTGCACGTATAATTTTGGTGATTTGATCCTAACTGCATTATGCACGTTGAGATTTCTAATGGTGTTTCATGGACAGTAACTGCAGTTATCTTCTGTGTCATACCAAGAAGTCTAGGGTCTTGTTGCAGGATTAAACACAGGAAGTTTTTTGCTGGTGGTCTACACTGTACTGATGTTCTATCCTGCACTGGAGATCCTTCTACAAATTTTGGGCAGACACATCATTACCCTGCAGAACCTGCAGAGATTTTGGAAAAGCAATTTGTTTCAGGACCAGGAGGTGTAAGGCAGCATTCACACCACTGATACTGCCCACACAGGTGGGGAATGTTGCATGCTCTTGAGCTATAAATGCAGTGGTTTCAGCTAAAGGGGAAGAAACAACATGAGGAAAGAGGGCCAACAGAAATCTCAGTAAAACTAATTTTTGAAAAAGACTGAAATCTGCAAACAGGAGCCCTAAAACCTTTGTTGTTGGACTTCTAGGGCATAAAGGCCTTATGAGGTTTACAGAGACCTGCTAAACACAATTTGTACCTTTCAACATCATTTAAAGCCTCCTGACACTTCATTTTACTTATTTGCACAAATGTGTAGGATCTAATTTGACAATAACTAAAAACAGTCCAAAAGCCACTATGCCAGAAAAAAACCATTCTAGTCCCTGGTAGGAGATCGCACCTCTATATTAAATCCTGTAATTTAACCAGGCTTAATTTTGTAATTTTCCAGAAATATTCAAGAATATACATGCTGATTTTGGCACATCCCTCAGCACAAAATTATCTCCAAATACCAGTAAATTTTGCAATACTTGCAATACTGTGATAGCCATGTGCAGTTGTGAAAAGGTACATTCCTCATTGAACCTTCTACCCATATTTTCGCGACTTCTAAAATTAAACACATGGGTTGAGCCCTCAGTTTGCCTGCTATTTCTACCTACTAGTAACCAAGAAATACAAAGGCATTGGTCTAATATGCAAGTGACATGACATTCTCTTGGCTCATAGCAGATCTCCAAGAATGACCATGAAATCTTATGTAAAGTTACATCTCATGAAATAAAGAAATGGGGCACCCTCAGGATTCTCTCTATGGCTGGCAAGAATTCCTATTGACTTCTATTAAAACTATTTCAAATCCTGTTCTAAACATTTAGGTAGCAAACATTGAAACCACATTCAAGTGACATTTAACAGCGAGGGCAGTGGAGAGGACTTTTCTATGCATCCTTCTTGGCCAGTTTGAATTTATGTCAACAGTGACAAAAAGCAAGTGTATTTTCTGTCTTTCTTCATGTTATTTATACCTGGTTTCAGTTTAACTTTTACAAAGACCATATAGTATTCTATTTCCATGTACAAATTTTGCAAGAAATCGTGAGAGGAAAACGGCAGTAAAAAATATTTGTGAACATATAATAGCATACCACTCTACACAGGAATAAGGGAATATGTTATAAACAACTCAATTTCAAGAGAATTTGAGATGTTTTAAACCTTCCATCATTTATCCTAAAGCTCTGGAAATCAGATTTCCCTCACATGGCTGTTATTGCAGTGAAGGTAAACATAACAACAGACAAAAAAAAAAAAGATACATTCTGGAGTTTTGAAATTATTCTATGAATTCCTATGCAATAACTTTTGTTAAGGAAATGTTGTGAAGGCTAGCAGACATGTTTACAGATATTTAGAGAGAAATAGCTTTTTCCTCAGAAGCTCAAGTGTCAACATGCTAAGCAAAGGATAGGTAAGACTGAAGAAAAAAATATTAATTGTGGTTTTATATGAAGGAAGGTTTGATTTAATCCAGAATTATATGAAAAAACTGCTAAAACTGGGTTTGAACTCTGCAAAATGACGTGTAGTACCAAAAGAATTCAAACACTTATCTGCTTTTGAAATCTCATGAGTTATGAAACTGTGACTAAAATGTTCCACATTTTATGCTAAAGAGACAAAATTACCAGGAAAAAAGGTTGCATAAAAGTTAGTTAAGTACTTTTAATATTTAATTTATAGTTGAGGAAAGACAAAAAGTAGAAGAAGAGATCATTCAAGTACTTATGAATTGTTTCTCTTTGTTTCAGGACTTGTATTCTGAAATTTAAGCACTTACACTAAAGGAGCTTTCTTTTCAACAGAACTTGATACCCATTTTCATCTTTACATTAGATATCCTTCATTTTCAAGATTTGTCTCTTCTTTATTGTGCCTGGGTCAAGTAGGACTTTTTTTATAGTCCAGTTGCTGTGAGATCCTTTAAAAACCTATTAAATTAAAATGTGTCAGTGCAAATCTAACATCTAAGGGGAATAGCCAATCCAGTTGAGAAGTCTGCACATCAGTTTCCTTGTCTGTAGAAATGAGTCAGTAATATGTAACTTCTTTACAAATGTTTTGAGATCTAAAATCTTTGGACATACTTTAAAATAACTAGGTTTAGTTAAAAGTAGTGAATTGTTTGTAGAAGTTATCTTGGAGTAAGAGAGAAATTGTGTGATGTACAATATGGAATAAACTCCCCAAGACAAATTCCTCTTTTATCCATGACATTTTTTACCTAAATGTAGATTTAAAAAAAGAAAGGTATTCTGAAAAGCTTCTGATCAGATTGCTTATTTTATCCAAGGAGTGGTAGAATTAAAATGCTATCTGGTCGTTGGTACTGTGTTTTACTGGGAGAAAGAATACATTTTCTAGCATAATATCTGCATTTTGATAGTCCAGCCATATATCTTTGATGCATTAAGTCTCAAATGCAAGCACAAGAAGCTACATACCTGTCTTAATTTTTACAATAAAAAGGAGGAAAAGTGTTGGTTTGCTTGATAATTGTAAAAAACAAACTTAATGGGCATTTTTAGGAAGGGAGCTGTAAATCTCAGAACAGTTCTCTTATCAGGTCACCTGTAATCTTACTCTGAACTCACTTCAAACCTATGGAAGAAAATCCCAAAATTCAACAAAAAAGGTAATTTTTCTTCTTTGAACTGGCATGCAATTTTTACAATAAATAAAATTTATACCCATATATAAACAGATTGCTTAAAATTAATGTCTTCCTACCTTCATCGAGTTATCCCCTCACGGTTTTAAATAATCAGAAATCATAACTTATGTTATATGAAGACTTGAGTGTTTTATATGCTATTTTTAGTCCTGAGCATGGCTTCCAAGGATGTATGCATAGCCTGCAGCATGCATATATATACATACATACATATATATGTATAAATATAAATATATATATATATATACGTATGTGTATATATGGAGACAAAGCCACCTCTTGTGCAGTTCTTAAGTACATGAATAACCTTAACCACGTGACTCATTCTGTTGAGCGGGATATCTCATGCATTTAAAGTTTCATACATGCTAAAGTGATTTGATGGATCAGGGCCAAAGCAAGTAGGGTCTATGGCAATGTGGGACTAATGATGCTCTTATCGTAAGAATCATTATCCCTGGTTTTGCATGAATTTCAACAATGCAAAGAGTTTGTGATTCGTGGGAATTCTTTAAGGTTAATTTAAATTTGTTTGATTTCCTTCCATTGTGCATGCCCCATTTTTATGCCTGTGTTTCCAAGGAAACAGTTGTAAAATGGAATTTGATATGATGTGTTATCAGGTTCCTTGTCAGCAAGTTCTAAGTGATAGTTACAAACTTGACAAATTAAGTTAAAAAAAAAAATTATGATTCCAGTATTAAGACTGAGCTACATGTACAATGTTTGTTGTCATCTGAATTATGTTCTAATGCTTTAATTTCTTTGGGGACAGACATTGTTCTGATCACTGCAAGGAGGTCATAGTATTGACAGTACATATACAATATACAATATCTGCAATGCTGAAATCAATGTTTGAGACTGCTGATGTTTTGATTCCGTTAATATAATCTCAAGAGCAAATGCCTTGAGTTAAACCAGACTGACTCCATTTAAGAAGTCCTTTATCTACAATGATGGCTAAAATAAAGGAAAGTGAAACCCAGTTGGGACTCATGTCTTAAGTACCAAAATCCAGGCAGGGGCTGTATATACAATAAGTCTAAGTGGATGCTCTTCTTTGGATGGTATTTACAATCTGTTAATTGCTGTGCAAGCACAAACACAAATGTTTATTCAAAAACATTTGTGCAAATGTATCTGTATTGCAGAGCAACAAACAAACTGGAGTTCTGCTCCTCAGCTTCCTTGTTATTCTTACTGTAATGATAAAGGTCCCTTGAGAAAAAGCAGTAGGAATAAAAGGATTTGTAAAAAAGCATGTAGATATGAGTTTGTGATATTTTTCATAGTCATTGACCTCAGGAAAAAGATAAACAAGAATCTCCAAACTCATATTAAGGACTCCATTTCAAATAATACTGGTTTTTGATGACACTTGAAAGTCAAAATATTTCAGGAATACTTTGTCAGTCTATTGAGAATAGACTATTTTTAAAGCAGTCTCTAAGGGCCAGTTACCTTGGTTGATGCCTGAGAAACTAGGTAGGATGCTGGAAAAAGAGAAAGATCTTTACAAGTGATATTAAACCCATGCGGCTTAGGGAAGGAAAATAGGGATTTGTCACTGGAGTGTTGTTCCAACAGTGCTCCCTTTCTGAATAGGAAACTTATTTGCCTTAATTTTAATTCAATCAGTATTTGTCTTTCAGATAATTAATAGAAGTCTGTGAGGACTCGCAGAACTCTTAAATTGCATTTTCATTGTCTTTTGTCTGAGTATCCATGTGAGGCATGTGAGGAGCTGACACATGGGTGTGTGCACTTTGACCTCTGCCGTGGCCTGTCTTGAGGTCGTGGACTCCCTGTTGGCAAAGGTGGGACCACAGCAGAGCCCAACTGGGCTCTCACTAGCAGCTGCACTCACTTTCCCATGAAACTTAGGGTGCTGGAGACAGCAATATGAGCATTTCTCCAGCATCAGGACGCAGACATGACATTAATTTGAAGCTAGGAGATCAGAAGCATTCCTGGTTCGCTACATTTAGAGTTCAAGGGCAAAACCGTAACAGGTTTGGGGAAGGTACCTTAATTAAAGACTTAGGAACAGGATTGTGCAGGAAACTTTAGGCCAAGCAAGGACTCAAACCTGGTTTTCCTCAAGGGTAAGCTACTGTCTGAGCTGACCCTTCTCCCTTGATTTATAAGTGATGTGTAAATGTGAGTAAAAACTAAAAAAATCTAAGTGTTTATTTTTGAAATGCACACATCTTCACAGCACAGAGAATTCCCTGCTATTTCTTGTTCCCAGTTTTATAAATTTAGGGGGTTATAACACCAAATCCTGCCTTTTTTATACATGAGAAGCTACCAGAAATGTGGTGTTTTCTAATGTTCTTGAAGAGAGAGATTCCTGATCAAAGGTAAGTGAGATGCCAGAGGTGAGTTAACTTCAAACTTCTCCTGCATGGAGAAATCACCACTCCTTGCACAGTTGCACGTATGGGTACACACATGTGCATACACGCATATGCACATACACACAAATATTGGGCACTTTTTTCTCTTTCATATTTTAAGCCTAAGAGGAGTTTATGTTTTCTGCATTAAAATTTTGAAGTACGTTCATTTAAAATCACAGTGTCTGGATTTGGCGAGGCAAGGGTGAAGTACACACTCTCAGTCATAGAAGAAAGCCTTTTCATTAAAAATGACTGTAGTTATATTTATCTCAGCCTTTTCCCTTTAGTAACAGTTTAAAAGAAAGAAAAGGAAAACAATTCCTCTTGAAGACAATTGGACCTGACACAAAAGACTGTAAAAGCTTTAAAGATGGTCTGATGTGGAAATACATATTTTAACAATTTGTAAATTGTGCATTATATACTCAATGAATAATTGTGGTCTGTTTACTAAATATGAATATAGACAATTGTTAATGTACTATCATGTCAGTCCATGTGACAGAGGCATTATATTGTTGATACAAAAATGCACATTGAAGAAACAAAACTGAAGAAAGAAATACTTATTGCTGTTCAAGCATTAAGAGCTGTTTTAACGTTGTTAGAGAATGGAAGAAGTCATGTTCTGAGACAACTAAAACTTTTCAGATTCCTTTCCCTAAATATATATTATAAGAGTGCAATGCATCCACATATGATGTGTTGTTATCTTGTCTGTCTCTTTTTCTAATTCCATCTTTTGATGTCATTTAAAAATGGCTAGGGGAGTGTTTTGAAGGCTTGCAAAAAAAAAATAAAATAAAAAAACCCCAAACAAACA
>VXBU01015306.1:346546-439734 GCA_013400315.1 Bombycilla garrulus
CCCAACAAACCTGCTCTCATTTCCAAGACAAGTCTTGCTATGAAGTCTCAGGAATCAGCTTGGGTGAGTTATTGCAAATCCTTTAAGAAAATGGGAACACACGGGCTACAATAGCTCTATTTAAAACAGAAAATGTACTCTGTGTGTGTGTCTGTGTGTGTGTCTGTGTGTGTGTCTGTGTGTGTGTGTGCCTGTGTGTGTGTGTGCCTGTGTGTGTGTGTGTGTGTGTGTGTGTGTGCAGGCAAACATGGCATTCAGGAGAGTGAAATGAAATGAGCCAGAAACTTCTCACATTTTCCTGGCATCTGTGGCGTGTCGCCATATGAGAACCATATGACTGCTGGCAGATTGGCATGTCAGCTCAAGCATGTACAACTTGACCTCACGGAGCTCTGTGTTTATCAGTTTATAACAGGAATATTGATACAATTTTAGCTGCAGTCTTTCTGTGCAAGGACACTTCATCCTTTCACAGTCCTAATTCTCCTTTGCTAAAATGACAGCACCTTGTTTTTGAAGTTGCTTTTCCACTTGGGGAAAAAAAAAGCAAAGGCGGCAGAAGACAGCAGAAAGCTGTTCTGTGTGCCAAAATGATGTTTCATTCATTGTTTTGTTAACTGTGAAGTCCTTAGTGGAGTTTGTCACGGGATTGCCTGGCTGACTTGTGCTGTCTTTGTGGCTGAAAAGCACAGCAGTATTAAAAACAGAGGTGGAGGCAAAAATCTGGAATGTTGTTAAAGCTGCAAGTTATTGCTGAATAATATCTGCACAGAGCAGTCTTAGTGTTTATCCACGCTGGAGAAGGATAAAAGAATAGTACATAAAAATGTGTATGAGCAGTTTTTCACCTCAAGTTTGCGTTCCTGATCTCCAAATGAGAGGAATGTAAGCATATATATATAGTTGTTGCATAACATACATATGCAATTAAAAATTAGAACCATGGACACGATATAAAATCTGAGACAAACAGCTTTCCATCCAGAATGAGAAACTGGATATACATGTAATCATAAATCTGAGTTTGCTGCAAAAATTCAGATGCCATACAAACTTGTCTGGTTGTTTCTGGCAGGTGAGAGCTAGTAACAGTGAAATGGTGTAGGTACAGTCAAAGCAGGACCTGGATTGGAGACAGAAATAAGTAGTACAGAGAGTACTCTTGACAGTATGATTTCATTTAAGCTGCCTTAGTTACCACCATTTCCTCCAAGAATAGGAATATATCTTATATCCTCAAGGACTTAAACATACACTTGCACTATGACTTGTTCCACTTAACAGTGTGGAAAGATGATGAACTGAACACGCACCGCTTCACATTGGCGCCCACAACTGCGCTCGCGCCATCTTTCAGAGATAACGTTATTCATATTTGCTCAAGCTTCCTTGAAGGTTAAGCTTTAAACTGCTGTGATTTTCTAATTTTCTCTATACTGGCAACTTAATTAGAATCTCATCTGAGCAGATTCTAGGACTGACATTAAAACTTCCTCACCCACTGTCTTGACGAGAAAGATTATAGAGACAAGTACTGTAATACCAGGTTTTTTTGTAAGGACTGGCATGAAGGGTAGGTGGAAAAGTAGTGAAAAATGCCATTAGAAAATTAATTAGATAACATCCTGAAGACAGAAAAAAAAAAAAAAAGAATACATAGAGTATTTTTATTCTTCAATTTAAAAGCAAAACAAACTAGGCACAGAAAGAAAATGAGATCTAAAATTTCACTTTCCACGGAGACTGACTATGGCACTATACAGCAGGCAAATAAACATCCTGCCACACACAACTATATGTCCCTATAAGACTCTCTATAACTCAAATATGCAGTCCATGGTGATCAAAATTGCTACTTACAACATCCTTGAGAAAATTTATCAGAAAGTAAAAAATATTTGGATATATTTTCCAGAATTACATTCAACAGTCCTTTCATGCTGATGGATTGGAAGAAAGACTAAAATAGAAATAAAGAAGGGAGGGAAAATGGCTCTGTTCTGCTGAAAATGGAGAGCTATTTATTTCTAGTTTGTTTTGGCAGGTGATGTTTGGCCAGCAAATCTAATATTGTGGTAAGGCCAAACGTTTTTGAGTTTACCCATCTGTAACCTTCACACAAGCTACAAAATTTTAAAAATTCAAAGTTTCAGAATCTTTTATGCATGATGAACTCTGATTTAGTTTTCATTATCATCTGTAGTCTGAATTTCTGCTGATAGCTTGAGAAAACTTGCCATATCAAATTACCACAAAAAGATGTCCAGCCTATGGATATGAACAATGAGCAACGTCTATTTGACAATTGTCTCTTATGTTGGTTGAGACATACTCTGTCAAAAGCACCACCATAGATCAATGATGACATCTAAAGAGGCAAAATGCATACCCAGAAAAGACTATTGAAAATAAAATATGATCACAAATTCTCATGCATGTGCCAGTTCATGAATTTATACACACATTTTCACTGTTGCTCACTTATACTCAGATTTTAGCTCATTTATGTTCATGGATGGGATAGACTCTCCACAAAATAAATACATATATGGGTTTGGGATAATTTTCCTTTATTAAAACCTAAAAAAGTACTTTCAGCCAGACTTATCCTGTTTATTTTATATGTAATTTATCATATCGAATGGTAGCAAAAGTACTTATAAAAGTAGAAAGAATTGGAACTGTGCTTGCTGTTCTTGTCATTCATGATGGTGATATGCACGCTCAAGAAAAGGTAAATTTACTTCTGAGCATTGAGCTCATCTTAATCCATGGACAACAGCAATTAAATTGTCATAATCTGGAGAGAATAACATAAATCTGCACAAAACAATTTAATAGATCTTAGATTCATTACGGTATAAACTTGAATAAATGGTAGGTTTATACATGAACAAGCAAAGCCTCTCATCATTAAATAGTACTTAGTGTAAGTGGACCAGTCAAGCTGTTTGTGCCTTTTTGTTTCTTTTCAAAGAATTGTAGTGGGGGGTGCCTAAGTGTATTATTCAGAAGGGAGGGAAAATCATTTACTGCAGCATGTGGACAGGTTTGAGTGAGAGCAGATTTCCATGCAGGAATAAAATATGAGCCAGGGAAAACACCCCTTTTTGAACACACTCACAGGCCCTGATTACACGGCCCACAGCTGGAGTTAATCCAGATTCCTGTTTAATTAAATAGTAGCAGGCATTCTGCTGCCTTACATCAAAATGCAAAAGGGTGGAGGTGAAATGTAAAATGTGACACCCACCACTCCTCATTGCTCTTGAGAAAATATAAGATTTATTTTAAATATTTTAATGAAAATCTATTCACTGTGCAGGACAAATTTTAAATGCACAGGGTGAATTCTAACTACATAGAGAAATGCACGTGATAAAGTGATGGCTTGGTGCTAACACACTAAATTTTGTTATTGAATAAATTCCCTATGAAATACACTTTGCTATAATTTGTTGTGAGACCATCCTATTCTGTGCCTGCATTATCAACATGTTTCTGAAAGAGAATAATCCAAACATTTTTTTCTTTCTTAGCAATAAGAATAAAATCTTCAGTTGAAGGATGCTTATATGAGAAATGGTCCCATCATATACTGTGCCATTTTAAAGCTGGACACTTAGTGTAGTATCTATCCTTTAGCACCCATATAGCTATATTCAACTTTTCACAAATGAGAGTTGAAATTTCATCAGTCTTTGGGGAGCAGGAACTCATCTATAGTGCAGGTCAAGTGAGATGTAACAGGCACCATCCAAGGTTAAAGGGTGTGATAGAAGTAAACAGGTGAAAACTTTCTTAAAACTTAAAATAATATATATGTTCTACTTCTCCCTAAACAGATTTTCTTTATTATTCTGTTAATCTGGGACACAAGTACACTGATTTCATTGCATGACAGAGGCTGTCTGATTTAGAAAACACAGACAGACTCAGGGAAACACAGAATTCGCTGTCACTGAAGAATACTTTTTTTTCCTGTGTATCATCTCATTTAGGAAACAATAAAGATACATATTATGGGGTTCTGCATTTTTATAGCACCATAGGGTAAACATGGGTAGCATCCTTGATGAAATAACAATGGCAACAACCCTATCCTCTTGGTTTTCTCCTATCAGGAAATAAAAGTGTAGAGTTGGCTTTCTTATTTGGCTGAAGTCAACAGCAAAGAAAACTGTTGACCAAGGACAGCAAAGAGGTTCTGGCTTCTTGAGGAGAAAGATGACTATTGGGGTGGTAAGCAAAAACTGGAGGTTAGAGAGCAACATTTTCCCCACAAAGACAGTTAGCCCAGTCTTAAAAAAAATAAATTATTTCTATACTTTTCATTAAAAGCATAAAATGGGAGCAGTAAATGAACCTGAATTGCAGATAGTTTAACAGTGATCGAAGTTTAATGCTGTCTTTATGTAACTCCTTATTAACTGATGTAACGCCTCTCATTGATATTACTAAGCCAAAAATCAGCAGGATTAGCAAATATATAAAACAGAAGGATTAGTAAATATATAAAATTTCTGTGCCTTCTGAGAGCACTTAGTCACATTACATTAGAATAAATTATTTTCTAACAGTATGAGCACTACTATCTTAAAGAAGGAAATACCCTGACTGCCTGCTCATTTTGGCTAGCACATTATTTCTAGTGCAGGAGATGGCTTAATATGCATTTTTAAACCTTGCTGTGGCATGTAAGAGGCCAGCTAGATGTTCTGTTGGTCTGATGGTTATTCTTATGGCATGGTTATTCTCATATTCCTTATGATGGTTCTTAACTTTGTGTCTGTTTTAGCAATATCCTTCTCATAACTGAGGCACATTCTTGAGCACATAACAATACATTATTTATTTCACACACTCTAATTTATTTTTCTTTTAGCCACACCCCTCTCTAGACTCCCTTTGTATTTTTCTCCTTAACTCTTGACACCTTTCAACTATGTGGAACAACATTTAAAGCTCAAACTAAAGGCTAAACTATTAATTCATTTCCATCTTACTCTGCACCTTGGTTCCATAGGCTCACCACTGTAGCAGGCTTTGCAGAGATGAAAAGAATGGCAATAAATGCATTCAAGATCTCCTCACATCTAGAAAACAGAGCAAAAATTCAGAGGAAGAAGATGGCTGCTCTAAATTCTGTCTAACATTTCTGCAAAATCTTTCCAAGGTAGGTACCTGTCTGTTTTCAAATCCAGCCTTGATTTGCCTCTTTTTTTCTCTCTGTTTTTTGACTGCAGGGTAACGTCCCTCTTCACACACCTGGAAGTGAGTCCTCAGAAGCGATGCTTTGCTTCAGGTCTCCTCTCCCAGGCAGCTCCTGGGGACCAGGGTGCATCTGGTCTCAGCTTGCACTACCCCACTGCTCCTGGCTCCCATTCCACCCTCCCTGATGTTCCTGGCGATGGAGCTGTGCTGGAAACAGCCTTCTGGGCACTGTGCTCTGGCCAGTGTGTGCTAGGATACAAACCACAGGTAAATCATGTGCTCTATAAAATGAAGCATTTCGATCCAAGGGTAGAGGGACATCATCTCCATTTTCTTGCCAGCCACATCACAGCCTGTGCAATACATTGACTTTATGACATTTAAAAAGGGCAAGGATCTGCCATCCCAGCTGCTTCATCTATATGCTTTTTGTGTGTGTTCCACACATGAACAGTGTGTCTGCAGGACTCCCAAGAAACCCTACAGGGCTCCCATGCTGGGATCATCTCCCATGCGGCACGGTGCGGTTTTTCTGGCATGTGGATGCAGACCACATCCCTTCTGCAGGAGGACAGGGAGGCAGGGGTACCCCAGACTGGTTAAGATGCTGTCCTATAACTTAGTCCTATATCCTGGTGCTACTGGGGGAAGTCTGGAGCACCCTGTCTAGTTTGTGTTTTCTCATTGCATCATAATTGTTTTATATTTAGGTTTTGTCCTCTCTTTTTGTTTTTTCTAAATGGACTTTCCACTTCTCATGGCAATTTCTCTCCTTCCCTCAAACTTAATATTAACAATTGTTTGAAATATTAGCCAGACAGGATTAAAAAGAAATATTTTTAAAAAATGTCATTTGGGTTTTGGATGACAGAGCAAGGCTGTGTATATGATATACTATAAAAAGCCTTAAACACCAGTATATTATGCAGAAAAGTAACAGCTATTCTTTCTGAAGGTGCCATTTATCAGCATCTGAGGACGTTATTTAAGTGAGTAGCTTAACAAATATGAACTAAAGTGTAATGTTTATCAGCTGTCCTGTTAAACTCTAAATAACATGGAAGAAGATGGCTTTTAAAAATGAAATGGACATCGATCAATATACATTGCCAGTTTACACAAGAGGTTATAAATAGCCCTATAGAAACAATGCATGTGAGATGTGCTGCTGGGGGTCACTTTACCAGGAAAAGGAGAGAGGCTGAATCATACACCTTGGGCAGGCACAGACAAGCACTCTGTCATTTTAATAATGCTCTCATTGCAGAAAGTTTCACCAGTTATGGCCACGATGCTTAATTGCCCTCATTTATCTCCCTAATAAGTGATGTCATTGAGTTAGAGCTGTTGAACATATACAACTGGCAGGTCAGTAAGTAAACCTGCTATCCACACCTACTGATGAGAGTGGGGGGATAAATGGGAGTAAGAAATGCAGCAAGGCCTTAAAACTATACTTAATGAAATTTAGAAGAGCAAAACAGATATTTTATTGTCTTGTTTCTCTACTTCTCTGAGACCATCCACATTTATTGAGAACTTAAAAGCTGAAAATACATACACAGAAAACCCAAATTCTCTGAGTATAGAAGTAAATCCATTTGTACTGACAGCTTAAGAGTTTAAGGAGTGACAGCTGTCCTTTGTTCCTGCTGCACCTTCATACAGGTAGAAATAGCTGCAAGTCTGCACAGTGGATCCATCATTCTGTGCATAGAAAAAAAAATTGCCTTCATATTTTCATTTGTAGTGAGGCTTTACTTTTGAATGATGTAGATGTATGGAAGCAATAAAAAGAAAAAAAGCAGACTAAAAGCTCCCCAAAAGGCTTTGCTCAAGCTGAGTGAACAAATAGTGAAAAAACACAAATACATCCTTAGCAGTGAGTGGAGTTATCTCCGTAGGGTACAAATCACTGCCATTTCCAAGTCTTTATCTCCCTTGCAGAGGTTACCACCTGCTGTATTTCCAGGAGGTCTGGATGGTGTTGCCATGGCCTGGCCAGGGGCCGTCAGTATTGCTGTGCTCAAGCAGGATGATCTGTAAGCATGCAGGAAATGTGTCCAAGGTGGCTGGGGTTGTGTTTGTTTACTTGCATGTTCTCCTATATTTCTAGGTGAGGAAACTTTCTCTAAAAGGAATCTGTTCTGACAGAGCTCAGCTTCTGGGGACAGTCTGGAGTTTCCTCTCATCTCAGATCTGCCCCTTAATGGGGGAAATGTGAGAGGGCTGTTAATGTCCTTTTTAGAAATCCTCTTTTCCCAATCACAGGAATTAAATGGCTGGAGTTTGACAATTAAGAAAAGTAGCTTAGTCTCTGTTAACCTCTGTGTCTACAAGGGCAGAGAGCAGCAGGACTTTTACAAGTCTGAGCAGGCTAAAAGTGGTCATGCAAGATGATGGGAGTCTTGGGGCGTCCTGTGTTGCTTCATGCAGGAAATTAGGTGATTATTGGAAATAACTTCCTGGGAATTGCTAGGAAAGCATAAAGGGAGTGAGGGAAGCTGAGAACAAGTAGAGAAAAGCCAAGGGGCTTCTGCAGAGCAAGAATTAGGTAAGTGCCTACGTGAGAAAATGAGAGGTAGAGCAGGGGAGGACCAATGACCTGCAGCAGAGTCAGTCTCCTCAGGCTGCTCCTTTTCAGAACAGTTTGTTTCTCTTTCTATTATTCCATCCTTTTCTAAACTCAGGAAAATGATTTTTGAAAATGCTTCCTGTCTATGGCATGGCTTTAGATTTTTTTTTAAGGTCTTGCACCTCTATATGGAGCACTTAAACTGCCTGTGGGCAGATAGCTTGCCACTGCAGCGCCGAGAGACTTCCTCAGCAGAGTTCACAACTGTGGCTAACAGTTTGGGTGGTTCTACTAAAAATACATTACACCTGGAGATACTTGATGACTCTTTTCCCAGAGCTGATGAAAATTACTGTTACTTTTTTGAAGGGAATTTTCAGGAAGTGTTAAACATATCTATAATAAGAGGAGCTGGCTTTAAATGTAATATTCACCACAGCTTTGAACTGTTGGTAAATCCAGTTTGCTTCCCACAATATCCCCACATTTCTTTATGGAAATAACTTCACACAGTTGGAATCTGTGAGAAGGAAGGTGATATGGGTCATGAAATTATACCAGATTTTAATTTCTACTGTATGAAATTCATAGCGTGCAGGATCTCAAACAGCAGCTACCAAGTTAGATTGTATTCTTAATATAGACTCTCAAACCCTTTTATGATTAAATGTTGACTTTTCCTACACGAAAGCACAAAAGGTTGATGCTGTGTGGGAAGTTCAAGGTACCCAGATTACAGGGTGTAAAAATAAAGATAAAAAGATTTTTTTTTTCATTTTGGAGTCCCTTTTAAATGTTGGAAAAATGTTCCAGGCCATTTCAAAATCAGTGTTTTTGAAATGTTCTTGGCATGATGAACTATTACAAAAATTATGGGATAAAACCTTTGTTTTCACTGGTGTTAAAGATAATTTTTAAACCAAGAACTAATTATTACAAACCCACAAACTCAAATTTGTGTTTAAAAATGATGAAAAAAAACCCTTCATCTTGCTCTAGTATACCTCTAAAGCATTTTAATATTCCTAAGTGAACAATTGAGTAAAAATAATGCAACTTTACAAAATGTTTCAATTTTACTGACACAAATTTGTAAGAATTTCACACAGTTGTCTGTGGTAAGGACAGGCACTGGTCTATGAAGAGCTAGGGATTTACTAGGACCAGAAGACTGCAGTAAAAGTAGAAAATAGAGGCAGGAAAGAAAAAAACCCTTACTGCACAAGTCCAAATATAGTGGAAAATGGAAGTACCAAGAAGATAGACTTGGGACATTGACCACCTCCCTAGGAAGCCTGTTCCAATATCTGACCATCCTCTCAGTAAAGAAATGCTTCCAGTGTCCAGTCTGACCTTCCCCATGCGCAGCTTTGAGCCCTTCCCATGTGCTCTGTCCCTGGGTACAGGGAGAAGGGATCCACACCCTGCTCTTCACTTCCCCTCCTCAGGAAGCTGGAGAGAGCCATGAGCTCACCCCTCAGCCTCCTTTTATCCTCCAGATGAGACAACCCAATGTCTCAGCTGCTCCTCACAGCCTTTCAACCCTCACAGCAGCTTGGCTGACCTCCGGACTCATTCAAGGACCTTCACATCCTTCTTGAATTACGGGGCCCAGAACTCCTGAGAGTATTCCACGTTTCTCATGTCCAAGCCTTTTGGGTTTTTTTCCCTACTCAATGTATAGATAATATAAAGTAATAAAGGAGAGAATTTTTAACAAGCTGTGAACTAGATCTAGTCTTGCAACAAATGAAATACCAAGGTATGGTTTAAACTAAAGGACCTTTTAGAAAGCAGTAGGGTTTCTCTGCTGAGTTTCAGTGAAGTTGTTCTTGATGCTTAAGTACATGCCACATGGCAATATTAGCATAACCAAGGAGGATATTATTTGAATCAAAATATAGATATATACCAAATGAAATGATTCAAAGAAAGCTGTTTTGGGTGATATCAGGGTAATGATGTTGTAAAACATTATTCCTGACTGGTAACCTTATCTTTCACACCCTTTGCAAGATATCTAAAATGCCATATTAAGAGAGTTTTGAAAATAAATAATCTACTTCCTGAAGTGAAGGGCTTTTCGTCAGAGCATAAATTCAGTATAAAAAAATTGAAAAAACTTTGCAATTTTTCTGCAAAATTAAACACTGCTATCTGAACCATTGAGAGAAATATATTTACATATTTCAGGCTAAAGATCTTTTGTAAATGTTTAGTTACCACATTCAAACCTTTCAACACTTCCCCCGAAATCACATTATTCTTATGAAGATACAACAAAAAGTCAAAGAATAAAATGTAAAAAGCTCCACTTCAGTAATATGAAGGTTGTGAAAAGAGATGACAGCATCCAGGAAGCTCAAAGTTAGAGCTGACAGCCTGTCCTTAACTCATGCTGTGTGAAAAAAGCAAGTGGCACTAATGCATATTAGCTGAGCCCAAAGTTTGAACCCCTCAGCCCATCCCTCTTTCTCTATTTGAATTATGGGAGCTGTTGTTTTGAGGTCTGATTTTCAAACTTGGCTTCAGTGTTGCTGTTAGAAGGCATGCGTGGCACTTGCACACAACATAAATCTTTGCTCAAAAAGCTCTGTTTTGTCCAGGCACGTGCCAGTGCAGCAGCAAGATGTTAATTACAAACACTGATGTGTTTCTTCAGGGTTTGAAGACTTCACCGAAGGCACAACAGCTTGCTGCACACCTCTTCAGAAAACATTTGTTTGACACGCTTTCTACCTTTTACCCTTGCTATGGTTTATTGGCCTTGTAAGCATTTCTAACTTGTGATGCTCAATAAGGATAAATTTAACTGCACCATATATGTTTACAACCTCTATAGAAATCAGAGATGATTCATCTGTGAAATCTGATCCTTTCTAGGAGCTGGGACACCTGGGACAGAGAACTCTTCCTACAGTGGGTCCATTCCCAAAGTCAGCTCTGGTGGGTCTAGCTGGGGGAAATTACTGCATTTATACAAGCTATGTAACCAGCACAAACGAAACAGGACAGACCTCCACTGAGGAATTTTAAGTGTAGAAACAGGTTCCTTGAAAACTGAGTAAAGCAGTTTTTACTAGTCCACTGCCTAAGAAATTTCTCTTGCACTTCCTAATATACTATCAAGAACTCTTTCAGCTAAAAAGAAACACTTTCTCAAAATGTTTGAGTCCTGCTATACCTTTTAAAAATACAGCTTAAGACTAGACAAGATGGACAAAACTCTGTGTCTATCTTCTAGAATTAAGTTTTTTCCAAACCAGTCATCAAAAATTCAGTACCTGCAATCCATAAATTTGAAGGACTCCACATACTTCAATATAAGTAAGGTGCCTGCAGGACTCTGATGATTACTTTTTCTGAATGCTCCTTTTCTTCAGTGTTGCTCCCAGGTTACTGTGCACTGGAGCTGCCGTGCACTTGTATTGCAGATTAATCTGAGCAGTTTCCATAAGAGTGAGCTTTGACAATGTTCACCAGCTCTTGTGGGATAACACTTCAGTGACCCTTATTTGTGAAACCTTCCTGCCCGTTCCTGACAATGTCTCCTCAATAAACCTGAGCTCAAACCACTAGTGGAAGGTGCTGGTAGCAGAATAGTAATAATAATACAGTTAAAAAAAAAATAAACAAACAAAAAAAAAACCACCCAAAAAACAACAAACCAACCAGCCTCCAGACTAGAGAAGGTACTTAAAAAAATTAGAACATCTGAGATAAAAAGGTGTAGAGAACATGACAGTCTGTCAGTAGAAGTCTGAGCTGATAAAGCCAGCAGTTTGTTGAAATGTAACGGCCTTCCACTGAAATGCTAGGAGAGTAACAAAGCACCCATGCAAGGAAAAAAAAAAAAAAAAAGCTGAATGAACATTTTAATTAACTCATGTGCAATTTTAATTAAAAACATAATGTGTCAGGAAAATGAATAATGCCTTGGGGCAATAAAATAGCTAGATTTTCTGTTCAGTCTTCTGCTTCATATCTTTTATGGAAGGATATTATTGTTAAATTGAAAAAACACTCCTTCCAGCCTCCTGCCCCCTTCTCCACACATCTAACAGGAACACTTAATGTAACAAAACCCAAAGGTGTGGACAAAAGGAACAGGATTAAATCAGAGCGCGGTATAAAATATTCTGTGCTGCCATCATATTGGTTGTGTCACTCTTCTGGCTTTTAACAGAAAAAACTTTGACCTTCAATTTCAAAGTCGGTGTTTTGGTCTTAATAAAATATGCTCAGGAAATGTGGATGCTCATACTTTTTTTTTTTGTGTATGTGAAAAATTGAAATATTTGAATATTATCAGGCCTTGCTGACAAAGTGGTAGTCTCCATCCTTTACAGATGAAGCCATTTTAAGCCACTGAGATTCTCTAACCTAAGATGCCAGTAATCACATGACTTTTTAAATGCAAAAAAATAAGCCTTTCAAATATTAGAAGGGAAAATAAAGAAAATAAAGCACAGGGGAAAAAAGTTGTGGAAAGTTAACTTTCCCCAAACAGAAAATGTATAACGTCCAAACCTATTTATTTCTTTTCTTTGCCCAGATACCACTCACTGAAAGAGATTTGAAATTCTAGCAGCTATAGCATAGCCTGGGGCAAAGGCAGGGTCACAAGCAACATCATGTAACACATTTTAAAGGCTGTCAGAGATGTTTCTTCAGTCTCTGTGTCCTCAGCAGTCCCAGAGTCACTGGTTTGCTGCAGGGACTTACTACCTGGTCATACCTTTTCTGTGGCTCACATCATTTTGACCGTAAATCACATCTAAACTGTGAGAAGGCTGTTTACCTTAATGTGCTCTGAAAGCATATGAAGCTTTGTGTGCAAAAAAGTCCTGGGCCACATCCAGTCTGCAGCACGTTTTGCACAACTCTGTCTCATAGGCTTCCATGGGAAGTCCTGACACCTAGGATCTCCTCTAACCCCACCCCTGCCCCCTGTGTTTATTCAAGACTCTTCCAGGAAAGAATTTTTTCCTAATATCTAATTAAACCTACCCTCTGCCAGTTTAAAGCCATTTCCTCTTGTCCTATCACTACATGCTCTTGTAAAATGTCCCTCTTCAGTTGTCTCATAGCCCATTTGGGTACTGGAAGGTACTTGATCTCCCCAGAGCCTGTTCTCCAGGCTGAACAGCCCCAACTCTCCCAGCCTGTCCTCATGAGGGAGGTGTTCCATCCCTCGGATCATCTTCATGGCCCTTCTCTGAACTTGCTCCAACAGGTCCACGTCGTTCTGGGTTGGTTGCCCCAGAGCTGGACACAGTACTCCAAGCGGGATCTTGCAAAAACAGAATAGAGGTCAATCATCTCCCTCTATGTGCTGGTCATGTGTAGGTGTCTTTAGGGTGTGTTTTAATTCTTATTTTTCTGCTTTGATTTGGATTCATAATGAGTTCCATTGATTTCCCCAAGCCAAGTCTGTTTTGCCCATGACAGTGAACAGTGAGTGATCTCTCCCTGCCCTTACCTCAACTCATGGGCCTTTTGTTATATTTTTTCTCACCTGTCCAGCTGAGGAGGGCAGCTATAGAGCACCTTTGGTGGGTACCTGGCATCCAGCCAGAGCTAAACCAACTGATCATCCTTCTTTCGATGCAGCTCAGGAATGTTCCACGACAAACAGAGGCAATTTGTTTCCTTCCCTGGGCAGAGGGTAGTGGGAGGCTCATCTGAGCCTGGTGCCCACCCGACAGAAGCACCTCTGCCTCTGGGGCTGCAGCGATGTTAGCTTCACCCTCAAGCATCAGCACATCACAGCTCACAGGCCAAACTCAAGAGATACAAGCCAAGCTTTAGTTTTCAGTCATCCAGAAAAGAGTGGAAGGCTTGCTGCAGAAGCATTCAGGAATGAGAAATTTAACAAACAGGAGGTAAAAATCAGCTTCTGGACAGGAGCCTCTGCCTCTGAGGTCACTGCATTTAGAGTGTGTATATGTCTACATTTGCATAAACCACTGAAATTCCTGAGTACAATGTTGTAATGTTTTCCAGAGCCTGAGGGAAATACCTAAACTGATTTTAACTGTACAGAGGATTCCTTTTCAAGAATGCTTTTTCTAATGCCTCATCAGACCTGTTACTTATCTATTCCCCTTTTTGCTACCACCAAATTTTAGGCTTTAGCACAGCTAATAAATAAACAATATAATTCCAGATTGCATGCACTATTGCTGAACAAATACATTTTAACATTATGCCTGCCATTTATGCTTGCTTCTCATAAACAAGCTTGCTTTTGTCATGGCAGGAGTGCCCATCATGAGAGTTAATTTATGCAAATTCTGGACAATATTCAAGTTTAATTCTCTTTTTTCCCTTTCTTTCTCCACCAGTCATTCACTTGGTTCTAAGACTGTCATTCATTGAAGGAATAATAAAACAGCATTTGATTTAGGAGAGCAATCACAGTTCATGTTTCAAATCCTGAATATTCACAATAAGCTGAGACAAATTATTACAGAATTATTCATCAAATTGCTTTGAATAACAAATAAATGTTGTGGAATTACAGTCTGCATGCAGACTTTCACAAAAAAGCAAATACAGTAAAATTATTTAAATAAGTTCTTTGGTGTGAACTAGGATTTAGATTGCTATACTCTTGGATCCTATAAGCAGCAAGTTCCTTTGTAATTTATACCATTGGTTTCAAGGGGATGATCAGTACTAGCTCAATCTGCAATATAAACATTTTGCCATGAAAATGTCCAACAATATAAAAGAAAAATATTTTGACAACTTGATGCAGTATGTTTGTTTCTGGCCGTAGGCGAGAAGGACCTGAAAAGTTGTGCTTACTAGTCATAAAGCAAAATTTTTTCCTTGTGTCTTGAGTCTGTTTATAGACTTACACCAAGTGCTATGGAGCTGGAGTTTGACCACTAAATTTTGAATTTTTCTGTGCACTTGACCAGTCTTAGAGGACTGTGAAAACCATGTCCTTAGGTAGGCTGGGATGTCTGCTCTGTGTATATAAGAGACATGCTATCTCTGATAGCAGCAGCTACAAGGATTTGTACAGCCTGAACTAAGCTGGAAGGGACTGAGCAGAGGCTCCAGAAGGCTAATTCCAGATACCAGCTGACAGATAGTTTCGCTAAATTCCTACTTAAATCACTTTGGTAAAAAAAAAACTATTAAAACCATTTATTTGTATTTTGCTTAGCAAGGATTTGTTTGCATCAAAACTGGAGCCAAAATTCAGTTGGTCCCATTTGTTTTGATAGAAGTCCACATGGGGAAACTGCTGCAATAAATCTGCCTGCTTTTGAGACAGATCGGGATTGAAGTGTTATAGAACCACAGCTAGTTGCAAAATCAGAGTTTTTCATCCACTGCATAAAAAGGTAAAGTTATTTACAATTACTCTGCAGCACAATCAAACACAGGGATCTTGCGGGTTCCAGCAGCAAGCTCTGACCATCCCTTTTAAATTTCCCTGTATGGCAAATACTCATTGTCAAGAAAAGAAAAACAACAAAACTTTTCAAAAATTCAGAGGAATGAGGTTGGCATCGATCATTAATGTTCTCTGTTGCAGATGCAAAGATAATTAATGTAATCTAGCACATCTTGAGGTAAACTAATGTGCATACAGATATAAACAACAATTCCAGTCTTTTAAAGAATGCAAAGCTGGTGCTTATTAAAGCAGTTCATAATCACTGCTATTTCAAGTTCTGCATGAGAATGTGCTGTAATGAGGAATTTAAAATTTTCTAATTAGACATGATTTTATAAAACATACAGATAATTAAAATGGTGAGGATTACACGGAGAAGGAAGAGAAAACACTGTAAAACAGACAGAAAAGAAGGAAAAGGGTGTAAATTAGGAAAAACCCTTGATGCATCAAGTTTATCCTGCAAAATTTGTAGTGTACTGCAATTTAAGGTTTCACAGTGCAAAAAGCTACTATCAAACATTTTTTATAAGGTTATGCTAGCATAGGTAGATTCATACTGACAATTTTATTTGATTAAAGGATGCTTACTAAGCCTTGGAGTTTATTTTCGTAAGTTTCAGCACTTCAGAACAGGAAATTGAGGTCTGTAGACCATTGCTGTTAACACTGATCAAAACACATAGCTGTAGAGCCATGGCAGAGCTATTTACCCTGATTTGCATTCAGTGAGAGATTGGAACAAATAAAAAATACTTGCTGTATAAATTAGAGAAGAAGGGTGATGCTGTTCTGCTAAAAGACAGGAAGGGAGAAGTTGAGTCTACAATTCTTTCTCTTCCACTACCCAATGTGAGTGCCAGGTGGGATGCTGAAGGCTTGTTTATTCCCCAGTAATACACAGACACCACTCTACAAAAAAGTGTGTTTAAGGATGAAGGTGACAGAATATGCCTAACCCTTGTTAGCAGGATACATCTGCACCCCAAGAGAAGAGTGATCCTATTTCCTTCTTTGTAAGGAATTTAGGAAGATGAGTCCATTTTGCCTTCATAGGGTTAACAGAGATATTTTGAAAGGCTTGGGGATGAAGCTTTATCTGGGACACTCATTTTGTTTTGTGTTGTCACTGAACCAGCTGATTTTCCACAACGGTTTAAGAGATTTCCAGATTGCAACAGGGGATGCCACACACTAGATAGATACTGAGCAAGCGCCTCTCCAAAGAGTCGCTGCATTTCCAAATGCTCCATACCAGTGGGAGAAATTCGAGGAAGTACATATGTTGCTTTTAGCTTCCACAATATTTTGGGTGTGACTGACTAGACTCATATGTTCCCATATTTCACCAGCAGATAAGTATTGGACTCAGAAACAATTCCACCCTATCAATATGAAAGTGATGTGTGAAGCCAAGAATGTTATTACTTAGGATCTTGCCAACTACCCTTGATCAATAGATGAAGGTCAACTCACTCAAACACATGAAACTATTTCTGATCAACCAGTTCTAGCTGCATAGCTGGGAAATTGTTTATTATCTAGGAGTTAATCTGCATATATAAAAGCGCAATGTTCCTTTTACTGATAAATATCCATCAATGTTGCAAGTGATAATGTTTATTTTGTGAGGATTTATCGTCTTGACTAAATCTATGACTGATAGCAAACAGAAAGCATTCAAAACTCATCCCAAAGTCAACTTGCTGTGTAAAGAGATCTTATGGCGTTTTGATGCTCTTGTTCAGTAAAAAAAAAAAATGTAGCAGATAAAATATATCTTTCTTCTTCCTCTTGCAAATAAAAATATAAAGAAACTTGCTTTGAAAGTCTAAAATTTGGCTAAAAAAGACAATAATAACTAAATTAGAAGCTCTTGAAAGAAACTAAAATTATATGGAGGAAAAGACTCTTTCCTTTTTCATATTATAGCTGATAAAAAATAGAGACATTTGACATTAAAATTGTTTTATTTTTGACAAGGATGTAGAATTTTATGAAGCAAAGTCACCAGCAACATTTTGCCCATCCTCAAGCTAGTACTGACTTGCTATTGTCTTTTCTCTCTTCTTTCCTCATCTGTTCACTGAAAGGATGTCTCTGGCTTCTGGCATTTTTATCTTAAGCTTCAACAAGGACACAGTTCCTGTAAATATCTGGTACTGATCCTGCTTAAAGTGTAAGTGGTGGCAAAGACCACATTTTTCTGTGTGTGCAGTTCACAGGATTGATGTTCGTGTTCCAAGGACTGTCTCTCTTCCAGTGGTCACATCTTTTAGATTGTCTTACTTGTGTGTGTGGCTACACCAGACCCCAGCACAGTGCTGAAGTACCATCAGTTTCTGCTCCAGCATGATTGTATCAGGGATGTTTTCTCATGTCATCTGTCTTCCTAAGAGAAGGAAATCAACGTTTCAAAGAAAAAAATGGCATGTCAGCTCTGCTTCTCTACTTGGCTCTGCTAACGCTGCAGCAGAGAAGATGGGTGTGTTCACACCATGGTCCCGGTAGAGTTGGTTTTTTGTCTTCACACTTCATTTGAAGTCAATCACGTGTGAATGCTGGTGAACAGAGAGACTTGCTCACTCCTCAGGGGTAGAGGTAGGACTCTCTTGAACCAAAGTGGCTCCATGCAGATAACACACAATGACTTTTAGCAAATAATCAATGTCCGAATTTTTTCTGACAGCTTGGTAATGGGGGAGCTGTGGCTTTGAAGACACAGAGCTGGAAATAGAATTATGCACAGTTATGATATGTGGTTTTGGTCAAAACTCAGATAAGAAAATTGTTCCTTTACATAACCTTCATGACCTTCAGGTTTGTCAAAACTGTTGGAATTTATGGACATTGAAATTTTTTGAGGCACTGAGGTAAAGTGACACTTGCCTTGGCTCAGCAGCCTTTTATATGAAGTAACTTGAGGTGTGGAGGTAAGAGGTCCAACAATGCCGTAGTTCATTCTGTCATAACAGGTGGATTCTCATGTTTCATTTCTTTATTAAAAGAGTCTTTCTGCCTAAAAGGGCAGGACAGACAGGTGTATCATGCATCTACTTCCTCTTCTTGTTGCTGAGCTGTATCTACAATGGCCTCTGAGCAATCGAGGCAAGGTTTCAGTGGCTCGCTATTCCAACATGCCTCGGTCTAAAAGCAAGTGCCAAAGAGGACCCTGAGAGCCATAGTTATATTCTATCCAACTTTCAAAACAAACGTAGGCTTTAATCCCTAGAACCCAGAGATGCCTCACTTGAACGGGAGCCATCCAGCTTGACTTCTATGTACAGATGTGCAGGGCTGACAATGACAAAATCCTCTCTTTAACAAGAGACATGAAATGTTTCTGTATCCAATTGATATTAGAAGCTGCTCAAGGATTTTTGACTGATGGACCAAGGAAAGAAGCTACCCAAGATAGAAAATGGAAGATAGAAAAGGCAATCCAAGATGTGTGATAAACTGCAATTCTCATAGTTTTATGGTTTATCATATTAAGCAGTGTGTGTTTACATTGTAGGAAGAGCACAAAAATATCATCCCTCCGTAAAGCATTTTTCTGCAATACTTTACTTGAAAATTTCATCCGGGTGAGTAAGACCTAAATAAACCCCAAGATGCAACCAGCTCATTTGTGTGTTACATTTTGATGTTACAGTAGCATGCGCTTTTGATGATTTTATTTTATTAAGCAAAAGGTGAGTTAATTCTTGTTTCTTCTCATCCAAATGCCACAGATTCATTAATCAAACTTTGTTCGAGGTGAACAATAATTTCAAAATTGTTTTTTTCCTTAGTGAACATCTGATCTGTTCCTATCAAAATGCATTCTTAATATGTCTCTTCCTGCTTTTTCCCAGTAGATAGTTTAATTTGGAGTATGCTTGGAAAGGTTTTCACACTATAGATGGGCTATTGGGAGCTTTAGAAGGTAAGACCTCATTATTGAATATCCTTGGAGGATGTGTCAGCTCTGCATGGAGAAAAAAAAGGAAAAAAATAGCAAATGTCCTCCGATGGTAATAATTTCTAAGTAGAAACACTGGGAAGGATTATCTTAGAAAGAAAAATGTTGAGTCTTGGACATCAAAAGTCATAACTTCCCACTATAAGCAAAAATGGACTCTGTTTTTTAGCAGAACAGAGAAGCTGGCTTTCACCACTGCTGTAGTCCCTAGCTGCAGAGGTGTGAAATGTTGACTTAGAAAGTGCAATTTTTCACAAACAACAATGTAAAAACATTCATACCTATGGGAAAACCCCATTACATGTGTGAATGTATCTAAACATTATGAATTCTATCCACTGGGTCTCTTGCAAGAAGAAATATTTCCTGGACTGACCTCTTTCCGTTTGTCTCACTGGGGACTTTGTCCCCATAGGTGAGTTTGGATGTGGCTCCTGCTCCCATCAAGACCTCCTGATCTTGTGTACCATCCCACCACAGTGTGGCCCTTCTCCTGGGGCCTGGGACCATGATGACTTTCTCCATCCCTAATTTAAAAAAGTTCTAAGTGCAGGCAAAAAGATTATAAAAGGTAAAAACTGTTTCAAATTTTGGCAAAACTGAAGTCCTACTCATCTGTTTGTTTGAGACCTTAGGACAGCAATGGCAATCCAACTGGCCTTGGATTATCCCTTCAGAGCCACATTTCACCTGATAATTGAGTTAAACAACTAGTTATTCCTATAGCCAGAACACAGGAACGGGATGATAAGGGAAGACTGATTTATGATCACTTGGTATCTGAAAGGTGTAGCATTCTATTTAACAAATAGTATTCCTCTAGATTAGAAAACATCATAAACACATTGGAAAGACTTCAGCCCAGACCCATCCACCACGTGTATTTTTTTTAACATTTTAATTTAGCTATCTGTTTTGGATTACATAAATAAAAAAAAATGAATTCAGTATTTTCTTTCTAAAATAAATCAATTCTGCTACATTGGAATTACCGATTAGATTGAGCATTAGGGACTGTATAAAACTGCATCTTTAACAGACACGACAACATTTCTCAATGAGAATCAAGCAGTTTGCAGTGACCTTCATGTTGATCAGTGGGGGGTCAGTACTGGCATTAAATCATTTTGATTCACAGATGAGATCAACATATTCATATTTGTTTGCCAAATGTGTATTTTAATTTAAGCTTCCTCTGATTGATGCATGTAATTTATGCTGCTTAGAACTAAGGCATCATATTTTTCTTTTTTCCTAACTAACCGGGGGAGACTTTCTTGGAAACAGATAAAGGAAAGAGTCCAGTAATTTGTAGCAATGTGACTACAGCCACACATGTTCTAGAATTAATGTTCTTCATTAGGGTGAGGAGTATCAGCTGTATATATACATCAGGATTTTAATTAACTTGGTCCCCACAACAGGACACATGATTCAAACTGTTTTTCCTTTATTTCGTATTAGATAAAAAACCCCAAAACCAACATGATGTAAAGTTAAAACAGAAAAACAACAAAAAAAACCAACCCCATGCACATGCAACAATAAGAAACAAAATTTAAGAGTTTTAGTCAAGGTCAAGAATATTTCTATAAGTCAATCCTCAGGAGTAACTGCTCACAGAGCAGTGTTCTGACTGAGAGGTTACCAGTTCTACCTACCCTGTCCAGCCCAGTCTCACACAAGGGTAGTGACTCATTCATGGGATTGTTTAAATCTTTTTAATGTCTTTTTGGTATGGACACAATTTCATTTACAAGTGACTTGCAATTGACTACAAAGACTGCAATTGCGCTGTACTCTGACAGATGGGTTGCCTTTTAAGTGAGCACTGAACACATTGTCCAGGGGAAAATGCATTTTAACACTGCAAACCACTGGTTCACATTTTCCCTGACCTCTGTGTAACCAGACTGATGAGTAAAGTTGCAGTTGTGTTGGACAGGGACACCTTTCACTAGACCAGACCAGGCCCCATCCAGCCTGGTCTTGAACACTTCCAGAGATGGGGCATCCACAGCTTCTCTGGGCACCCTGTTCCAGTGCCTCACCACTCTCACAGTAAAAAATTTCTTCCTAACACCTAATCTAAACCTATGCTTGCTCAGTTTTAAGCCATTACCCTTTGTTTAGTTCTAGGCATGTTTGCATATGTGTATATTCAAGAGAGAGAAACAGATAAACTCACGTACAGTCCCACGCAGACCTCCCCAGAGTGCATTTATTGCTGGTTAGAGGAGGCAAAGTCAGGGAGAAGCTCCTTGCTCACTGAATGCAAGGATTTGCTTTTGAGGATCACTGGTCTCAGATCAGCTCCAGAGAAGGCACTTCCTTCTCTGCAAAGATGGTTTTTTCCTTCAAAAAGAAATTGTTATTGTGCTAGATGATTCTTGTGCCAGGCACTAACATTGAATTAACTTAATTTACACAATTTGTGTAATATTGTTGGTTGGAAGCCAAAGCAAGGTAAGCTGAACTGTTGCAACTTCTATGATTTGTAAAAAGCCCATATTTGAACATGAGCAGGGGTGATGCTGTGATCCTCACCTCAAATAAGGATTTCATCCCAACAGTGAGACACACATTATTTAATTAAAGAAATTCAAAAGACATGGGCAAAGTGTTCATGCAGCTAAATTTTTTGAAGTCAACTTTGGCATAGTTTTTGCCTTCTGACACAAATTCAAACTGGAGTCTGGCTTTTGATTATATATCTTCTACCCCATCTATTTTAGATATCCAAGATGTAATTCTGAGTGACTAATATCCTAAATTCTTTATACAATCAACAGAAAAGAGCTATATTGATTAAAAGAGGTAGGTCTAATGCTAACATTAGGACTGATTCCCATAGATTTGAACCAGTGGAAAATAGATACACTGCAGATAAATGTGAAGGATCCCAATATGCTGACAAAATATCCTAGGGAGCATTGCAGAGTCTTAAAGAGTATAATACCCATAAAATTCTTTGTTATTTTCCAATAAGTCTTTCTTATTTGTATCTAGTATCTGTATCTAGTATCTTGTGCCCTGTTAACCAAAGCAATTGAAAAGATGATTTTTGTCAGTTTGAGACTCTGAAGTCAACTGATTCTTTAAATCTTTGCATTTCTGATAAGATAAAGAACATATTTAAAGGAAAACAAATTACAAACAATTATGTTTTGCTGTATCACAGCGATTTAGAATATTGGTTCAGATTATTAACGCTTTTTTAATAATTAGGCATTTTGCTATTATAGCACTTTTCATGCATTTTATAGCATTTTCAGTTGATAATAAAAGGAAAGCTGTTTATTTTGGCTTTAACAAAAAGATGTTTGAATCTTCTCTGAGAACACAACACTGTTCATTTTATTCTAGAGCAATAATGTTATTGTTTTAGTGGTAAGAAGAAATCAAACTGGGTGGTTATGTCTATTATATAATAAATCAAGATGTCACAGTAAACCTACAGTACATCTAGAAATGTATGCCTGGAAGCAGATCTCGCGGTCAAAATCCAGGTGGCACAGCCCATTTGTTTATGAAAATCAGGTCATCAAAAACCTGCCTATTATCAAGGCCACTTGTTGGCTGATTATTTCCATACTGCTATTTCTTGCACCATTCTATCCACCAATAATTTGGAGATATTGACGAATATTTCTTAAAAAAACAAAAAGCTCACGCCTGACGCTGTCTCTGCAGGTTGATCGGATGAGCTCTCTCTCGTACATCAGAAAGCTGACTACTTTCCAACAACTTGATTTCACAAATGGAGAAACAGCATCTGTTTTCCTGCAGCTCCACATATGGCTCTCAGTGTTGCTGCGCGGAGCTGAAGCAGGTAGTCCCCAGGAGCACAGCCCTCCGGAGCCCTGCGGCCCCCCGGGACCTGCCACCGCTGCTCGCCTGCAAGGGACACCGGTTCCTCAGGCACCTGGAGCCCTGCGCTCCCTCAGCAAATGCAAAACATCCCTCCCAACGTCAGCTTGTGGGGAAAAACGCTCTAACGTGTATTTAGGACTCCTGCGCTTGCCTGTTTGGCGTGGTGGTTGCAGTGCGTCTGCTCCAAGGCATGAGTGCTCAAGGACTTTAGAAAATGTCTAGCTGTCATCAATGGAGCATGAGGGGACCTGAAACAATTCGCAGACAGAGGGGTGTGTGCATGTGGAGAAATGCATGTAGTTTTTCTGAACGGCAGACGAGTATTTTTGGCTCTGTAATATATCCAGCAGATCTTGATGGCCCATTCAGGAGTATGAATCTGAAGTCAAATAAAAATATCAAGGCTTTTTTTTTCCCTTTTCATAAGCTTTTTGTGCTTGTGAAGGTCAAGGGACTGGCAGCGTCAGAAATTGAATTTCTGAATACATCTGCAGTCCAGGTATATTTCAGACAGATGCTCTCATTCTCTGACTGCCCTGCCAATGACCTTAACCCTGATTTGGAAGGACAATTCAATCTACTATAAAGAGGAGAGGTGATTTAGTCTCCAGCCATGCTGGCAGAGTCTTGGACCTCTCAGAACACAGTTTGTCATTTGTGCTGAAACATCAAATCATTTGGTAATGTGAACTATCTCCCACCAGCGATTAAACTGAGACTAATTACTACTCTTTCCCTCTAAAATCTGGCTCTGAATAATCCCAGTGATAATATTTTTCTCTCTGTATTTTCCATCTCCATAACATAATGTAATGCATAACTATCTATTTAACCATCTATCAGTACTATTGTTTCCAACTATTGAAGGCCAGACACAAGAAAAGACAAGACAATCTTCTTTGGCCATTGCTGGAGACTGCATTATATCAAGTTAGAACTTAACAAAAATCTGATTTGTTCAAAATTGTCATTCCTTTCTTCAAAGATTTTATCTGCATCTCCAAACCCACCAACTGATCCTCAAAATCTGAAAAGCAATTTGGGTCAAATGTAAGAGTGTTAGATAACTGTAAACCTTCTGGTGAGATGCCATCTCAACTCATGGCATAAGAAAATCATGGTCCAGGAGAAATGCTGACACATGGCAGCGAGGCATCTTTAAAAGAAAATAGCACAAGCTTGGAAGCCAGAAGCAGTCCCCCTTTGGGGCAGGAGGAAGTAAATTAAGCCCATGGTTACAGTCCCTACAGGAAAAGGACTGCCAGCAGCACCTCAGGAATGACCTCAGACAGACAGGGCCATCAGGTGGATCTGCAGAAGGTGAAGGCAGTCAAGTAATAGATTAAGAAGGAGTGAACATGAAGAGAAAGTGGAAAGAAAAGGGAAGACAGAAGGAAAAAATGAAAACAGAGGAATTAAAGCCAGTGAGAAGATGGATACAGGTGAAAGATGATGTCAAATGTGCTATTTGGAAAATCAGACAACTCCTCTGAGCTCTTACATTGGCTGAAGGAAAACAAAGTTCAATACAATTCTGTTTGATGCAGGGAAAATGAACACCCCATTACTGAAATCTGTGACAGGCTACAGCACTATTCCACTCTCCTATGTCAGGAAAGAGCTGCTAGTGTTTAACCAGTCAGGGTAGACATCAGACTGAAAGGGACAGGGAGAAAGAGAAATGCCAGCTAGGCTGCTGTTCTGCAGGATGGTTTTCAGTAAGGTGGGGAGCTGGGAGAAAAGTAGATCTTACTATGGTTCTGTGGCAAAAAAGGCAGCTGTATTGCTTTGCTAGACTTCCTGTGGCTTTAATCTTGCCCTAACTAACTTAAATGTGTGTTGTGAAGCAAATGCTCTCTGCATTCTCTGCAGAACTGGGACAGGTGAAGAGCCCGCTGTTCCCTGAACTCAGAGGGAAAGACAAGTTCAAGTTTTAGAGAGTCACACTGTCTCGCATTTAGGAGGTGGCAGAGATTTCCTATCAGTACGTAGCTATCTGGGTACCTCATCTGGAAAAATACCAGGACCTACACTGAAAGTGGAAGGGCAGGAGGGAAGCAGAGTCCTGGCACATTCTGTGCCTGCCACAGACAGGCACTGTGGACAGCAAGCCATGAGTGTCTGCTTTGCATGGCTGCTGAATATCTTCTAGTGAACTGAAATACTGACACATGGAAAATTGTTGGAGCCATTTAATAGTTACCTTTAGCACTTGGAGAGTCAATTCACTGTACAGTAAGTGCAGAAACCCAATGCTTTCTAGAAAAATTGCAGAATAGCACAAATGATCATCATACTGCTGCCCTCTAAGTACCAATGTCTCTGTTTATTTAAAAACCTCAGTTGTGAACATATTATTAAAGATGTGTTTTAATTTGCTTTGTAGTAGAGGTGGCAAAGGGAGACCATTATTTCTGTCAGGCTAGTTTATCCTCTCTGAAAAAGAAAATATCCAGGTCCAGTCAAATATAACAATAGCTTCTAGGAAAAACACTGACATACAAACAATGTAAAAACAGGCACTGCAATGATTTAAAAAATCTGATTCCTCTTTCAACACTGAGGTTTGTGTTTTTAGGTTGATTCAGGCTTAAATGTAGCATGCCATTTCAGTTAGGGAAATGCTGCAGATGTATTTGAAAAGAGCAAAATTTCTCCCTTAGAGAGCAGTAAATTTTCAAAGTGTTTGCAGTTTGTTCTTTGCAGATGGATGAAAAAAGGAGGGAATCCACCTCAGAAATTATTAGAATACTGTCATAGTATCCTTCATCTTGGCAAAAGTTGACTGAGCAGATGATGAAGATCCACTTAACTTGGACTCAATCAAAGGTTTTGCTATTTTCATTTCACAGGCCAGATGTAGCTCATCACCAGTTGGAGCTGATTTCAGAAGAGGTGTTAGAGTTTGCTGGTCCAAGAGACGATCTGATCCAGGCATCAAAGGGAGCCACAAGAGAAGCGTGTACTCTCCCCCCCGCTCGCAATTGTCTGCGGTGCCGCTTGCTCACTCCTGACAGCTCCACGCCACTGTCCCAGGGCAAGGGCTCCTGGGTGTCCCTCCTCAGCCTCCCCTCCCCACCCCAATGTGCCGTCCTGCTGGCAAACCCCTAAAGAGCCCAGACTTGGTGCCTGCACACAAGTGAGAAGGACTTGCTAATAAACACAGTCCTGTGCACCGGGAAAATCAGGAGCCAGCTTCCCGCGGTGTGTTCGCGTGACCCACCCTCACCCATACTCTGAGCAAGGAGGCAGCTATCTCCTCTCACTTCTCCTTTGTGGATTTTAGACTTTTTCACTCTTTTGTGAGGAACACATTCTACCTTATCTGTGCAGCATCTGTTGTCTGGTCTTTCTAACCCGTGCCAGAAGCTTTGCTAGTCTAAAATGACTGAAATGCTTTATTGTGGTGCCCACAGCATTCAGGATGCAAAAGGTGGATCAATACCCCAGCAGGATGCAAAAAGTGTGGGTCTTACCTTTTCTTATGTCCTAAAAGAAAGAGTGTGCCTGAAACATTATTTATACTGACTCTCTCCTATTTCTATCACTGATTCTAATCAGAGTTCAGTACATTTCTTGAAAACAAAAGCCCTTGCAAGCAGTGATAAATAGATAATGTCAATTACTCTGCTATTCATGCACATGGTTTTTTTAGCTTGTGATTCAGTTTCATACAGAAGGTCCACCTGAGGCACTGTGAACTTCGGAACCTAACTAGAATTTCTCTGAGGTTTACATTTTTCCTGATGCTTCACACAGGGTGACTTTTATCTCTCTCAGATTTTCTGTGAGTGGGTCATGGGAGCCTGAGACCTGTTTATAAAACATTTATAAGATGTTTATAAAAAGTACTAGCAACTTAAATCTTTATATCTGATAATGTTACTACTTGCTTTCAGTCTCTGACTGGATAATCTTAAAAAGGCTCTAAACAGAAAAAAGGAAAACTTAATTAAGATGATGCAATCAAAACAGTTGAAACAGTTGTTTGGGTTTTCCAGAATATTTCCAGCGGAGATTTATGCTGGAATCAAAAACTGTAGTCCAGTTGCAGACTTTACAAAGTCAAAACTTTGCCTGGTTATGAAAACAGACTTTATAATGTTTTTTTACAATGTTCTGTTCCAATAAATACTATTCAAATCCACCTACTCCACATGTGTAAATGGATGAACTATCTGAAATTCCCATTGTAACAATATATTAGAATAGCAAATATATTTATCAATGTACCAATGTTAGAAAAGATGAGCTGTCAGTTTTGTGCTTCTCCCTTCACATTTCTTCATTTACTTCCTTATCATCATGCCAATGACAGCAACCAAAAAGAATTCAAAAAACTAAAAAAAAACCCCAAGCCACCATTGCCCCAGCGATCACCATTTGGAACATTTTCATAAATGTTCTTTTCAAGACATGCCCTACTCAATGAAATAGATGCCTGAAATCATGCATACTTCAATGTATTTCCTTTTCACATTCCTTCTGGACGGGTATTTATATGCCAACTCGTCTTCATAAATTTCAGACCGGCCTTATAATAGCACAAATTAATGATGCCACTAGAAAAGAACTCAGCTGCTTTCAAAGGGGCAATAATCATGTCAGAGGTGCAGTTGGCATGAAGATGATTGAGTTGCACCTCTTCTCTGAGATGAATCATCCCTTACATAACGTATAGCAACGGACAAATTTTCCGTGTTACTCTGATACCTCATGCCATCACATTTAATTGTGTAACAGTCAGTCACTACTGCATAAATTTGCCTCCTCAATGATTTGTTGTAAGACCATGGTAGATGTGTTTTCAGTAAGCTGATTTGAGATTTCAGGAGACACATGTCTGACACTGCACTGGATTGCAGGAACTGCAGGACAGTGGTACACCTTTCTGGAGACAAGCTCTCCTTCTGACTTTTTGATGTGAGCGAATTGGAACTCCTCTCCTGAACATTAACTCCTCCATTGTGAACAATTAAATGGAAAAATTAAAGACAATAAAAAGTCAGTCTATTCTAAATAAAAGGTCCTTATTACACACTTTGCCTAACAGGCTTTTTCATACCCTCATATATCAAAAATTTTGCTTTACTGTGTGTGACATTTTCCAGGCTATGCCTTGCATCTCTCTTTAAGGGAAGTTTACATTAATTATTCATCTAATATTGCGAACAAAATACACTCACCAAAAGCCAAATGCTCTTTTTGTACCACAGTGCAGCTACAGCATTGCTGATGTGACACAGACTATTATCAGACATTCAAGCTGGTCTGGTGAAGCATTCTTTGGCTTACTGAACATTTTAATAAGCCAGAGATCATTTTACACAGTTAATATTTTTACTGTACTTTTTCATTGTGGACTCTGGTGAAGAATGAAAATACTCAGAAGACATTTAAATCAATTGCTTCATAGTAATTAGCTATTATTCAGTGGGTTTCATACATGGAAAGGCCACAAATATTGGCCTTCCTCAGAGAAGTGTTTTTAATAAGAAACTGTAGATCTGGCATGGTGCATCAGGCTGCCGTTTCACACAGTGCTTCACAGAGAATGGAATACTTATCAAACACCTTCTCTTCAGGACTGACAACACCTCACATCAGCTTAACCTGTGACACCCCAGTATGCCAGGGAGTTGTGAAGTTTGTTTGTATCTACACTGACTCCTACCTACTGAGGCCAATTCATTCTGTTTAAGTTTGGATGTGCAATTGAAGTGATTAAGTTTGCAACCTAGGTGCCCTACAACTTAGGCTGATTGAGTTTTGTGCTGGTGCATTGAGATTCACGCCCTTGAACTATGTCTCTCTGCCCTTCCACTGAGCCTGGCTTACTTCAGTCAGGTGCCAAAAGCTACATGGCATAAATTAAATTAAAATTTGATGGCATTCTGAAATAAAATAAGACCCTGTAACTATTAAAAGAGACTGCCTGTTAGCAATTGAAATACCAGATCAAATCTCCTCTGATGAGGAGGACAATTGATTGGACTTTTAGTGACGCTGACATTTCAAAATCTTCAACACATACCAAGTTCTTTTTACCAGAGATATGGGGATGCACAGATACATTATCTAACATATTCTACCCTATGGACAACTCCATGAGAGACCACAGATATTATCCAGCCCTAATAGACATTTTCTGTGGGATAATAATTTTAACATAAGCCTTCACTGAATGAGTTCTGCACAGAGTCCAAGAGAGGGCTTATCTAACCCACAGCAATGCTGAAGAAGGGAAAATTTACAAAACATTTACACAAGATCTTAGCAAAACTAAGTTGTTTAATGTACATGGGACCGTATGTCAAATATTTTGTATATCTCTCTGGATAAGCAGCGAGCATCAAAGATGAATGCTGGTTACAAAAGACATCTGACAGTAATTAATGTTACGTAAAATAAAGTGCAAGCAAGTAAACAGCTTCTTCCCTTTTGTTTCCAAAGTAATAGGCAATTGCCTCAGCTGGCCATATTCCTTTGGTAGTTTGCTCACAAAGACAACTTGAGAACAATTACTGCAAATAGTTGGACAACATTTTTCTAAAAACTATTACTTGAAGAAAAAAAAAATCACACTTCTACAAATGACCAAAATGACTTTTCCTTCTCTGTTTAAATAACTTGATATTCATTCCCCTGCTTTTCCTTCTTTCTGAGTGTCCTTCTAGGGCAATCTGGTCCCAGCTGATGGAAAGATCATGTATTTCCATATCCATACTTCTGTGAATAAAATGAAACTATTTTTTAAGCAATAAATTAGAGCAGGGTTCTGTATTTTCACTGTAATGCTTTTGCCTCTATAGTAAGGTAGTGAAACTCAGTAACTTTCTATTTTTATGTCTTAGTGGATGTTACTACATGCAGAAAACTTCCTAACTTGTAAATATTATGGATTTGCTTGCCTTTAGTGCATTTTTGACAATGCAATAAATCTTTTATCCAGTTTTCTTTCTAGAAAGAAATGACAAATTTTTAAAGAAAAAAAAGAAAAGACAACATGATATAAGGTCTGGATTCACACACAATTTTCTTTGGGATAAGGATAAGGAAAGACACAGAGCCTGAGTGACAGCTATATTATCAGAAGTGTGAAATGGGCTCCTCTTGCTAGACTCTCTCAACCGAACTGTTAACCCCCCATTGCACAGAGATTCAAACTGGTATGTAAACAAAGCGTGGGTTATTTGTTTCAAGTATCCTTTCTTCTTGGGCAACCTATTTCTTTGCTTTGGAATTTACTTTTGATCTTTATAGTCTCCCAGTTTAACCAACATATTGAAAGAAATTTGTAGTAGCCACTTTGCAAGTATTTACCAAAACTTCAGGTGCTTTGTTTCCTTTATTAACAAATATTCTCATACTAAATCCAAATGCACAGTGCCGTGACAGATGCTAAGAAGAAAATTAACTCTGTCCCAGATAAAACCAGAACATTCCATAAAAAGAACAAGACAAAATTGTCTTGGGCAATCCAGACTCTTCACATGGCCTGCAAGACACTGAGCATTTCTATCCCTAGTTTGTGGAAGCCTGCACAAACTGGTAAGCTGGCATTTAGTATCCAATACAAAGGGCCCAGTGTTTATAATATTAATCAGGTTTTGAACAATACAAGCTTACTCTAGGGCCTTAAACTAGAATGTATTCATTTGGCAACCTATCAGCTACATTTATTTAAGCAAAAGTGTATATAAAATTATTATTCAAGAATTGGAAATAATTGCCTCTTTTTCTCTTTCCAAATAAAATTTGCACTTAATTTATATTGTAAGCCTTATTTAAATGAGCTGGTTTTATTCCCATGGAGAAATAGAAGTTTCTATGAATATTAGTCACATAGTAGGTATTTTCCCCACTGTGGTGGATTGACCTTGGCTGGAGATCAGGTGCTCACCAAGCTACTCTATCATTCTGCTCCCTGGCTGGATGAAGGTGGAGAGAAAATAAGATGGAAGGTTTGTGGGTCAAAATAAAGAGAGGGAGATTGCTCAGCAAGTACCATCACGGGCAAAACAGACCTGACTTGAGGAAAATTAATTTAATTTATCACCATTCAGATCAGAGTTTGGTAATGAGAAATTAAATCTTCAAACACCTTCCCTCCATCCATCCCTTCTAACCAGGCTTAACTTCTCTCCTGATTTCTCTACCTCATCCCCTCAGCGACACAGGGGAATGGGGAATGGCAGCTGCAGTTAGTTTATCACACACTGTCTCTGCTTCTGATCCAGTGTGGCATCACTCCTATGGGAGACAGTCCTCTCTGAACTTCTTCAACACCAGAACTCCCCCTGGGCTCTTCACAGACTGCCCCAGTGAGGGTCCTCATGGGGTCACAGGTCCTGCCAGCAAACCTCCTCCAGCAAAGGCTCCCCTCTCCACAGAGCCACAGGTCCTGCCAGGACCCTGCTACAATGTGGGCCTCCCATGGGGTCACAGCCAGCTCTGGGTAAGCCTACTTGGACCCCATGGTGGGTGTTGGAACACAGGAGGTTCCTGTGGCATCTCAGAATGATCCAAACCCTGGTCAGGAGGCTTTTCAGCCTTGCCAGAAGTGTCGGAAACCCTGGATTAATGCTGAGAATGCCTGTGCCTTTGATTTTAATCCATGAGACAAATTACTAACTTATAAGAAGAATTGCAAGTCACCAGAGTTTAAAGAGTAGAATAGTAATAATTATAGATGAAAAGGAAAAGATTTGGACCCATGACCAGGGGGGTTTGAGATTCTGGACAGGGGGCTCTGGGAGTCAAGATGGAGAATTCTTACACGTGGCATGTTATCTCTTCTTCTTCTTCCTAACCTCCATCTTCTTGGTGATGTTGGCACTTTTGGATTGGTTTGTCAGAGAGTTGGACAATGTAATGTAAGGGTCACGGATTGGAAATTAATGGTAAGCACTGGATACGTAATTGATAGTATAAAAGAATAGAGCTGACCCGGGGTGGGCACAGTGTGCCTCGATCTCCCCTGCAGGACAGAGTGTGCCTCTATCTCCCTTGCAGGGCAGACAGTGTGCAGGGCACAGTGTGTCTCTGGAAGTTTTGCTGTGTTGACCTCGGCAGGGCAGAGAAATCTACTTTTGATAAGGAACTAATACGAACTAAGGACTCCAGAGTACTTCTTCGGCTCAGACAGTAAAAGGACTTTTTTACACACTGCAGGAGAACCCGGGACAGGGAAGTCTTCATCAGGTGGGGTCCTCTGTAAGCTGGAGGTGGATCTTTGCTCCTCCATGGACCTCCACGTGCTGTGTGGGCACACCCTGCCCCATGGGCTGCAGGGGAATTGCAGCTCCAGCACCTGGAACTCCTCCTGCCTTTCCTTCATCACTAACCTGGGGATCTGCAGAGATGTTACTCTCACCTAATCTTACTCCTTACTCTCCAGCTGCTCCTACTCCACGGTTTTCTTTTTCCCTTTGTTGAACAAGTTATCCCGAGGCGCTGCCACCATCACTGATTGTCCCAGCCTTGGCCAGCTGCAGCTCCATCTTGGAGTCATCTGATATTGGCTCCACTGGACATGAGGGAAGCTTCTAGCAGCTTCTCACAGAAGCCACCCCAGTATCCCCCCGATACCAAAACCTTGTCGTGCAGACCGAATACATCCCCAAAATTTCAAAATAAAACTGCTGTTACATAAGGCTTAAAGGAGTCATAAAGCACTCCGTTATTTTTTTTTTCAATTGAAGGCTAGAACTCAGATAGTATGGCATCGAGTTTTTTGAATTAGGTTTTTGTTAGAGATGTGACTCTAACAGCTGGGTAGTTAGCTGCTTTTAATCATATTATTCTCACAACTTGTGTCAGCATTGCCTAGAGCCACAGAAAGCTGCTCAGTATTGTAGAGTTTCTAGTAAACAAAAATCAGCGTAAAATGTGAACAAAGCCACACCAATGCAAATTTAGATGAAAGAACATGGCCAAGGGTAAACTCTTATTTACCCTCAACTCCCTGGTCTGCAAATTAGAGAGGGAAATGGATGCAACATTGCAGTGGGCACCACTGATGGAACAGAAGTGGATGTGATTTACAGAAGCAAAGGTAAATGGAGGTGGGGGGAATGTGGTAGCGGGGAAGATGAGGAAGCCAGATCCCAGCTGCTGTGTAACCATGGGCAACTACATGGACTCACAGGGAATTTCAAAGGTGCCAGCACAACAGTCTTTGGGGTCTGCCAAAGAGCCAGATGCTGGTGCAGAGTGAATATTTTAGACTGTTTGCCATACTGTTTTCAGAATTCTACCTGATCATCTTCCCATCTCCTTTGGAAAACCCAGTGGTGTGTTAATTACCAACTTCATAAGAGAAAAAATATCCACAGTAAGCTTAATGAGTTTACAGAACTTTTGCTTAAATGCAAGACAAAAAAAAGGACACTGTTAGAGTGTGTTAAAATTCATGGGCAATGTATAATATTCATGGCCTCTTTGATTAAAAATGAAATTCCTTCTTTCTGTAACACCCAGGGATTTTCATTAAAGCAAAATGAAGATCTTAACTGCATTGACTAAAAGCAGCAGCTGGCACTGAAACTGGTAGAGCTATATAGCCTGTGACGTGTTCTTTCCCTACTTCTCACCTCTAGTGAGACAACACATATCTTCCCCATCTTCCTTTCTTCTGAAAACCCTCTGACCACTGGAGAAATATGAGAGCCCTGTAATAATTCGTAGTTAAGTTGTCCTGATGAGAAAGGTAAACGGAAGGTATAGATTTGCAATTGGTAGATGCCTGTCTGTTGATTAGATATAACTGTGTTTTTATTTCCATCTCTCCTCCAGAGGATATAAAAGCAGTCACCTGTCAACCCAATCCAGCAATGAAATTCAGCAGCCTATTGTCCCAATCACTGCTTTCAATCACTCTAAACGGTCTCCAGAGACAATCATTATTATAGGACATGTTCCTAAGAGTAGATAAATGGAGCTCAACCTGCCAGCCTGCATAGGGAAAGATGGACAGTCTTGGCCAAAAATATGAAAGGGCCTGGAGCTTTATTGACATTTACATCAAAAATAGTTAGCAATGAAAGCAGCTGTTGTGGAGAGCTTTCACCACAACGTGTTTGGAATATGCTGTGAATTGAAATACAGACCTCCTGACAAGCAATTTACCTTCTGTCATTCTCCATGTGCTTGCAGCATTACTGGGTACTTGCTGTGATAGCCCACTTAAAGCTGCACATGTGTACAGTTTGGATGAAAGATTAACTGCAATTTGAGGCAGGAAGTAACGAATTGTGGAGTGTCATTCATAATGGCCGACATTGTCATCTGCAGGGTGACACCACAGCAAGAAGGTGCCTCTGTTGTGATGAGCTTATAGATTCAGATGTCATTCATCCTAATGAAGATCTGCCTACAGTTCTAATAAGCAGAGTGTGAGACAGCTCAGGATTATAAACATTAATCTGCCTTGTTTGTTGACATTAACATGATGACTAAAATGCCATTATGCAAGAAATTCTTTCGAAAGCTATTAAAAAGGGGCAATCTTAAAAGGAGTATTACAGCCCAGAACAAAATATGTGCCAGGAGTTAATTTGCATGTTTACTCTTTTTATTTTCTACACTGTATTGATTTTTTTCTCCTCTAAATAACTTAGGCTATGCAAAAGTTTTTGGTATTTCATGAGCATAGTACCATTTACTGTAGCTGAAATACAACCCACATGCTGATTTCCTCTAATGCAAACGTAAATCCATTAACCCCTGGCAGATTATGTTAAATGCAAATAACAATGCAATAAATATTTAGTTCATATCTTCTGAAAATAACAAACCCAAATCATGTCAAGTGCACTTAAAAGGAAGACTTATGATAATATTTAATTTAAATAATTGACCTAATATATAAGTAGATTGGATTTTCTTTTCAGGCACAGAAATAAGCTGTTTCAAACTGATGCGGTGCTCTTGACTATGGGGGTCAATGGAGAACTGCCAAGGCTGATTTTTCCAAAGACATCAAGACTCTTACAAGTCATTATCAACTGGAATTGAAATAAATCTGTGTGTAAATCTCTGTTTAAAGAAGGCTAGAAGAAGGATATTAAGGATTTTGATCTTTATCCCTTCAGAAGTGGATGACATACATAAAAATGGATGTATGCCTGTCTTCTCAACTAAGCTTAAATGAAAACTGTATTCACTTGCAAAATCCAGACAGCAGTCTAGTATATACAGATATGGCATAAGATATTTTCTTTCTAGCTGTACCTAAAAGACCTAGAGGACAGGTTTTAAAGGACAACGATGCAGATGGGGGACCCCTTTGCACTTACAGATGCTTCAGCATTTTTTTCTTTACACCTCGTTCTTAAGATCAACTTGAAAATTCATAATTTTTAATTTATGTAAGACATATTTCAACAGAACATACATATTTTTGCTGTCTGGATGTGGAACAAATTACACTCAGCAGCAGGAGATCTGGATTGGGGATAGGTTAGTAAGAGATCTTCTAAAAAGGTTAATCGAAATCTAGTGGCAGCTGTTACCTTTGTGATGTGTCAGTGGAGGGTAAGGTGAAAGATTTGTCTTGACATATGTTTGCCCATATACAAATGGATACAGGTGAAGCATTTAAAAAACAGGAGGATCTGGGAGACATGCTGAGGGCCAAGGAAACTATGGACTGCATCTTCTCAGTCTTTTGTATCTTTGTGAAAAAGACAACACTAATCAGTCATATGTATCAGAGTTTAACAGGAGAAGGGTGGAAAGTAAATCTATATTACGTGTGGGACCACTGGAGGCTGCTTCTAATGAGAGCTGGGGGGTGGGAGCCTTATTGCAATTCTGTGAGTTAGTGACTGAAAACTACATGCAACAGCATGGATTTTCATTTTCCATTTGCACAAGGGTTCTTTTTGCTAATGAGTCAGGACAGCCTTAGAAAGGTCCTTTTATTGCACTAATCTGAGCACATCTAAACTGAAAACTGCTGTTACCTAAGGGTGCATTTATTCCATAGGAGATCCAGCTTCCTTTGGTAGGTAAAAGAAGTTTTTGTTTAAGGTGAAGGAGAAACTGCCCAATTGTGGTTTATGTTTTTTTGGCCTGCAGGTCAAGTCTGGTATGGCATCTAAAAATGACAGTGGCCCTCAGGTAGGGAAGACACTGGACTCCAAATGCAGTAAGTGGGATGAGTCAGAAGTCTTGGAGAGGGGCTTAAAAGGGACACAGCTCAAAGCAAGGAGCTGAGAGAAGTCATGGTGCAACATTTTAAGCCCAGACGCACCACAGATGGAAATAATCCTAAGCATCAGGTTACAGAGGTCTCTAATGAAAGCAGGGATCTGGTCTCCTTTCAAACAGTCCAACTGAGCACAGGTTTATTAAATTACAGGATCTGAAGAAGGCGGAACTTCCCTTCTCCCCTCTTTCTGGGGCAGAGTAGAAGCTGGCAAGTGTGAGGTTCAGGTCAATCACATTTCCTTTGTTTGATGGATGCCTAAATTCTCCCTCTTGGTTGGTCAAAATTTTTGGTGTGGACTCCAGTCTTGCTGTGCATGCTTGGGCTTTTCCTTAGCAGGTGAGAGCACCATTTCAAATGCGAGGGTTGTGCTGAATGGGCTGAGCTGCCAAGCACAAAGCTCCCTTGTGCCAGGGACTAGCAGGAGGGTAAAGGGGAGAGCCCAGGGGGGAGACAGGGGCTGGCCCCTTTCTGCCTCTCATGGTCTAGAAGGGCTGAAACACAGGGCTGTGCTCACATAGAGGCATTCAGTGCCAGTCCTTGTCTTCTCCATGCCCATGCAGTGTGACTCCCCTGGCAGCACTGCCAGGCAGTCCCTAGTGCCTGTTTCAGCTGGGTGGGACTTCATATTCAGCCAGTGTAACTCCCTGACATATTTCTGACTAGAGATATGCTCAGTCCTGAGGGGAATGTACCTCAGAGAGCAGCTGCTTGCTGCTCGTCCTGCCCGCTTCACCAGCTGCACATCTCCAGAGCACCAGATGCACACAGGAGCTCTCATGGTGTCTATGCAGTGATCTGAACATTTGCAGTACTGAACCATTTTCCTGTTCTATTTGAACAGGACTACTATTCATTTCTTAAGCCTGTGTCAGGGTGATGATGACAGCACACAGCTACAATTTCAAGGCCCCCTGAGAGAATGTCCCTCTTGCAAAACACTGCTCCTTCATGGTGGTTACTTGGCTGTGTAAGAGTGAAATGCCAGTTGTAAGGGCACTTCTTGACCTTTTGAAAACTATCTCATGGAATTTTTAGGGTTGGAAGGGACCTCTGGAGATCATTTCATCCAAGCCCCCTATCAGGGCAGGGTCATCCAGAGCGGTGACACAGGAATGCCTCCGAGTGGGATTTGAATGTCTTCGATGAGACAAGACCACATCTCCACAATCTCCCTGAGCAGCCTGTTCCAGTGCTCTGCCACCCTCAGTGTGAAGAAGTTCTTCCTATTGAAATGGATCTTCTCATGATTTATCACCTTTGCTCCTTGTCCTGTCATTGGGCACCACGGAAGAGAGTCTGGTACCGTCCTCTTCACAACCCCCTCTAATATTTATAGGCAGTGATAAGATCATTCTCTTCTCTAGACTTAACTGGCCCTTCATCCAGCAGAGTCACAGGATCTCAATTCAGTGTGAGTAGTATCTATAGATTCAAAAGATACACATATTTCCAGAATAACATGTTGGAACTTTTATTTTAGTTTATCACGTATTTGTAATCAAAAAGGCTTTTGAAATGGGTACGCACTTAACATTTGTTTGTTTATTTGTTTCTGAGGAACAAAAAGAAACATTCCAACAATCCCAAAACAGCTGAGATTTGGGATGAAATGCTGTTTCCTGAGAAGAAATGAGTGACATATTTTTCTTTAATGGTAGAGTGTAGCTGTCCAGAAATGGCCACAAGTTTTAGGTTCAGAAGAACTGACTCTGCGAGAGCAGTATTCTGACTACACTGGACTCTGAGAGCAAAAACATAACTGATTTATTAGACACTTCTAGAGATGTGAGTTAATTATTGGCAGCTAACCACAGATTTTGATGGCATAAATTTCCCATAGCTCAGACTGACCGAGGAGGTGTGAACAGGTTAATAATATCCAAATTATTGATTACTTTCTGTATTTAAAATAAGAGAGTGAAACATTTCTATAAGGCAAAGAAAAATGATACCTGAAGGTGAAAGGAGAATTTGAAGGACAGATTAAAAAAAACCCAAAACCTGAGCAGGATATATTTTTTAAATAACAGTAGATAAAATACCAAAGCGTATATATTTTTTAACAGACCTGTGGTATTTTTAAATGAGAGTTTAATCTGTTTTGAATTAATTCACTGAATAAAATCACTCCCTTTTCTAAGCAAATCCTGATGCAGTTTTCACAGAGCTTGGCAAAATTTTGATCCGATCACTTGTGTCTTTAATTAGGCTTTGTGCTGGGAAAAAACTGACTGTGACTTTAGAGGTCAAGATGGAGCATCTTATTTTTAAGAGAGAATAATAGTGGGTCATTGAACTGCTGAGTAAGTGTTCAGAAGGCAGAAGTATTTGACTGCTTATGAAGTTTCTATTTGCATCTAGGAGTACATCAGAAAAATTCCATAAATCTAGATGGAAAAACATTAAAATTTGTTGTAAGGTTAAGGGAGGTATATTTAACCAGATTAACTCCAGGAGTCCCTTCCAACCTCAACCATTCTGTGGGTTTGTCAGTCTTTGAAGTAACCAAGAAAATTCTACCGGTGAGCAGACTGATCTGACAAAAATTTTGCAAGGGCTTTTTTTTTCACATCAGAGAAAAGTACTGGCCTCAATAATGGCAGGGAAGAAAACCAAAACTAAAGGTTTGAAAATTGTTTATTTTCCCACAAGTATTAGGAGGACCAGCCAAATGAATGCACTGGAGGATTTTCTTTTCTCTTTTCAGACTGCATTAACTTTCAGCCAGAGCTATGTTGGATTATTTCTAGCTCAGAAGCTGGACCTACTTTTGCCTCCTCTAACACTGTCATTAAACAGTAACACTATCTGGCAGCAACAAACAGCACAAAATAAGTCTAAGATTATCCAACAGCACACACAGCTGAGAACATTCAAAACCAGCTGGTAAATGTTTGGAGTTACTCCAGATTCTCATAGTTGTCTTCCTTAATGCAGGCAAAGGTAACAAATATGTGAGAGGGGCCAAAGATCTCTGGTTTGTTCCCATGCAGTGCTTTAGCCATGAACTCAGAATATTTTGTGGTTCTGTGAAACTGATCATTGTTAGCTTTGCTAACAAGGACACAGAGCAATTTTCTTTCCTTAAACCCCTTGAATTATGTTGATATTCAGTAAATGGTAGAACAAAGTTTGAAAAAGTCAACATCAAAGAGCTGTGTGTGACTGAAAGGAAATGTTTTTCCTACGTATCTTATCAAAACCTTGCAAACTGGTTGTGTGTGACTTTTCTTCATTCTGCTCAAAGAACCACACAGAACCCATCCTCCAAACATGAAGTCTTGGCTTATTGCCATGAGAAAAATCCAGACCCAGAGAAACAAGTCCCTAAGCAAAGGACTTGTCTCTTTCATGCAGATCTTGCAAGAGAAGGAAAGACTTCAGACAGGCATTGCCTGACACTAGAACCTGTTTCTCTGCCTCGTGGTAAATCTGTGCTTGATACACAAATATGGATGTCCCCATGCCTCCCTCTCACTTGAGACTGCTCATTGCTTGGAGCTGCAGTTCAAATCAGCAAATGGAAGAAAGGCTGGATTGCCCCAAACACATCAAGGATGGGCAGTCCCTCCTCTGTAGTGCACCTGGCAGCAGCTGACTGCTCCACATGACACTGGTAAAAGAAAAATTGTGAATGCTGTATTATTATGTAATTCTACTGTTTCTAATTGTCTTCAAAGGGGAGGCATGCTTTTGAGATCAAGCACAGCTGCTTCTCCCCCATCTCCCCAGCCTTACCAAGTTCTTCCCACAGACTTGGGAGAAGCCGGAATCACATACCCAGTGAAATATGAAGGTTATCAGGTATTGTGAGCTTCTGCCCTTTGGCCAGTATAGTTTCTTAGGCAGGTAAATGTGAACATAATTTTCTGGCTAAGTTCAGCAGTGAAATGCTGGAAAGTGAAGTTCTGCAGCTCTTGGTCTCAGAGCTCTAAAGAGCAGAGTTAAAATGTTCCATGGTTAGGGAGGTCTTGCAGCTCTGAAATGAGGCGTCCTGCTCAGCCTGGCCACAGGGCTTTGTGGAGACCGTGTCCCTTTCTGAGGACAATTTGGACAGAAGCTGCTGATTTCTGTGGGGGTAACACCCCACTAGGAGTCATGGGGCAAAGAAAGGGAGCGCTTCTTTTGGTATGCACCTTCTCTGGACTCTAAGTGTGATCAAGAGCCTTAGAATCTCCACTGGCAAGGGCTCTGGGAAGAGCTGTGTGTTGCAAGACAGTGAAAAAGGCAAGCTATTGCTTAATATTCATGGTATGGCAGGACCCAGGAGCCTAAGTCAGCCTCAGGGCTCCCTTGTGTTAACCTTCATTCAAACGTTCTTTGTCCTTTATCCTATTTACCTGTTAAAAGGTCTCCTCTCCTGTTTTTAGCTTTTTACAACTTTGTTTGATTTTTTTTCTTTCTTCCTCAGGGGCTTGTCACCTCTTTCTTTGTCTTGTTTCTGAAAATCAGTAGAGAAAACAGAAAAAAAAATTAATATAATGTGTTTCCTGGATTTTATGTGGTGACTAAGTTACAAAGAAAGCCTCCTGCTAGGGAAAATTTCCTTTGAGATCTTCCCTTTTTTTTGTAATAGGAACAGTTTAAATGAGCAGGGATTTTTGTTTCTTTTTAAAGGCATTTTCTGAATAAACAATTTTAGTTGGGAATTTTTGCTTGACTCCCTTATGACATTGAGAGTATTGGTTGCAAAATATAACCTCTGAACTAATGAATAACCTATTACTCTGTTTTGCAAGCTTATCTTCATTCCCATTTTGTAGCTTGGCCATCTCCATGGACAGCTGAAGGCTACTTCATTGCAGGTATAAATTGCCCCAAGTCTGAGTAAGGAACTGAAGGAGACAAAATTGCAAGGTGAGAGGGCTAGTTATAAATTTGGCTGAGACATCCAAGGAAACATCATCCCCAGGCTTTCATTCCCTGGTGCTGACGTGCAGATGGAGGAAAAACCTGAGTGCCGTGGAACCAGCCGGCTCCACTGTGCTCCAATTTGATTGTTGCTGTAGATTGTCAAGCCTTTAGGAAGAGAACTGTAAGTTAAGCACTGCTGAAGGAGCAGCTGGCAGTCTGTACTGTCCATCACGCAGTCACGGCTGAGGAGCTGCAGATCCTTGTTTGCACGCAGCGAGGCAGAGATGACACTGCAGTGCCTCCTTCCACACCCGGCCCCTCCTGCTCTGGGGTCAGAGTTTGCTGCTCTTTCATGGGTTGAGCAGACTGAGCAGCAGCTCTGGATGGCACAGAGCCACCAGGGAGCCACTCTCTGCAAAAACTGACCCAGTGAGTGCTGGAGGGCTGAGGAAGCCCTTGAGATGAATCCACCAAAAGACTGACTTCCCAGCTACATCATTCTCCTTCCCCTCAATCTCATCCTGTCCCACTACCTCTGTCCCCTTCGATCCAGACCCCTGGTGTTTTAGACCAGGCTGGGTCTCTCCTGTATCAGAGCCTGGATCCAGGCACAAATGACTAACAACAGCAAAGGGGGTGGGGCAGGATCTGGGTTTCAAAGTTAAGCTCTGAGATAAGGGAAGTTCTGGTCATTTGAGCAAACAAACCTTGGATGAATAAGGAAAGTTCTGAAGAGTACAAATGAATGAATAAATAAACAGATAAGGTGCCTGCATGAAGTTTTCAATAGAGTCAGCTGCTCCATAAAAACAGGAAGCCATTAAAATATGAGGAGAAAGAGGCATTTGTTTTCAATATGCAGAAAAAAAAGAGCCTTGACACTTTTATTTTGACTCCCAGAGCACTTTAGTGTAGGAAACAGGTTTCTGCTCTAATGAGGCCAGGGTTCAATTTGTAGCCTGAGGAAGTCCCTGTGGATGAAGGGTAGAGCTTTGTGTGTGTGTTAAGATGAAGGCTGAATCAAGTCTCAGCAGTACTGAGATCATTCTATTTTCTCTCCTTGCCACTTGCTTAGTATTTTTTCTTAATTAACTTTCCTTGAACAGAAATTCTTTTAAGCAGCAGGACTGGCTGTAAATAACTCTGAGTGATCAGTTTGAAGGAGTATGGAAAAAAAGAGAGGTATCTACATTTATCTGCTTTTGCATTTCAGTGGTCTGTTTGAAGTTTAAGTTCAATGTTTCCCAGTTTTTCACTCAGATAATAGAAGGCAATCCTCACATAAAGATATTTTAACTATCTTCTTGGTATAGACATATAGATATGCCTTTTTTGATATGAAATTACATGTTTTTCTGTTTGCTTATTTATTCCCAAGAAGAAGAAATAAAACTTAAATCATAAAGTGTACTGCATTAAGAGAACCTTAAGAATCTCTTTAACCATATTTGCAAGTGTTTCCTTGTGAAGAAAAGTTTATGAAACGCATTTAAATATTTATGGAATGTTAAAAATGAGGCATTAATTGGCAAACAACTTAATTAAAATGCTTTCTCGAGTAATTAGGAGCAAATACTTTCCTCTCTGTTTTGCATACCATTTGTCTCATTCTCTGTTTGATAAAGCCTGCCTGTCAGTCAAACTTTGCTGCAGGTAATTTTTTAGCTCTGTGGGGAAAATCTTCAAAAATTACATCTGAATTTAAAATATTTTTATTATCATTTTTGTGTAACAAATTCTCCTTTTTACTTCATCTTCTATATGTCCCAGTAAAGCATCATCCTGGGAATTTAGGGCCTGAAGATGAAATTCTGCATCAAGGCATTACTGAGTTTCCAAAAATGCTCTCCTGAGAACAAACTGAATCAATCTAGAATCAACAAACAGTGCAGTTAATTAATGAGTACACCATAAGGGAGCTTTTTTAAACAATGTTGACTGCTGCTGCCTCAGGACCAATAGCACCAGAAGTTATTGCTGGTTTCAAAGAAGTGATTCTTAGGGGTCCCCCAAGGCACCTTTTGCTTACATTAGCTATTTATTACAACTTTTCCTCTTATTTGCACCCTAGGGAAAGTATACTTATTTGCTAAATTACTTTTTAAGTGATGCTTCTTCACGCCAGTAGCCTGAGGTATATGAGGGAAGATGCCATAGCATAAATAATAGCAGAAACTGAGCTGCTTTACGACAAAGTGCAAAGAAAACCTCTGAGCTGGACACCATCCAAGCAGTGCTTCCAAGCCAAGCTGAACCTGGAGGGCAGGGGAGAGCACAGGGGCCAGCTGCACATCCAGCCAGCTGTGTGTCACCAGGGCTCACAAACCCACAGAAGTCCCCACAGGGAGCGGCCCTGCAGAACACTTTGGAGGATCAGGATGGGGTAATGGAGAAAACCCCCCAGGTTTCCAGACACTACAAACCAGAGAAGCTGAATCAGTCCTAAGAGACTGATGCAAGTTTGCACCAGGTAAAATCATGGCTAGCAGATTGTCTTCAACAATAGCCAAAATGAATGAAATATTCCAACTACAGCCTTCCATTAAAAAAAAAGTCCAAACAGCAAAATGTTAAAAATGGCACTGCATTTTTTGAGGTCACACTGCTACATTATGGTGAAGCAATGACAACTTCTCTTGTGCAACTTTTGGAATTTCCCTTTCAGGCCACTCTGTGGGAGGAGAAAAAAAATATCTAAAGTAGGAGGCTGTGTTTACCAAACACCCTTCAGAACATAAGCATAAGCCGGGAAGATCATCATGTTCTTGCAAAATTATGTTTTCTTATCACGGCTATGTGACAAGAACTTAAAATTGTTATTAAGTAGGGTCAAACTGTCAGTGGCCTGGGATAAAGCTGTATTTGTGTGTAACCAATTTCAGGTGTTGGATGAATTGCTGAAACTCCTTTCTAAAGATGCTGGCTGGCAATTGTCCTTATCCCAGCCATGGCTGGAGCTCTTATAAATGTAACAGATCTGTCATTCACACAATTTAAAGTGTTCCATGAAATCATTGAATAGAAATATTAATCTAAATCTGAATGGGGGTATTATATATTAATAAGTCCAAGAGATTATACAAGCATTGGTTATAGCAATAATCAGTTGGTATTACTGATGGGATCTTGCTGGAAGGTATTTCCAGCCTTTTCATGCTTTTAGTAACATTTACTGACAAATTACCACTACCATAAATATTTTAGTGGAGATTCACTGATGTAATGTAATCTCTAAAAGTCAGGAATTATTGAAGTTCAGGTTTGTTCCTGCAATAGAATTTTGGCCAGATTTTTGTAAGACCAAGGAAAGTGTGATGGGGTGAAGTTGGAGAAACCTTCGTATTTCTGGAGGGCATGCTATGCAAAGGGTTCAGGCAGCTTGGAAATGAAAGGATCCTGCAAAATGCTGCGTTTGTTCCCAGAGAGGAAACAGTGAAATCTGTGCCAGGAGGGCAAGTGCAATCTAAACCCAGGAAGTTAAATTCAGTCATTTAATTCTCTTATGTTTATGTCTGGTTTTGTTAATTTCCTGTAAATTTGAAGGGACTTTGCAGCACAGGCACCATGACAGGGTTTGACCCGAGCAACAACCATCTGCTGGAAGGGAAAAACCTCTTGCCACAGAGGCTCAAGCACATGGCACATGAGCATTGTGCAGCTGGCAGCTGAACATGGGGATGCTGTTTCTTTGGAGCCCCTCCTGGCATTGCCAGTATTTATTTACTTATTATTTGGGTTCCACTTCCCCCAAGTGAGTGTGGCTGCGTGCTGCACACCAGAGAGGCTTCACCCAGGCACCGTGAGCAGAGCTGGGCTGTGAGGTGGCCCCACACCCTAATCTCAGTGGTGCTCCAGAAGATTTGGCTGCAGGGAAGTGTTGACCAAAGTTGCCATTTCCTTGATGTTGTTTTGGAGATAATTTTGTTTACTTCAGATGGCAGTCACTTTGGTCTTGACATCAGGGAGAAATTTTTTATTGTTTTTTTTGACGATCTGATTAAAAACATAAACCATATGCATAGATTGCTTAAATATGAAAGAAAAATGGATTAAAATGGAAAGTGAGGTGGGCAGCTGAAGTACTTCTATTAAAAACAAGCAGGAAAACCACATCAGATTTGTACTGTAACCCATGAAGGTTCTGATTTCATCAGGCTCTCAGAGCACCTTTATGAAGCAACTTGTACATGCTGGTTTATATTTCTCAGTAATAAAAGTTGCTCCTCACCCCAAAACTCAAATATAAATGTTTATTAAACATAAAGGATATGACTTTAGATTAGGAGTGTTCATACCAAGCCTTTTCCTAAACAATATTTTTTGTACCATATAGAAACAAAAGCAATTCAAATTTGGCATTGATGCATTGAATACTGCCTCAGTAAAAACAAACAAACCAATAAACAGTCATCTCTATACCTATTTCTTGATATTTAGTTAAAATTCACCTTATAGATATGTATCAGTGTCCTAGGTTACAATGTAAAAATGTGCCAGAGGGTCTGTACTCTATCTCCATCTTCATAAACTGTTAAAACCAGGAGGGGCAGTGTTTTTCTTTGCCTCCTCCCCTGGACTATCTCCTGTTAATGGGCCATTAACACCTTGCCCCATGAGTCATAGATAACTCCCTCCGGGAGCCATTTCCTGTTTAATGAGCCATCAAGGACCCACCCCATGACTCATACAATGACATCATCCCATTGTGATATGCTCCGCCCAGGGGGAGGAGCCAAGCATTCCCACCTGGATATAATGTGGGAATTGGGACAGAACAAGCAGCCTTCACCCACTGGTTTCCAGAGGACAAGAGCTACCGGACCTGTCTACAGGATCGCTACTTCAGCGAGACCACCTCATCTGGACTGCTGCCACCACCATATCTAGCAGGGTATCAGGTTGTATTCTGACTTTGTCAGTGGTTTTTGTTTTCTTTTGTATTACTTGCATGTATTTTACTTTATTCCTATTAAATTGTATTTCTGACTTGGAGTCTCTCTGGTTTTGCTTTCAAACCAGTACAATCAGATAGCAAAAACTGGAGATGTATGAAAAGGCTGGAGGGCTCTCGGTTATCATATGTAATATTGTAGTAATACGAGCCACTAAAATCCTAGGAGTGCTTTTTTTTTTTCTTTTCCTTGCAAAAATGATTGTTAGTATCTGCTTTTTTTTAAATATACCCTTGTATCCTTTTTGTTCGTGTTCTGTATATCAGGTAAAATACAGTACTGCAGTACTGCCTGACTACAAAATGTAGGACTGAGCTAAAAATGATGATTCTTATTTCTACAGATTAAGTATTGTAACAACAACAACAACAACAGAAACTTCTGTTCATCTCATGCTTATAATTTCATAGAAGTAAGCCTAGGCACTGGAACTCTGACAATATGAATCAAGATAGTGTGGTGAAGAAAATGCTCTATAATGATCCATGCATTTAGGTTTTTTTTCTATAGAACAGCCAGCCACCAGTGCAAGGCACTGGGCTGGATTCCCCAGTGTGGATGGGAAGGAGTCAACTATATTCAGCTCAAGTATCAAATTACTCAAAATTCCTAGTATGTGAAGAAAACTGTTAGCAACATTCTTTCTGGCATCGCCTGCTCACCTGTGTAGTCTATTTATAACAGCATTCCCACCCCAACATCTCCAGCCTTCTGTAGTGAATACGATATACTCATGTTCCCAAATCCTTGCCTCCTCTCCTACTGGAGGTGGGAGCCTGTCACCTCCTTTATAATGGTTTCAATAAGTTGACTTCCTGTCACGGGCAGGAGCAGGAACATCAGAAGAAGTTTGTTAGAGAAGCCCAGCCACTGAGCCAGGAGGTGCAGAGGGGACCCCCTTGCTTTCTAAATTCCTTCTCAGAGAGGAGTCTGGGGGCAGCTGGATCTGATCTTAGCCCTAAACGTTGACAATGGTTTAAGTAACCATGTTCTCCAGGATTACAGATGTCAAATCATATATATTTATATAAAATTAATTGTTAGTTACGGCAAATGATTAGACCAAAAATCTTAATCAGGATTATTTACTGCACAGCATAAAACTTAAAACTACTAATAGTGTATAGTATAGGATAGTATATTGCGCTGTATTACAGCAATTATATTAAACCTAGCAAAAAGAAACAAATTTTAAGTAGAGATTGATGTCACTCACCATGCCAATGTTGGTGGGCAGATATAATTTTTTTAACCTCAAGGAGTGTACTTGTGGAGTATCCCCTACCCAAGGAAGGAATCTCCACGCATTCCAAGGGGAAACAGGACATTGTCTGAGTTGCTTGTCCACATTCCAGGGCAGAGCATCCTGCTACATTTGTTCCCAGTGCTACAAGATGTATTTCTGTACTTCTGTTATTTGGCTTATGGGAATTGTAAAGCCTTGGAAAAGTATTTACTTATTTGCATCTTGGCCAGCTGATTCAAGCCGCTGTGTAGTGGAATTGGTTGTCAAAATTACCCCTCAGTTTACAAGGTTATTTTCCTCCCTGATGATCTTACTGACAAACTGTCTAACAACTACCAGTGGATCTTGCTTGCTCTATCCACTCCAGAAACGTCTGTTCTTCTCTGTCCCCACTAATGCTATCTGGCATGCAAGATCCATCTAAGGGCTCTTGAAAGGTTTAGAATTAGACACTGTTATTAACCTTGCATAGGTACCGGCAGTTTCTGGATATACTCACTATAAATACTTGGTAGGGCCAAATGACAGCTCTGCCTCCAAAATATTTAGAAAAGAGTGAAGCTTTCCATATCTTTATGGTGAAGACCTCAGCCAGAATAGAGAAAAACCTAGACTTCTGAATGTGCAGGCCAGGGACCCAAATTTAGATATGATGCTGGATCCAGTTCCAGATTCTATACAGATTGATAGTGATTTACAACTTTTGGAGTGCCTAAGGATTTGGGTCTTGACTGAATGCAAACTTTGGGTACTCTGTAACTAGATGTGCTGACATAATATGAAATGATTCAACCAGCTCAAAATCTCCAAAAATTTTCTGAAGAGTTGTCTTTGTACAGCAGGTTTTATGACAGATCAATCTCTGTCTATGCATGCAGCTTGCTAAATCAGGCATCATCTAGCCTCCCACAGCTGCCACAGACCTTCATAAAATATATGGACAAAATGAAATTTGTATTGTGACTAATTTGAGAGGTGATTGTGAATCCACACTTCTCCTGGATCAAGCCTGAGTTAGGAGTTGAATCTATCATGAAGATGGCTGTTGTGAAGGAATGTGCAGTCTCTGACCTGTTCATGGTGAAGTCTAGAAAAAAATATGTTCCCATTTTCTGATGTCAGTTTGTCTGAATTAGTGAAAGATGATGTTTAATTTAAGCTGTTAGGTGAACTATCATATTTTAATTACCAATGGAAGTGACTATGAGTATTGACACACAGCCCATCTCTAACTACGAAATTGCTGAAAAGCCTTATCTACCAAGTATCAATATTTTTGGAACATGTATCATCATTTCCTGTATTGTGGAAGAGAGATTTACCATGCTGGGTGTGTAGGGCTTATTGTGCCCACAGAGTGTGGGAATGCTAATTTCCATGTATTCCTCTTCTATATTCAAAGAGTTTGGGTGATGCTCTTGCTGTGTAAGCATTTCTTTTTTTTTTTTCCCCTTGTACAACACCAGAATGCTTAAGCATTATAGCTGCAAGAGTTTGAAATGCTGTTTGCAAGTCAAACTGTTTCAAAGTAGCCCTGAGGGGAAGGAAAACAAATATTCCCTTAACCTTCATTCTAATTATATCAGTCATTAAAATACAGGGAACAAAGAACAGTGTTTATTAAAATTCCCTTCTGTTGATAGCTCCTCTTTATAGTGTGGTTTATACCAGCAGATGTTTAGAGGCAGCATCTTTGTGGAAGGGAGGAATAGTATGCTTATGAATTGAGATTGCTTAACCAAATATTTTAAAATATTCTGATACTCCCTATGATCTTTTATAGTATATGCTGAGGAGTTATTTTAAGAGTGCATTTTCATTACAGTTATCTCTGTGGTTGTCCAGCTTTGCACAGTCCATTAAATGTAAAATCCTGATGAAATAACAGTATTTGATACTTGTTGATTAAAGTCCAGAACTGGCACTGTACACTCTGCAGGTAAGCAGAAATAATAGAAATTACTATTTTCAACTGAAAACCTAATTTCCCTTTGCTATGAGAACTCTTGATTCTGTAATCATAAATTAATTAGGTTAATTCTGAGATTATTAATACAACTGGCATCTACTTCAAACAATGAAGCCATCTGCTTTTATAGGGGCATTGGAGAGATACAGAATTCTGCTCTACATAATTTACTTTCTTCATATAACTTTTCTTCTTCCCTGCAGTGCAAGTTTCAGAGTGGGCTTCAGAGCATGTGCCCCTATCCTGAGTTTGTGACTAAGGTGACTATTCCACTGTGTTCAAAATACTCATGCTCTGCCTTGGAAAGATTGGTCTCAGATTGTCTGGTGACCAATAGAGATGAACAGAAGAACAGGAATACTCTGATTTTTAGCCAGAATTTGAACCTGATTGGATATTTTTTTGCAATTTAAGTGGCTTTTCATTATGATGACTAGAACAGGATGATGATGTCAAATTTTTATTACAGACATTTGATCTGCAACCATTTATTGGATTCAGCTTTCTCTTTTTACTCCCTAAATTATAATAGCTTTGTTATAATTAAGAGTTTTTAAAATCCTTAAACTTCAACATTTATTTTAGGGTTAATTCTGTTTTCTTTCATTTTTGCATTCATAATCCACAGAAATTAAAATTGACTGTCATAAAGCTCTAAAAACTGCTTAAATATTTTTAAGCTGTTCGTTTTACTGCAAAAATGGAAGTTTAGTACAGTGTATGCTAGTTCAGTATAGCGTAGTTTGATATAGAGAGCAACAGTCCATTTTTCTTTCTTGGTGCTCATGCCACAAGGCCTCCAACTCATTTACTGGATGATTCTGGTACAAGAGAAATGAAATAGTCAGAGCAATCAGCATGGGACCGAGGGGCTCCAGCTCTCAGAGGTGCTGCACTGCACATCTCTGCTGCACACCACTTGTCTACCTTTATAGGGAAATACATGTTGCTTTTGATGGACATGATGATGATAGCATATGCTATTGATGCAATCCTCCTATGTTGGGGAATTCTAACACGTAAACCAGGTTACTGAGGCTCGTATGAAATTCAGGTCACACCTGACACAAGAAAGACAAAGGAGATGACTTCTGGGAAGCTTCGTATCCCAGCAGTAAGAGAGAGAGCAAGAACAAGCTCCTTAAGTTGAGTTACCAAAGCTCCATGGCATGCAAGTGTCAGCTGGTATCCTGAACTCTGTCATGTTCCATGGCTGTGAGGATGAAGACCATTCGGAGTGAAAAGAGCACCACAAGAGCAGCAAGCACAGGGCTGATGGTGTGAGAACAAACTGTTCAGGGAGCAGGTGGGAAGCAATGGGGGCCAAGCACCTTAACCCCACTTCAAGCATGTCTAACGCTGCAGCAGCAGAAGGCAGCTGTAACCAGAGTGGATCCTGAGGCAGCTCAGAGCTGCTGCAGTGACATGTAGATCCCTTAGCACTGGGGTATAGCTGTGACTGCCAGAGGATTTGTTACGATTGAAAAATCTTCTTTATTCAATAAAAAGTTTAAATTATTTCCTCAGTTGTGCCCATGCTACAGGTAAGGATTGAGCTGCTGAGCTACCCGCTACAGAAGTATACTGAGAGAGAAATGACCAGAGACTAGTTGCAGTAGCTGACCTAACAGAGTTCCTCAGTAAATTTAACTTATTTAAGAGAAGAGTGTTGACTGCTTCCTCTTTTTTTTTCTTAATCTGCACCTGTTTCCTTTGGTAAAAGAAATACAATAACTGAGCCTATATTTATATTTTAATGATAAAACTAGCAGATCAGGTAATGTTAGTTGTGTATGCCCAGAGGACTTGCTTCTGAAGACTCTTTCATTGCCTTACATGACAGAATTCTCAGTCTTCCATGAGTAATGCCACCACACAAACCTGCTGATTTGCAGCAGTTTTGCTGGACTTTGTGTCTTCTGCCTCTACAATCCATCCCTTGCTTTTTTTCTAAGTAGAAAGTAAAAGGAAAAGCAGAGGAAAATTTGGTTCTGGCAGAATTCTATTTTATTGAACTGCACATTTAGTATCTAATACATGGAACCACACAAGTACCTTGCCACTGTAATCCATATAAACTGCTTCTAGTTACTAAAAGTCAAAGTCTGAGTGAGTGGAAAATGAGAAAAGCACTACAGAAGCATCCAAAACTAAGGAAAAAGTGCCATGAAGACAAAATGCCTGAGCTTATCAACACACACAACTTGCCTTCAGGTTTCCACAACTTATTGAATCACAAGTAAAGAATATTTGTTTTTAAAAAGATAAGTCTTAGACTATCCAAGCATTGACACAGACAGCAGTACACTCAGTTCTAGACGGAGCAGAATAAACATATTTACTCTACACATTGAAATACAGGTTTACAGTGACTTGACCTTTCCAGTTGAGGGGGCTAATTCCTTAAAGGTAGATTTCCACAGATACTTCCTTACTGATGAAAAAAAAAACCCAAAACTGCAAAAAGGATATTTAGAAACCCTAAAGAAGTTGTAGCTGTTTTTTTACACTGAGGATTTCATGCAAACAAGGTTTTCAGTGGGCTGCTATTTTACATTAAACTAAATATATAAGGGTCAAAAACCACTGGTTCAGATTCGTTTCTGTGATACTGTAAATGCATTTCAATGAAAGATATTGCTTTCTATTTACACTTGTACCAGAAATAAACAACAGAGGGGTTTGCTCCTTGGTAGATTTTATAGAAGCAAAGTGCAGGGAGTCATGAATAGTCTGCTTTTACTCTGAAATGCATATTCTCTTTCATTTTGATTTGAGTTATACATAAAAAAACCTCACTTCCACTGTTAAAAATTATCATCAGCCCCCCAATAATCCAGTATTGCACATATTTTGGAAAATGAATATGACATAATTAAAAACATAGAGGTAAAAGCACCAGTTGCATTCAGTAATTGCCAGCAGGCAATGTTATTGCATGCAGAAAATTGACTAGTATACCCAATATAAATTATTGATGCACTCATATTGACTTATTCTGACTCTGATGGATAGAAAATGTGGCACCATTGTAATGTGCATATTGTATTAATAACATAACTAATCAAAGATAATTTTTAACAAACTATGACATAAGGCCCTAAATTATTGATGGAGAACAGTTTAGAGATGGTTAGTGCATTAGTTGAATGTGCTCATTTCACTGACCATTTGGTCTGGTCCCATCTGCCACAAGTTAGCTTCCTCAGCTCTCTAGTACCCATTCAGGTGCATTTGGAGCAGCTGGGATATTAGTTCTCTGTGGAGAAATAAGATCTCACCATGACTCGCCAATGCTCCCTGCAGCTCCATGCTCCCCAGCAGCCTCTTCAACAATAGGACAAGGCCCTTCTCAGTTCCAGGTCTAATAATTTAATCCCATAAAACAATGTAACTTAGTCCCTCAGAGAGTCCAACCTTATTAATAAAAAATGTGGGCATACAATTTACATTGTTATAGTGACATTCCTCAATATTGCTTTTTTTTTTCATTCTGTCAAAAGCTGCTTAATAAAGAAAAGACTTATTCAAGGAACTAATGTGGCCATTTGAGGTAATTGGCCTAGGATTATGGCATGGAAATTAGGAAAAAGTGGAGGCAGTGGTAGGAGGGATGTGAGAATTAGGGGAGTTACTCTGTTAAAAGAGATGCTTCTTTAATTCTTTAGTCTGTGGAATAGTAACAACAACAACAAATAAAACAAGCCAGCCACAGAATATGGATTTCAAAACAACAAATGCTCACTTTTGATCAACTTACAGTTAAATGTGATAGTATCAAATAGGCCATATACTATTAGCATAATTTAGCGATCTGTTTCTCAGGGAACCAGGACAATTTTTATTGTAACTCAAAGCACTAAAGCAAGTGGCTCCCCATGACTTTTATTTAAGTTTGGTGGTACAAATCAGCCATTGTTTATCATGCAGTATTTGTAGACTGTGTCCATTTTCACAGATGTTTTCAGTTAGAAGTTGTTCTTTGTTGTTAACCCTGAAATACCATCTCATGAGGAATGTCAAGAAGAACCAAATGGTTGGGAGCTTAAAGAAAACATTACCTGATGGCAAGTGTCTTTTGAAAGAAGATACTTTTCATACCAGCCTTCACCAGGGGCGGTGGGAAATGACACTCGTTAACACACAGCTTTGTAAACCTTCCAGAATTCCCCTCCACCCTGCTGATTTTCTGCTGTATAATGGTTTTGAGAATGTCTGCATTTTCTGAGAGCAGTTTTTAGACTAGGCAAGTTTTTTTTGTGCTAGATTAGCCGTGCTCTCACCTGGTCTTTTGGGCTGAATCAGGGGTCCCACCTAAACAGCCCTCTGTGATGCTTACAATGCCTCTCTGCCTTAGCTAATACCCCAAGTACTAAATGGGCTTCAGCAATTGCTAGCAGCAATCAGGGCATGAGTCAGAGGATGAAGTCAGCCTCTGAATGAACAAAAAGATATATCAAAGTACTGTTTGATTAATGTTGCCAAAAATGTCCTTATTTCTGATTTTCCATAATCAGAGAGTGTACAATTTTTTATTTGTTTTTCCTTTAGGTCGGCTGCAATTTACTGTCCCCACTGAAGCAGAATGAGGTAGGTCTGAAAAAGGAGGGGAATTTCAGTAGTATTCATATAGCAAACCACCGTTTACCATAATAACACAGACCCAACAGATAGTGATGAAAAATACCAGGATTTTTCATGTGGTTCCTGCAAATCGAGGCAGTGTTTCTGTCTCTATCCTCAGCTCACTTGCCTTTTCTGCCTCTGAAAAAAAGTAGGAAAAACTTCTCCAGAGCTAGGTTTTTGGTCCTAGTCATAGGTGACATTATTAAGGGCAACTGAGAAATATCACTTCCCTCCTCTGGCATGATTTCTCTCATGTGACTAACATTTAACAAAGGAAGCTGTGATGAAGTTTCCAGCTTTCCAACTCTGGTGGCATGCACTGAGGATTTCTGTGGCTCTCCAGCTCAGTCATTTGCAGGGGGAATGCTTGGGAATTTCCAAGAACCCAAGCTAGTCTATTTCCCTTTTACTGATGAAAACAGCACGTTCCCCATCCTTGCCAGACGTGACTAATTCTCAGGACTCAAAAAAACACTTCTGAAGAACTGTTTTCTCCAATGGATTTCAGGCATATGAAAAGAGAAGAGTTGTTTTGAGTTTTTTTAGATGATACAAGGAGACTGCATCCCATGAGACAGCAGTACCATCAAATTTTAGCTCAATAATGTTCTCACAGGTTGAACACGGCTGTGATACCAGCATGTGATTTTTAGGAAACATGGCACAAAGTACAGAAGGGACAAAAACGTGTTTTCCTACTGCTGCTGGCAAAAGGAGTACTTATTTTGGTATTCTAACTGCTAGAGAGCATATGATCTCCAACTGTTTCTTCCAGAAGAATTAAAAATTGTCAAGTGGCATTCTGCCTTCTTTCTGCATTTCATGGAAACAGCTGGTTAAACTTCTGCGCTCCCTCGTCCTTCTGCTGGAGCCTGGTTTTTAGACACCGACTTGCTTTTTTGCCCATCTATTTAAACATTGTTTACACCTTATTAACCAAGGCAGAGTAAGACATTCTGCAAGGCTTTGAAATGAAGCACAAAGATTGTGCGGCAGATTTATCAAAACCCACTTTAACGAAGACTGAGATCTGACACTCCTGGTGCAAGTCAAAGAGTTTATCCATATTGAATACCTGTACAATTTAATACCTGTAATATTTCACAAATTCACAACATGAATAGTCTAATTCACAAAAAGAAGGCATAAAAGATGTTTTGTTTGGTTTTTTTTTTTTTCTGATCTATGCTTTTTATAATGAATTTGGTTGCTCCCATGTCAGAGGAAATTGTGCCTCTGTCTGTGTGCATGCTGCATCCTCACTGAGGAATGCAGTCAGTTTTGTGTCGAGGATAGAAAGCAGAAGTTTAGGTTGTACTATGCAACATCTCAGAGACTGCAGTGTTACAGGCCATAAAACATCACGAAAAAAATGGTAAAGTGTAGGCCATGTCTCACCTATGTACAGTAAACAATGCAGAGTTAAAGATAACCCAGGGAAGGATTTATTTACCCACAAAAACTGTCCAGATTAAGGCACCAGAACCTAATTAGAGACATTGGCCAAAGTGCCTGCCAGTATGGCGAATATGGGCAGTCAAAATTTCAGTGGTGGTCTCGACTGCCCTTCCCACTCACACAGTGGTGGCAAAACTATCATGGCCCTCAGCATCCCATTGCTTAAGGATGGTACATCAAAAAGGTATAACTGAAAATCTGATGGGGTTTTATATGGGGATTTCTAAGCCTCTCTAACATGTTTTCTGGAGGGACTGGGGTTTGATGTGCTACAGTTATATTATAATGAGCATATGGACACAAGCCCAGGCTGTGGCATGGGCATTCCATGAGCTTCAGTGCTTGTGGAGAGAAAGCCTGATTCCACCTCTCCCCATTCAGAGAAGCCATGTCCCTCCTGCCTGCAGCATGAAGCGCCTTTGTGCAGCTGTCCCAGCCACCAGCCTGTACTCACAATGCCTTCCAGGACAGCACCTTGCTGAATTTGGGCAGTGAAACTGGGCTGGGGTTGAAAGAGCCAACATCACGGGAAGTAAGGACTGAAGAGGGGCAACAGGCAGCCCAGGGTGGTGCAGGGAGGTGGGAAGGGTGCTGTGACCTTAATCATGCTCTGGTCTGTGCCCTGCTGCACAATGCAGCCACTGCCTCTGACTCCAGGGGATGTCACACCTCGCACTGAGGGTACTTGCTGCCAGACATGCAAGTTAGAGTGTTAATAGCAGGGGAAAATACCCTGTTTCCTCTTTTTAAATTGATAAACATGCTGTTATCTCCTGCTGAGTAGCATACAATTATTTCATCTTCTACTTCAAAAGCTTTCGAAAATATGAAAGTGCTACCTGTTTTATTTGGTCAATAGAGGTGCAAACTTAAAAGGAAGTCAGGCTTTTGTTTGTGTACTATGCCCAGTTTACTCATCTGGAAAGGTGACGCTTAACTATTGAGCGTTTGTCTGAAGAATGTTTTCTTTGGCACTGCGTCATGAAATATTTTGAAACAAGAATATACCTACAGTTCGTGCAATCTCAAATGACTGATTTGTTTGAATGAAATTAAACTCCTCACAAGACTGCCCCAGAACTATATAAAGATTTGAAGGGCTAATGCTTGCACTGGGATGTTTATGTTAGCAAACAAATCTGGGAAATAAATGTACCCATTTGTCTGCCTTGCAGGGATATTCCTGAGGAGGCAGCTGCACACTGTTTGGTTTCATTGTGTTACTTTGGTTTTAACCAGCTTGGCTTTCTTTTCAGCCATGCTGCAGGACAGGAAGCCTCCATTTCAGTGGTAAAAATGTTTTCTTTTAGCCAAAAAAATAAACATGTCAACGCCACCAGAGAATTTGTAAGACTACACAGAGCAGCTCTGTTTACAGCAGTTGAGAACTGGTCTTCTTAACTTCCCTTCTGAGTTCCACCCTGAAAACACCCTATAACACCAAGGTGGGTTTTGGTGGGGTAGCCTTGCTGAAGCCACTAAAAACCCATTTGCCAAGTTTAAATTTCCCAAAAATGTTAAACATGAGATCATCATGTGGATATAAATTCTTCAGAAACAGCTGAAATTAACTGCTCAAATAAATCCTGCACTAATCTAAATATAACTGAGAAAATCAACACTCAAAATAAACAAATAAAAACACTGGGAAGTCTTAAGCAGATGATGACATACATTCAGCAGATAAATTATGTATCCCATATAAGGACCAAGCTTCAGACTTTAGTGGGGAACAAGAAGAAAAATGCCAGAAATATATTAGGTAGAAATGTGAATTCATTTTTAAATTGAGATTATGTATTTGAAATTCAACAAATTTGATGGTTAGCCTGAAGAATCCCTCTTTTAGGAATAGTTTCACTGACCAGTCATATGCGACCAATGAAGGAAACAAGAGCTATAGGCAGCTGAGAATGTTGTATCTGACTTCCTTTTGATACCAGCTAAGGTGACTGAAACAACTTTGTTCCCAGAAAGGAGACTAATAATAAATCCTACTTTCAAGTAATTGTTTGACCAACTCTGCATGAGACTAAACCTTGTAAATGAGATTCCACAGCTGCAAAGACATCTCATCTTTTGACACTGCCAAGTGATATACCTTTCTCTTCTTTATCAGTCTTCAGAAATGGGTGAAATAAGTAGAAAAAAGACAAACAAATTCTTATTTTTTACTTGGAAATTGGAGACTGCTCCCCATTCTTTACTTCCATTACTTCACATGAAGATGCACCTATGTAAAAACTGTTACATTTTAAAAGGATATCTAGGCTAGCAGGTGCTTCATCTAATTTTTATTTCAAATTTTTAGGTATTTTGAAGAGAGAAAGAGAGAGAGATCCTAAGGCCCTTCTAAAATCACTGTCTCAGCTCCCAAGATGGTGAAAAGAAAGAGTCATTTCTATGCAGCTAACTTAGATACAGAATCAAAGTTTTGGTGGCTTAGGTTAAATGAGATAAACCTCATCCCCTGCAAAGCTGTGCTGCCAATTGCAGCACATAAATAAATACTCTGTCTAAAACCTCCACCATGAAGATAAACTGGTGTTTGGAATATATAGGTATCTTTACTGTTTTTTCCTCTTACAAATATAATCACTATACCTGCCAACCTGAGATATATATATATATCTATTTCCCAGTTTGTGTCCAACTACCATTACTGCTAGTAGGAGATATACACGGTTATTGAGAGCAGAAAATACCCAAGTTTTAAGTACCTGAAATATTTTTACTTTGCATGGAAATATGATGAGTTGTAATGAGAATTCAGGATTCAATGAAGGTGAGGTAGCTTAATGGTAAGAATTTAGTGCAGTTTTGAAATCTGATTAACTAAAAATATCTCAACTTATAGCTTTTTCAAGCAGACATAATGGACCTTATTCAATAAGTTTGCTGAATCAGGTGGTACTTTCAGAGAAATATTACCATTCTTCTAAAATTAAGACTGTGCTTCTATGTGTTACTATTGGCTTTATACCTTTTCTTCTTGTGAAAGGAATTTCTGATACAGCCCTGAAATTATTTTATTAATTTTTTTATTTTGCTGAAATCAAAATAGTCTGTAGAACTAACTCCCCTTTGTTCAGGTATTCATACATATATATTTATATTATGATAGTTTTAAGGCAGAGGCATTTTAACTTCCATTAACATGATTTGACAAAAATAAATTAACAAACCATGGCTTTGTATGAACCAAGAAAGCCATAATCTTCAGAGCTGTGGCACTGAAGAATGGAGCTCCTAAACCTGCTTTGTCACTAGGTCAGCACATTGTTTCAAGCAGTTTGTCACTCCTCTGCCTCAGGGTTTTTATCTTTAAAATCCAAGCATCAATACCTGTATTGCAGGACAAGGCTTGAGTGTGGCCAGTTACCTGCTTGAACAAGCTGTATGGAAAAGCTTAGGTGGTTTTGATGTTCCAGTGCATGACCATGCTTTTCCTAGTGTGAAGGGAAAAGTCCTTGTTTTGTGTGCAGAAGTGAGACAAAGATTGTGAAAATGGCCTCGGGATGCCTTGGGATGTTTGCGTAAGAGCACATGCTGGGCCCACTTTGTTCCTCTGCACCAAGCATAGTAAGGCACAGGCAGAGTTGGGAACACTCCCTTTTGTGATTGTAGTAATTCAAAGCTTTTCCTAGGTGCAGTTTTATGCTCAAAATGGGATTCAGCAGTCTCAAGTAAAAAAGCCAAACAAAACATAGTCCTATGAAGACCACTCAGGGTTTTGTTGTTTGGTTTTTTTTTTTATTTTACACCTATTGTGCATATGTATACATATACACACATTTGAAACACCTAATAAAGAATAATCCTTTCTCATTTCCATGTTTAAATGCCAAGACAAACTGCCATGTTACCAATGTAGGAGGGTATGAGGAACCAGGACAGTGTCTTCCACATGTGATGCCTTGTATGCTGTGTTCAGCCCCATACTTATCTCTCTGGGTGAACTCAAGCTGCCTAAACAGTAATTTCCCAGTCTAAGTGAGCTGAACCTGAACACAGCACTTCCTCTCATCTGCAAAACATTGTTTAGAAGGTGTAGTGTATTATCCTTTGGAAACATTTATCTTTCCACTGAGTATACAGAGGTCTAAATGACCATTTTAGTTTAAAATTAAGGAGTAAGTTATAGTAGCTTTGAGAAAATGAAACCAGCTTTTAGGTTGCTCAAAAATATTTAAAATGTAAAAATTATGTGCAAACTGTAAATATACAGAGTAGTTCTAAATACATAATTCATTTTCAGCCCCATAAAAAACACAGCTGTTAATATTATGGAATAGCTATGGTTAATTTTGAATGCCTGTTTTTTGATAGAAAACACAGATATTGCAGGTGATGGCATGAAACACAGAGATTTCTGATGGAGGGTATATCACATGAAAAACCCACAATCATTGAACATACTGGTATCCTAGGCAGAAATTCTAGGCCAAACAAATGACTAACATGTTAGGAATGACAAAAATCTGTCATCTCACTCTATCAGCATCTCACCACTTTTTTTAGTGCTGCTATTTAGTATCAAACAGAAAGCCTATGGAATGTAGAAGATAAACAAAAAATTTTGAAATAATTACTTTATTCAGAAAACATCAAGACATGGCAAAATTGTAGTGAAATTTCTACTCATTTTTTCCAGGTATGATAGAGCTACTCTAAAATATCCCCAAACCCATGCAACTGAAAAAAAAATTGAAGCATTGTAATCCTTTCCTTCTTCTGCATTAACTGTACAGAAGATTGAATTCTGTAGTCCATACTCCAGGTTTTGTCTGGGTAAGTAGGAAAGATCACATCCTGACATCACTTGCCAAGCAGCACGTTTTACTCATGACTATAGAAGGTTGGTTGTGCCATTTAAGCCTGTCAATTCTCAGACTATGTATCAGAAAGAAAATCTCATCTGAGACTGAAGTGATAAAACCACTGAAATCCAGCACAGAATGAAGAATTTTGAAAAAAGCTAAGAAAGTATTGTGGTAAGTGCTTTAACTGCAGCAAGTGCCAAATGGCAATGTGACTGAAATAGTTTAGAGATCATTCCATGACCCTTGGGGCTTGAACAAGTTTAGGGCTATTTTGGATGGTGACCCAGAAAGCCTTGTCTTATTCATATCTAGAGAAGTCACCAGAGCTGTTCTGCCCTCATTGGTGATGTTGCTGTTACCCCCACCTTTTAATTTCCTTCACCTGATTACATGAGTTTTCCTTTGTCTCATTGTCACATATATTGAGAATTTTATTGTTGCAAACAGTTGTCATCAAAAATGATGATTTGTGGAGCATTTGGGTGATATTCAGGGCACTGTTATTGTAGTTATTGTAGTCCATTTTGGAGTCTGCCATAGCCTGTGGAGCTTCATGCACGTTCAGAGAAAGTCACTCTGTTATTGTCCCCGTGCCACACACACATATAGATGTGTATATGTTCTTGAAAACTAGAGCTTTTAGTGATTGGCTCAGCTAACACCATCCTTAACAAGCTTGTTTCAGTCTATTACTTCAAATTAATTTTTTAAGACTAGAGCATTAGAGAGGATGTCTGCTGGGACTACAGTTGGAAAGACAAGTCTGAGGACTAGTTTATGAAATAAAAACAGCACATAAGGGAAGAAAACTGCCTAAAGGAAACATACTGCTGTTCAAAGCAGGCAAGAGGTGGGAGGGAACCTTGTAAAAAAAAAAAAGCAAAAACAAACAAACAAGGAAAAAACCCAAAGCAAAACAAAGAACTGGGGAAAATGTCCAGATCCTCTTGAATTTCCCAAACTGAAACTGAGGTTTTGCCAATTTTAACCTATTCTACACATTTTTCTTATGGTTGGCATCTGAGAATTGCTGGTAAGAAACCCTCAAAATTTGCAAATGTTTTAGGGTTTGCATCCTGCCTGCTGAAAGATATACACTGGGAAGGTGAGGCACAGAGGGTGCTGCTGTCATCTCTTTTGTAGTTGCACCCTTTCATTTGATACATCTGGTATAGCACATGGCAGGGAAATATAATTTTGAGTACAGCTTGGTGCACCCATTAAACTTTGTGAGTCAAATTCCAAGTTCCTGGAACATTTCCTGAAGTGGAAAAGTTCTATTTGTAAAACAGAAAAAAATAGAATAGAAAGAAGAAAGCAGATAGACAACCAGAGGACTGTCACAAACACTCAGAGACTGTATGTGCTTGTTTCTTTTCCTTTTCTTCCTTTTCCTTTCCTTGTCCTTTTCTGTTTCCTCTTCCTTTCTTATTTTTGGACTTTGAAAGCTCATCTTTTTGGTAATTTTCTTAAAGAAAATTAAGATTCTTCTGTAGCTTAAAATTCTGGAGCTTAATGGAAACAGTTCAATATCATGAGGCTGTTGGGTTTTTTTAACTCTGTTGGGCATATTGCTGGTAGTTTGCCAGGGTTTGTTTAGATCTGAAATTTTCAACTTTCAAATTTACACCTTCATCCTCATGCTAAATTTGTTTCTGTCTTTAATAAGTTTCCCACTAATTTAGCTAATACGCATCATGCATGTCATTCTTACCAGATTAAAAACACTAATTAAGACTGAACAATCATTAATATGCCCCTCCTGGGTAACTCTATTCTGGAGCAAATTACAGGCAGTTTGAACTCATACTGTCAAAAATTAGATATGAAATCAGATGCCATCAAAATGACCAAAAACTAGTAAGATCCCTATTTTACTCTGATGAAGAAACTCTCCTAGAAAAACAAAACCTGTGAAGCTACAGCCATCCTGCAGTGTGCAATCCTTTGTGGGAGAATCAGACAATCAGAGGAACCCCATATCGGCTCGGTAGGTTTGTGCCTACATGCACACATGTAGAGTTACCTTAAATGTGTACTACTCTCTCTCCCAAAGGTAAAATGGAAAGAAGTCAAACAGTTTGCTGTCAATTGAAAGATCTTTACATTTAACTTTTTCTCTAAATGTGCTGTGTTCAAAGCAGGACAGAAATATTATTTTCCTAAACATAAGTAAGAAAAAAATTGCTGAAAATTGCAGCTATATAAATTTTTTAATTATGCTTAACAACGTCATTGCTACTAAACATCCCCTTTCTTGACACCCCCCAAAAAGAAGTACATTTGAGGATACAAAATGTCATTGAAACGCTGAGAACAAAAATATTTCAAACTGCTCTGTTGCTAGCATAGTATGGCTATAGCAAAACACATACTAGTGAGTTGGAATCATATCATCCTGAGCATCTGCACTACTCCTCCTTGGAGAGTGCATACTAATCATCTCTCTTCATGGTCAGTAACCACATAAGGACAACACCAGACGATGCCAGTGGTTTTGGTCCTGTAGCATTTATATGCTTTCCTGCAAAGATAGTCATGCCAGATAATATTCGTCAACCTTGTCTTTGGTCTTCTCTCTTGATTGAGGCAGATGTTTATTTTCCATCTGCACTATAAGTCAGTGCAACTGCAGCTTTCATCTGGCAAAGGGTGCCTGTAATATTATGAGGCCATCGCATAAGCTGCTGGAAAGATTACTCTTGTGAATAAAATCAGTTTATGGCTAAAAACATTTATTCTTCATTTTGATAAGCCCTTAACAAATGAAAATTTGCCTCCTTACACTTTTGCCAAGCATAGGACCATGTTTATTTCTAGCTATATGGGTCACGAAGGATTCCCAGCTGTTAGATAGAGTCAGTTGTGCATTGCTGCACTCAACAACATCTGTTTCACAAAAACAGTATCCAGCTTTTAGCGCTCAAATGGAGGTTATACCATATGCCAGCAGACCACTTAGTTTTTACCTTGGGAACCAACTTTACACTAGTCAAGGTAACAGAGGAAGTACTGAGTATTTAAATGCTACCAGGCTTCAGTCACATCTTCATGTGCTCTTGTCATTTCCAACTATATATAGTAAAATTAGTTCCAAGCGTATACCGCAAGCTGTTCCTCTGTTTAATTATTAACTGGAAGAAAGTTTGTTTGCAAAACAGTTGAAATGTTTTTTGTGATAGACTCTGATGTTGAAAGTGGTGCCATAAGATGCTTCTGCAAATATAGAACCTTGTTAAAATGTCAAATAATATCAGCTATCAACAAAAGCAGATCAGGCTGAATACCCTTTAACTACTGAGCAGGATGTTAAAAAGCCATACTACCGTGGAACTCTTCAGAGCCTCACAAACCATTCAAAATGTCTGGCGGTGTTATACTACCAGGATGTTTTCGATTATGATTTATGTTGTGCTACCAACTGTCTGCTTTCCTCTCATTTGGTTTTAATCACTTAATGACTGTCTAGAAATAAAGTTTTAAAAATACGTATTTTTGACAGCGACAGATAAATTAGGTTAAAGGAAATGTTTCTGATGGGTGAATCACTCTCTCAGGAGAATTCCAAATAATTTTATGGCCTTAATGGTAGCAGGAGGACAGTTGTTCCTGGTAAAAAATGCATAACATTGTATTGCATTCAGTGATACAGTAAAGCAGATTTGCTTGCCGATGATTCATTCCTATTATAAATGTTTTGTTGCAAAATATATTCCTTAATGCCCAGTAAGGTGTTTTCAATAGCACATGGGTTAAATTTGGTATGTACTCCAGACCAGCTATAATACATCCATTATAACTAATTCTACCAAATCATGTCACTGAAAATGTGAATTGTGAGAGTGAAATGAATGATTTAGATTCTGTGAACACAGACAATATTTCCTTGTATGTAACTCAGTTGACTGCGGTGGAATTACTCTTTACTGAAATAATGCAAACAGCCAGTCATGGTGCCACAGACCAGTTTGGTCCAAGTCCCATCCTTAGCTTGTAAAACTTAAGAATAAGAAGAGTCAAGATGCACTAAGAAACGGCTTATATCTACCTCTCTGCCATGACACAAGTAAGTGACAGATTTATACCACCAAATAGGTTTTGTTCTGACAACTTTCAGGAGAGTAGTAATAAATTCACTTGGTCCATTGTAACTCTTCTGTGAGCATCATGTACACAGTACAAGCTGTATCTGGCTTAGACTCATCTCTTTACCCAAATTCTGAGCTTTGCTATGGACATACCTCAGGCTCCTCTGGATCTTTTCTGCTGTTCATGCTTTTATTTTGCATGAAAATGGTGTAGTGTTCACATGCTGATATGGAGTTTACAACCTAATATGCAGCAAGGTATGGATAGAAAAGTAACCACCTCCAATAACAAATGCTCTAAGTTCCATACTACAGACAACACCTGAGCCTGACAAATCCATGCTTTTGGGAAATGGGTCAATAAAACTACAAAAGAAGAAAGAAAATTCTAAGAATGCGAAGTCATACATTATACAAAGAATTCAGGGGGTTTGTTCCCAAAAGGGACACCAACAAAAAAAGAATTCCAGGGAAGATCATGACCTTGGAGGCTGCAGATTTATGAAGAGGATGAGGTGACCTCATGGTTTAATTCTCATATCCTTTTGCAAAGAAACACGTATTGATGCTTCAGGGAAATAGGGTTGGAAGAAAAATAAGATTGCCTACTTTTTCAAGTCAGGCTAAGTATGTGATAGATTGAAAATTTTCCTAGATAACTGGGTCCAAAGTGGTTTAGCAAAATTAAAATCAGAGAAGTGCCATCCATTTATACTGCATCAGGATTTGGCCTCTAAATAACATTTTCTTTGTTGTTTCTTTCTTTTTTTTTTTTATTTTGCTCTGTGGTCAGATATGGAACTGAGCTACTCCTGAAAAAACATTTACTTAAATCATGGGTGGAAAATTGAGCTTTCAGACCTGTTTTCTGTTTCCAAACCTTTAAGAAATCATCCAACTAAGAATAATTTACTCAAAAGACAATATGAAACACTTCATGCATTATAAAACCCCAACAAATCCTTAAAATGATCACTTCTATTCATTTATTGTGAAAAAAAATCCTCTTTCCTTATATTTCGAATATTCTTTTTCCTATTTTCATCAACATTTGGTGCTTTGGGGCATTGATGCCCTTCTGTAAATGCATATCATGCCTGTGTTTGGCTAATTCTGTACTGCAAATAGTACCAGTTTAGTTTGTTCTTCCCCCAAGGGCTAAAATTACTGAGGCCTTGGGTTTCCCATTTTCATCATCAGTAATTGTCTGAATAGTCACACCCTCTGCAAATTAAAACAAGGGATTTATTTTAAAATAAAGTGATCTTTGCAGAAACAAATGGTACACTTTCATACTTTAGAGATTTCATCCTAGAAGGCACCTTATTTTCCAAAAAACATGGGAAGCACTAGTGCTTCTGGTTTTAAGTGTTCAGAAATTTATAAGTTACTGGAAAATTTTCCCTTCTATTCATTATTATTTGGCATCCAGCTCAGTTTTGAAGTGGTGACCCTTGCTCTTGGGAAGCAAGAGGACTCCTGGGGATGAAAATATCATGAGACCATCTAGGGTGCTGTGAACATTGCTTTTTCAAATGAAATAAAACCAAAAATTTTCACTCTTCTTCAATCCATGACCTTCTCACAGTTTTTTCTTCACTATTTCTGACCAATAATGCTGAACTCTGTACAGACAGTAGACAGAGGTGCTCCTGTGCCCCTTGATTAGACAGGAAAGCTGACTCATTCCAAATATTGCAACTTTGGTATTTCCTTCTAGTGGATCATTTCCAGGAACAACTCTCTTTTTAGACCCTTTTAGACCCTTCATTTCCACATCACATCCGTACAGCCTTGCTCTACATGAGAAGAATTTCATGGGGACTTTGAAAACCCTTCTTTGGCATGGAGCGTCTGCCCTGCTGCTGCTGTAAAGCCACAGTGCCTTCACACCTAGCAGATATAAAGAGACGCTTTTCATTTGTCATTGGTAGACACAAAATGTCCACGTTCAATCTGTGAGTCTCACCAAATCCTTAGTCCTAGACTGCCATTTTTCAGAGTCCAGCCTACTTCCAAGCTTCAGCAGTTGGCAGGAGAGCAGAGGGATAAGACAAACTCTTGCTCAACGTTTTGGTGGTTCCACTGTCCCATTCTATTCTCTTTATACATTTCATCTAAAAAATCAGTGATGAGTGGCACCATCTGCTTCTGACTCTCCATTAACTCTTGGCCATCTATTCTTTTTATTATGGTTTTGTACTTCTGCTTCATGAACCTCTCTACTATCCCCCATTTAAAACTCTACATTGGCATTAAGTTCTCCCTAAGCCTACAAGTTTGGTAAGCTATTCTAAACAAAATATATTAAAAAAAACAAGCTGGTTTTCCAGGTGGGTTTTCCCAAGATCTCACAGCTCCCATTCAAGTAAGGTTTTTACAGTTACATCTGTGCAAACAGTGAAAACAAATACGGTGTAATGGCATGGAGATGAAGGAAGTTAAGTGCACCTCTCCACCTGCCAAGGCCCAGATGTGGGAAATAACACAGCACAAAGACCCCAAATACTGGGACACAGTAAAATTATTGCTACAGAAGGCTTTGGTACTATGTTAATTTCATTTCTTGAAGCATAATCTTTTCTGCAACCATTGTTTTCCCTTTCCTGCTGCAAGCAGTTTTAGCACTAAGCACGAGATAAGATTTATAACATCTCTAAAAACAGAAATGAGCAAAATGGTTGTCTGCAAAGAAGAATGTCCATCATTAAGAGAAACCATAAGGAGAGATGTTTGCATCTATTACCAGAGATAGGTAGGACATAACTTACAGCAGGACTTACTGCCTTACAGAGTGTGGATGTTTATTGAGAGAGTGAAAGAAAAGCCTGTTTTCTGAAATTTCTCAGATTTTCTAATCTCCCTCCAGTCCCCAGATAAGGCCAGTAACAGTCACTCTTAATATTCTTTTCTTCATAAAAACCTCTTCTTTATTCTTCCTAAGTGATCGCATGTGGTGCATAAAGGCAGTCTGGTTTCTTAAAGATGTTTCTCAAATAGGGAAATCCCCAGTTAGTTCTAGACACTTGTATCTACCAGATAGGCTCCAATTGATATTAATTAGAGATGGTGAAAGCCTGGAAAGCTTCTGGGATGTACTGGACTCTGTACATCTCCTCGTACTGGGTCAGGCCACAGTTTATTCTATCCAGTATGTGTTCTTCAATAATATATGACAGTGCTAAAGTATGCACATCTCAACACACACTCAACACACACTCCCATTTTGTGCAGTCTTACATACGTTATGGGCTGGTCATGCTGGCCACATCTTTCCACCTAAACAGCCCTATTTTTACACTCATGTACAGAGTCTATGATATCCTTGAAGTGAGCTCTACAATTTAATTACCATGTGAAAAAGAATGTCTTTTTTATTTGTTGCGTGGTTATGCACTTTTTTCGATAATAGAGGCAACAACTAGTTAGTTGTTCCCAGTTCTTCATCTCTGTTTGTGACTTTACGGATTTGCTCTCAAACTTCCCCAGACTGACCAGAGTTGAGTCTGTTTAATCTCTGTTCATGAAGGAAGGCTTTCTCTGTTCTTCTGATCACCATTTTCACACTCCTCTTCTGCTGTGTCCTTCCTGATATGATCACCTCAGCTATGGGTGGGAAACTCCAGGGACTACACACACCACCACTACTCCCACAGGACACCACTGAGCAGAAGGTGCAAGTCAAATCTGCTGTTTGTGCTGCAGACTTGGGATTCCATTTTCACGGGGGGTCCCAGGAACTTGCTTTGGCTCATGTAGTCCAGGGTTGTCATTATTTTGTAGTGTGCTCAGGTTAGGGTGAGAAGATGAAGACTATCCACAGATAGCTTGATGTTCTGCACACATGGTAGTGTCTCTCCTGGATTTAGATCTTGTGCTGGCTCATTGCTTTAGGGAATTTTTTTTGTTAATTGAACTTTAGCATTGGAGCTAAGCATCATGGGAGTCTCTTGATTTCCTTAACACATTCTGGTGGAGTGGAAACTTATGATGCACATAAATATCAAATGACCTACTTCTCAGCTCAAAGAAAAACAAAGTAGCTTTGTGAGTCTATGGGCAAGTGGGGAGCAGCAGAGGCCTTGCTCTATGCGAGGTAAGGGGGAAACTGGGAACACAGGAATTGGGGGGGAGCAGACAGATTCAACAAGAACAGCATAAAACAAACAGTTGGTAACAACACAACATTCCAACAACACAACACTAAATATTTTGACCAGACAAGGACCACAACCTGAGATCTAGGTTTATTTATTTCAATTGGACACACAGGGATACACAATGGCATCATGATCTTTCTGGTTCGTTTTTTATTCCTTTCCCAATATTTTCTAACAATCTATCTGGGCTTTTTTTTATTGCCTCTGACTAATAAGCTCAAATTTTCATACCCACAATGAGTGAGGATCTCTTTGCTGAGCAGTAATAGCTAAATTAAAGCATCTCACTGTGTATGCATAGTTGATGATTGTTTTCCCCTATGTGTATTATTTGATGCTTATAGATATTGAATTTCCTATACTATTCTTAGTCATTCAGTACCATAAGATCTTTTCATAACTCCTTGTAGACATTTACTACCATGAATGATTTTGAATCATCTGCAACTTTGTCACCCCTCTTTCCAGATGATTCATAATTCCAACAGAAGAGCTCCAGACTCTAGAAGAGGCTCCCTACAAGACTGTCATGGCATTCTCTCCTCACCAGGATTCTTGATACTTCTTTCTACAACTTGTTCCTTGTACAGAAAAGTTCCAGTACAAGATCCTGTGTGTCCTCTTCTAGAGCAGCCACCAACACAGAGAATTCACCCAGATTGTTTCCTATAGCATTTTGATTCTTGACAGCTCTATTCATATTTGAGTAACTTCTCAGCCCTCAAAAGTTGTTCCACACAATTTCTTCTCTTTTATAACAAACATCCTTGTTATTGCCTTTATACTTTTATCAAACTGTTTTCAATATTTTGCTGTCTTTATTAGTGTTTACATTCACAGTGATAGAATTTATGATTTCTTTTTTTTTTCCTTTTCTGGACCCTTGGCCAGAAAAATGATTCTTTCAACTTGAAAAAGCCCTTCTATTCCTAACTGTTTTTCCTGTTATGTTCTACTTCCCTGATTCTTTTCCAGACCTTCATGACAACTTATATCTTGGTGTATATAAGTTTGTTTCTAAGTTAACAATTATGATTATATAAAGCATAATTCAGAAAGACAGGGAATCTGTAGAGCAGTAGAAAAGTAACTGACTTATAAAATTACAAAACTGCAGCTGTAAGTAATGCAAGAAAGAATGTAGATGATATTGTAATATATACATTCCTTTTATAGGCTACCAACCTGAATGGAAAAGAGGAAATGAAAATATATAAATGCCTTGATTTTACCTTGTAACAACAGTTCACATCTGCCAAATTAGGATTGGTAATGAGGTCGTGTACCCCTGGATTTCTGTAGGAAAAAATGTGTTTGATTTTTCCCAAATATTTACGATACTTTTAGTATTATCAAGGGGAAATAATCTGTTGGCCAAAGAGAATGAAATCCTGTGCTTAATAGAAATAACTTAAAATCCTAGATTCATTTTTTTCTTAATTTACAGTAGTTGGAAGAATTGGACACAACAGGTGTTTATATTTCAAGTATAAGGCTTTGTTTCTGTCATGTAATTTTTTTTTAAAGAGACATTTATCAAGTTGTAATGTATGTTTCAATCATCTCTGTCAGTGGAGGATAGTAGAAATTGAGGAAATATGAACAGAAAATTGTGTAGGAAAAATATAGCAAATACCTTCACATAGACACTATGTGTCCAAATTACATGACTCCTCAGTTTGCTTCAACAGCTGATTTACTGTAGTGTTTTTTCTGTGTTTGTTTCTAACCACATTTGTGAAGCTTTTGTTCTTTTCATGTGACTAAAGTTTCATATATAATAGAATAATGTTGTAATTTATCAGCAAGAAATTAATATTCACAAAGGACCATATTCCACAAATAACAAACTGATACCAGAAAGGCTATTTAATAGTGCAAATTAAATGTGTATTAAAATATGGCCTTTTGTTAGTGGATACTGTGGAACCAGGCAAGTGTTCTCCATTTGTGTTTACCTGAGCAGTTACCCATCTTCGTTTGAAAAAGCAGAATGCTTTAGAGAAAAAACTTGTGTACCTAAAATCTTGTCGTTTTCTCAGTGACTTTTCACAATGGCAATTTCTCAGCTGCTCTGGTGGGAGATATTACTGCTGCCTACAAACCCTGACTTGTGAAAGTCTTTAAATCTCTGTAGGCAGTGATCACCAATAATTCTGTCACTTGTTTTCTTGGCAATTTTGGAGGATGTTGATCCTCCCACTGCCAAAAGACTCAAGACTAATGATATTTTATTTGTCTTAACCTTCTCTGGAAAGTTTGAGAGAGTTTTCCTTCCAGTCGTCATATTGCTGTTGTCATCTAAATGAACCTCTAAAGACTCTATTTAATTGGTGAAAACTTTCTGTTTGGGTTTTATTGCTTAGTGCTCTCCTGAATCCAGTTTCCCTGAATATTATTGTAATAAGAAATGTATTCCTTGTTCTGATTTTTTAGCATAGGTGTAAGGACCGCAAAATCTGAAAAAATTTGGATGTCTGCAGTAACTCATGCCTGTATCTGGGATTGTTTCTCTTGGCTTCTTCAGTGGACAAGAGAAAAGGAGAACATATTTGACCAGTCTTTGACATCTGTTTTATAATGGGATGGATCACAGCTTGAAAGAGGATGTCTCTCTGTTGCAAACAAAGGGGTCAAGGCAAGTAACTCATACATAGAATCTCCTCTGTAGATATCAGATATGAATTGAATTAATCCCACACAGTGTGGGCTGCCACTTTTTCAGAGCTGAAAAGTTTAGACTGTAAAATTTCAGAGTTGTAATACTTCAAGCCAACTGAATCCTAGAAGGCATCAAAAGCAGCATGGCCAGCAGGACAAAGGAGGTGATTCTCCCCCTCTACTCTGCTCTTGTGAGACCCCACCTGGAGTGCTGAGCACAGCCCCAGTGCCCCTGACACAAGGACATGGAACTGTTGGTGCAAGTCCAGAGGAGAGCCACAAAGCTGAAAAGAGGACTGGAGCACCTCCCTTACAAAGACAGGCTGAGGAAGTTGGGGCTGTTCAGCCTGGAGAAGAGAAGTTTGGGTGGAAACCTCATTGTAACCTTTTGGTATCTGAAGGGGCCTACTGGGAAGCCAGAGAGGGACCCTTCATCAGGGACTGGAGCAATAGGACAAGGAGCAAGGGGTATAGATTGAAAGAGGGCAAATTTAGGTTCAATATTAGGAAGAAATTTCTCACTGTGAGGGTGGCTAGACACTGGAACAGGTTTCCCTGGGAGATTATGGGTGCCCCAACCCTAGCAGTAGTCAAAGCCAGGTTGGATAAGGCCTTAAGCAACCTGGTCTAGTGTGAGATGCCCCTACACACAGAAGTGGGGAATTAGATGATCCCTAAAGTCCATTCCAATCCCTTAACATTCTATGCTTATATGATTCTATGATTAACAAAAGCAGTTGAAGGAGAATATACAGAATTTGCAAATCAGTTCTCTTACGTCCAGCTCACTGATTTGAATGCAGACTGAGAGTGTTCACAGTCTAACAGCTGTTCAGTGACCTATGTGACATGCTTTGAGTCTTCAGATTTAGGTTTTGCAAAGTCCAAAAAGAGCCTTCTTTTTGCCATTCACTTGCTACATTGCCATTGCCTGCATGTTTGGGGTGTTTGCTCAGGCATGTTAAACATGCTTTTTTGTACCTCCTTGAAAACAAGCTCTTTAGGTAATTACTATATCAAATGCAAGAATAAGGGGAAGAATCCAGATTTATCTGGTTATGACAGCAGACTCTATTGTCTAGGGCTATTACCAACCAGTAAACTACCAGTCAGGAGAGTGGGAGGAAGGAACTTCCTAACTATGGAATTGCACTTCAGCTCTCCACTGTCCTGATATAATTTTTCAATGCCAACTAAGACCTTTGTCCTAATTTTGAAAATAATTCATGGTTTAACCCCAAGTTGCATCAAATTTTCATGTATGAATCCTGCTGACAGCTAAGCTCTTTGGAGACTACACTGACCAGAAAGACTGAAGAGTCTAAGAGTGAAGCTGAGGACACAGTGTTCTCTATTCAGGACATCTGGCTAAAGAACAACATCTCAGAGGAAAACAGCATTAGGAAATATTTTAAAAAGCCATGGGAAAGCCTTTCAGCCTCAGAAACTAAAAATATACAATTTATATTTGATACATTCTTATTACACAAGAACACTTTCGCTTTCCGCCTGTCAAATTATTATCTGAGAAAGCCATACCCCAATAGAGTTTTGGCCTTAGATGCTTTGGAGATTCCCTGAATACCTCCTTGCACTTTGCTACTGCAAATGCCTTCATATAATGCCAGGACTTCTGTGAGTGGTATAAAACTCTGAAACATACAAGAGAGCGTGTTTTCCTTCTCAAGACTATAGCCATTGAGAGGGCAGGTGGTACAATTGTACCAGGACCAGTAGGTTGAAGCAGACATGAGAGAAAGTGAAGGCAAGTGCCAGGGAAGTTAGTCAGATATTTTTTTTTCTCATGGCAAGGCACATGCCAGCCCCCTCTGCTTCAGGTTATTTGGGGAAGACAGGAGCCTTGATGCCTCTTGAAAAGGTTTACATTATCCTCTGTTCAATTTCCAGGGGATGTTACTATGTGCCTGGCAGGACTAGAAGCCAGTAAAAGGATTAAAAATGCAACTTTCCTTGAAACATTCATGCAAAATCTGTATCTGCCTAGTTGAATGCCTAAATTACTTAGAGTTTCTGAGGATTATATAACTATACATTTTCCATATACAACACTGTTCCAAGATTTCCTGAAAAGGCTGGCTATCCAGAGCCCACCACATGGAAACATTAATATATTAATAGTATCTGTTTGTATAACTGAGAAACAAAGCTGCAGAATGTTATTCAATCAAGTGATATTAGACAAGTCAGAAAACACTTGCAGTACCATTTTAAAATGCTTTGATTCTAAGTGTTTGTAATGCAATGGCATTGCCACTAAATCTCTGATACATATTCATACCACTCTCATGCAGAAAATCTGGGCAGCCCATGGGGGTTCAAGGGCTGTTTTCTGTAGGCAGTGAGACTTCGCAGGTACTCACATTGGTTTTGTTGTCTTGAGTCTGCAACTGATTATTAAAGGAAAGAAAAAGGTCTCTTAAACCCCCCATTATCGGTTTTATGCCATTCACCAAAGGTTCCCAGCCCTTTCATTAGTGCAGAGACACACAGGCAGTGGATGTGAAGTTTGTAACAGCTGCAGGAGTAGATTTCACAGAGCGAAAGTAGGAAGGAGGAGGTGAAGGAAACTCCACATATCTATGTAATAAAAATGTTTTCAACCGTAACCTTAAAATAATAACTATGCTGTTCATCAGGCATTACAGCCAATAGCTCATGCTCTGTCCCATTGCATCATACACTTGCATCCCACTGGTAATGACTTGTTCTTTGAATTGCAATTAACCTATTTAAGACCAATTAAGAAACAGATCTTGAATAGGCCTGCAGTATTACAGCTCAGTACTCACAGAAGATGACAATGATGTTTTAATTAAATATGGGAGCAAAAGGTCTCAAACTGAAGCTTACAGCTAACTAAGCAGCAGTCATTTGGTTACTGAACAGGCAAGGAGCTTTATGGTCTCCTTCCACATGGTTCAGCCTCCATAGCTCTCAAGTTTGCTTAAGGCTAAATAGCTTTCCTAATCTATTATTGCACAGAAGAAGTCCCTCCCGCCCCCATTTTCCAGATCACAGTTTGGTATGTTTTATCAGACTATGATAATCCCTTGGTTTTTGCAGGGCAAGAGTATTGCTGATAAAGTGATTTCATTTAGGCAAATTAACTCTGTTAGTTACATGAAAGATTGAACACTGTTATCTTATGCTGGTATGTGCAAAGTCTCATAAGTGCAAAATACACATTAAGGGCCAATTTTGCATGAAAAACTCCTGATAGTAGAAGAGCTGGTTAATATTTCTGAATTATTAAGTCTGACAGCATAATCATGCTTTTTTGTTGTTTAGGCTGTTGATACCAGATGTTTAATGCACAATAAAATGTAATAGTGTAATAGGAGGCATTTTAAGGAAGTGCAATTTTGGAAAATGAAGAAACTACTTGGGGTAATTTAAAGCATAAAAACAGATGTTGGAATTTGGAGCTGTTTTAGTCTTACATAAAGTGGAAGCCTTCCTTTAGAAGCCTGTAGGTATTCCCAATCATTTGCTTTTCTCTCCTGGCTTTGCTGTGGCCAGCTTAGGCCAGGAAGTCAGGTCCAGGTGTTGAAGTGCTGGTTCTCACTCTCACACAGAGTTCAACACCGTGCTGTGAATGCGGTCACTGAGAACGTGGTGGAGGGACGGCTCCCACCGTGACAGGGCTGATTGTTCTGCACCTGCTGCTTGTTTAGCACATGAAGACCACAGGACTGAACGAAAAGCTTGACTTCAATGTTCTTTTTGGTGTAGGATTGGATTTTAAGAAAGTCTTGCAGGTGTTTTCAGGGACACCAGATTAAAATTTGGATGTGTTACCAAGTTGCTTATAAAAGTTGGCTGAATTTAGACCACATGATGCCTTTAACTATTAAAAACTGAGTTTATAATAGGATAGAAGACATATATTTATTTAAAATATATACTTCATTATGTATATGTATGTATATTCAATGAGTTGCACATTAAATACTAAATCAATATGGAAACAACAGACAGTAATGAGTGCTGATCAGTATTTTGTGATTGTCAGGTCTAATAAGATAACTATGCTTCTCTTCTCCTTGCTGCTTGTTTTGGCACCAGATGTTTTAAGCACAGTAAAATAGAACCTTAATATTCTCTGTAATTAGTAGACCAAAACACAGAAATACATACAGGCATGTTGTGTTTCTATTAAGATGTTGTCACATAATTTATGAGACAAAACAGATGTTCCTTTAAACAATAAATATTCACTTGGTGTGCCTGGAATTCCCTTGAGAAATGAGAAGTTATGGGAATTTGCCATGACACAAAGGAGTGAGTTTCAAATTTGAAAAATAATTGTTATCATACAAAGCCAGAAACTTTGTCCCAGCAAGAGCTATTCCATCTGATTATATATCTCCTTGCACCTTCAAGAGGTCCAGATCAACTGAGGGAAAGAGTTTACTTACAGGAGATTAGGTCTGTTCTTATCTCTTACTATTTAACATCTTGTTTTGTTTTCTTTTCTCCTTTATCTTTTTTTTGTTGTTTGTTTGTTTTGTTCTCTTTTGTTTTTGAAAGTCACTGCTTCTTGTTGCCTCCAGTAAGCTCTGTCAGATCCACTCTGACAACCATCTGAACACAACTGGTATTGCAACTGTCTTCAGTGGTTCTGATTTTCAGAGAACAGCTGCTGAGAGCTTTCTAATGACTGGGTATTTTTAGGGCTTCACAACACAACCACCCAAAAGAAAGCAACCAGATAGGCCTTCATTCAAATAGGGTTTGGGTCATTCCCTTAATGGAACATCTTCAAAGACCTTGCAAGTATTTTTTAGAAGAATATCTTTCACAAGTGAAGAAATTATTTTCAACCCGTGAAAAAGTGTGGAGAAAATGAAAGTAAGCAGTGAGAAGCTACACAAATAGAAGCTAGGCTCCAATCAGAACTCGGGGTGCAGACATTCCATGAGATTCTTGTGGCTTTTTTATTTATCTCATATGAGCTGAAGGGCAATATCCATCTGTCAATACATGCTTAGTCCATGACAAAGGGAAGGTTAATTACCCACTTCAGTCCAATGAAAGAAGAGGCTTAGATTGTGCCCAGCAATGTTCCTCTTGTCAACAGTCTCCAAACCCCATTTTTAGGCCTCTCAATCACGATTTATAAAATACATAAGTAGACAATCAATGTATTTGCTATAATTTGCTAAATTAGGATAAATTTCCCATTGACCTGTCTTTTCATTACTGGTCTGCCCAAGTTTTAAATGACATGACCAAAGGCTGCTGCCATGTGGTCTAGGCCAGTAAGCAGGACAGTAGGAGGATACTGAGCATTACATGGTCACCATTGTTCCACAGCAAAGCAAAGATTCCAGGACAGATGCTGGATCAAAGATTGCTGCACCATCTCATTTCAAATTAAAACAAGGTTCCCTAATCTTTCATTGCACAATCTGGTAATATGTTTTGTAAACAGATGTGTAGTAGACAGCTGTTTTGTTTAACAACCAACTGAGAAAACCAGACTCTGGCACGTAGTAAATAAACAGCTGAAATGTTAGCTTTTGAATTGCTTCTTTCAGGAATACCAGACTCAAAGTATTGGCAGAGTCATGTGTCTTCTCCTTTCTCTTTTGGAAAAACAGGTGAACTTCTCTGTTGCCAGCACACGCAAATGAAATGCACAGGCCATCCACTCTCCAGTCTGTATACCACTAGTTTAGCTTATACAAATATGATTTTAAAAAGAAAAAATTAAAACTGTGGAGTTTTGGTGCAAAACTGCACTAATTTGTAAACATTAATTGCAGGGGGAAGTACAAAGAATAGTACCCTCATTTGAACCAATAACCTCTCAAAATCCTACTGACTTACCACAGGATTGCAACAGTTTTTCCTGCTTCCAGTCACTTAGCAGGGTCTAGTCAAGTTTTATGAGAATTTCAGTTGATACATATGGGAAATTCTCTTTTTGACTTTCTCTGGTGGAAAAAAAAAATAATGAAAAATTAATTTCTGTATGGTTTTGTGGATTTAACATTGCTTCCCTCATTTTTAGTAATCCTGGATAGGTAGAATGTCAGAAACATCCTTCCACTATGCCTCCATATGGCCAAAATTAAAAATGAACAGCTGTCAAAAGTAACTTACTATTTAATGAGGAATCAGAAAACCAGGACAAAAAGAAAATAGTCTTTGTTCTTTTTTTACAATACAGACTTATTTCTCCTGGCAGACTGGTCAAATGAGTCTTGTTTGCCTTAAATTGCATGACTCCCGAAGTGTCAATGAATTACATGAGATTACCAAAACACTGGAAAGGAATATGTTTTTAAATTTGTACGTGTTCATATGTATATGTTTATTTGTGCAACATAGTAACTATCTAATATGATAAAGATTCACAGTTCAAAGTTCAGCATTGCTGGAAATAACTCAAACAGGGTTACTGTAATAAGGAAAATTCTTGAAAAGCATGGAATGTTTTCAAGTACTTTTCTCCCTCTTTTAAAGAAAAAATAATTACAAGAAAAAAAACCCAAACCAACAATCTTATATCTAACAATAAGCTCCATGCAAATCAATGGGTTATGACAGACACTCCTCTCAGGAGAAAAGAACACTAAAAATACTTAGCCTGAAACTGAAGTAATGATGATTCCTTTGCTCGGAGAAGCATGTCAGTCTAACATAAGTGTTCTCTGCAGCTTCCCTAACCCCAGCTGTACTTTTCAAGGATACAGATGACTCTGACGATAAGCCAGGCTGGCTCTACAGAGCACTTTGTTCATTTCCCAAAAGATCTGCTGCTCGAGGACTTGATGTCAAGATAACTTACCTTGCTTTGCTTGCTATGCCCTGGGAGACTGAAAGGACTCCTGCTCCCAAGAGCTTTCATAAGAGATGTGTTTTTTAAAAGTCTGTTTAAAGTCAGGTGGTTTTGTCTGTTTCCCTGCAAGAGGACTGTTCCTGACAGTATTTATTTATTTCCAGAAGGTTTAGGTCAACTTGCCTACTGTATTGATCATACAGGCATATCCTGATCTCAGCTAGGCTGGAATAAAGCAGATGAAATCATTCCAGATTTAAACTAGCACAATGATGCTTAGAATACAGCATATAGTTTCATTGTATGTGAGCTAGCCTATTATTTGCTTGGAGAGCTACATCTGGGGGAATGTGAGGATTCTTCAGAGTTATCATCATAATTTGTGCATTGCACACAGATTCTGTTCCACTGTTGTTGTGTTGTTCATATAGAAACAATCAAAAACCACCATGGAGGAAACCCTTCACAAAAATCAGGAGACACATTAACCTTGCTGATTGTAAAGGGTTTAAAAATTAGCATGCTTGAGGATCAGGCTTGTTTACAAGACTGTAGGCAGTGTTGGCTTAGAAGCTGATAGCTAAAACACTAATCAGTTATTAAAAATTCACTTTTCTTTAACAGAACCCAAATTTAATGACAAATCTCCCTCCCTTGGTAAACAAGCAAACAAACAAACAAGCATGTCTGTACATGAAATATGAGGCCGAGATGACAGGATAAATGATTTGTGTCAAACTTACTCTCAGGAGGAGAAAGGCACTTTATCAGAGCGACAGTTCAACCAGGTACCAACAAAGGTTGTCTTGTTCAAGAGCAGATTCTGAACACATTGTTCCACAACAAATGATCATATGAGACAACAAAATAAGGAATTAAACAAGACATGAAGGAGCAAGGGGAGCAAGTAAACAAGTGAAATGGAAATACAAAAAAGACTGAGTGACAATTTTGGGGAGAAGGGAGAAGTACTGCTGGCAATCAACCAGGGTGGGATTCAGTTTCATACTTAAGCACCTTAAACTTCTTTTGCAGGCATTTACATCAGCTTTTTGGTGTCCACTTGGTGCTTACTGGAGAGCTAGGCTGAGTGGAGCCCAGAACTAATGACGGTAATGCTTGTCCATTCAAGGATAACTGTCACCATTTACCATAGAGAATTTAACTATCCACCTTATCAGTAGACACCAACATATTCACCTTTGTCCATTAAAATACACTTACTTCAGTGTCCTTGAATATAACAGGATGTGTTGAAATGGCAGGTGATGATGTGGCAGGAGCCACACTGAGATCTGACACTGGAAACCAGGCAAATATTACATTATCCAGAGAAAAGGAGTGGATGGAGAAGGAAGTTTTAATCTTGAGAATGGCTGAAGGCATGCAGGAACTGTATCTCCTTCTCTTCCTCCCAACCCTACACTGAATAAATTGGGAGAAAAATCAGATGAGGTAGCCTACGCTACAAACACTGAAAGGGATATCATAATGTCCACTTAGTGTGGTTTCAATTTACATATGCAGATATATTTCAGTTCATATATATAGACAAATCAACCCTTAAAAGTGTTTGTGCAGCAAGGTATTAAGAAAACAAACAAAAACCCCAAATCTAATATAATTAATATAGAACAAAAAAAAAAAAAAGTGACTTTTAAATCTTAGTGCTAGTCCTACTCCTTATATCTCATCTGCAGCAGTGCCTGTGAGAATAAGGGAATGATACACATTCAGAGGCTGATGGTAAACAGAGAGGATAGTCCTCAAGGTTCTTCATTAGCGAAGAATACATCACATTTCCAGATAGCACTTTTGCTGAACATGCTAGGCCATCTGCTCATGAGGCTTTTGGTTTCATTTCAGGCACAACTGGCTTCAGCCCACCTCTAGCAGTGAATAAAAAGAAAGTTTCTAAAAAATGAATTTCTGTCCCAAAACACAAATCACTTTTTGCAAATGTTGTGATAAAGTTTCCAAGCAATGCAAAGTGGGCTACCATATGTGCAAACCTTTGTGGACTGGTGAGGAGGGAGACATTCCCACTGTAGCTCTCTGTGGCCATGTAAATTTTCATTATAATATACCAGTATTAAAATCTGTATTTATTCTTCCTTTTTTGTTTGTCACTACTGGAAAAACACTTTCATTCAGTTTAAACATCCAGGTTTAACAATTGCTTTCCTTTTTCAAATCAGAATGGTAATTTCAATGTTTTTAAGGATGCAGCAAAAAGGACACACATTACATGTTGTTTGGAAGTTATTTATGGACAAATTTTACTGTGGCTTTACACTTGAAACAGGACCATCATTGACTCAGGATCAGGTCAGACAGCTGCTCAAAATCTCCATGGGTGGGATAAACTGATTTCTCTCTATAACATCTACCATTGCTGCATCACTCTCCTGTTTCCTAAAAACCAACACCAAGCCACAGCTTGAGTTTACTGTTTGCTTTCAATAAAACAATGTTTTTTGTTTTGTTTTGTTTTGTTTTGTTTTGTTTTGTTTTGTTTTGTTTTGTTTTGTTGAAAGCAAAGCCTGTAAGAACAATTCAAGCATCAGATCACTTGATCAACAAGTCAGGTAGAACTTAAGGAACACAGACAGGTTCTGTCTGCTCATTGGAACTAAAGACTTCTTCTGCATGCGGCACTTATTGATAATCCAGCGCCACAAGCATTTCCATCCTGTGAATGGTATCAGAAGGGATTGTTATCTAACCAATAAACTATCTGGTTTTGACCTATTGTTAGTTACTGCTTTTCAAAATGCAATACATCTAAAAGAGAGGCTGATTGAGGCAGTGGAGATGTTGGGGATCAATTCTCTGCTTGTCACACAAAAAACCAGCAGGCTACTGCTGGGTCTGTGCTGCTAAGTATTACCAATAATCTGTTTTAAAAGGCATTTCCTGAGTGTTTTGGCAGACAAAGCACTCACTGCTTTATAAGTTTACACCAAAAATTTGACATAGGTGATTTAAACTTCCCATGTAGTAATCTGTACATAATTAAAAATGGCATTTGTGGCTCATCAGTGGCCTCCTGATACTAGAAGAGCAGGTGTTTTGTTGACATTTTAAGATCAGGATGATCTTTGAATTTGAAATTCTCTCTCAGTGCTATAGCTTGCTGACTGCCAAATTGCAGCATTGAGGAGCCTTTTAGCAATGGAGGACGATGCAGGCTGGGCTTAGGAAAGATACTTGACTTGTTTTGACTTGTTTGAGTAGTCTGGAATCTAGTTCCATGTTTTGTTGAACCTATATTACCTCTTGGCCAAAACAAGCACTACCTGTGCTAGGCAGCTGTTTATAAGGGTGTAACATCAAATAAATTAGTGGACTTGGACTGCTCGATCTAAGCTGAAGAACTGAGGCTATTGACTCTTTGGATCAATCTGGACAACCCAGTGGTTGAAGCACTTTGTGAAGACACAGCTCCTTCTGTACAGCACTGCTTGCTGAGATATGTGACAAATCTAGCATTGGTATGACCCACGGGATTGCCTTTTCACGAATGTGTGGAAGAACTTCAGCTTAGGGTGATACTGATCTGGAACCCTTCCCAAGCTCAACACTGGAGCAGACCCAAAGATTTAAGGTGGAGCTGAGACACCCAGCCCTCAGGCTGGAGCAGCTCTTTGCCAAAATGTTGGATCCATAACACAGGTACACTTTGGACTCACCTGCTCAAAGCTAAATGTGATGACAAAACCTTTTAAGGCTAAGGGTCCTGTGTTTAGCAGGATCAGACATTTCTAACTCCAATCGTTATTACACATAAATAGAACCTATTAAGGTATATGGGAGGTTATCAATAGGGTAATAATAATAACTAGGTACACAGTTACAATACTAAATATTACAGTAAAATCAGGTGTTTGGGAAGGACCACACCTTCTCACTGTTCCAAGCACAAGTACAACATTCCTTGGAAACAGGAGACAAACTTTACACAAATTATTCTGCAATCCCCAATTTCTGCAAGGATCTAGTAGCTTACACTCTCGCTTTTGATGGAAATTGCTTCCCCAAAAAAAGTGAGTCACTTGTGACAGCCAGTATGATGATATCTACTTTTCGGAGTTCTGGGCCATAGCCCCATCCTGGCAGAGCTGTATTGGAGACAGAAGAGAGACACTCCCATGCACAGCAGATGACGAATGAAGTGATTGTTGCCTCACTCCATTTGCTGTCATCTAGAGATAATGCATTAGTCAGAAAATGGAAAAGTTATTTGCGGAAACTTTCAACACAAGTCTTTATTTTCATATCTGCAATAACTAACACTAATTGTTAAGCAGTGAGTGAGTCAGAAGTACCAGAGTTATTCACATCTTCTAGGTGTAATTTCAGAGTGCCTTTTCTCCTGCATACCTCAGGAGACAAACAGCTCACTTGGAACTCAACATGTTGCATTGCCAATAACTCACAACACAAAATGCTTTGATTTAGTGTCTGTTAAATTTATTTTTAAAATAAAAGTGAATTGTCAGACTGAATTTTATTTTCCTATTTTTTTGCTTACAAAACCAGTGTAGAAAGATGGATACCATAGTACAGAGAAAATATTTGCCTAGTATTTGACTTTCTGTAAACTTTTAAGGGCAAAATATTGTGATTCAGAAAAGACAAAAATACTTAACAATTCCTGCACATACTTTACTGCTTTCAAAATTGTTGAGAGAGAAACTTAGAAAGGTATCAATTTTAATAGGTGTTAGAATAATATGCCATTTCCCAGCAGATGAATAATTATACTATTACACTTTTCTGCTTCATGAAGATTTCCCCTGACTTGGGTAGGAATTCTAAATGTGAAAGACATATAGGCTCAAGTCCTTGGTGTTGTTCTCAGAGCTGAAATACTATATGTTACAAGAACAAAATTTCCAGCAGATGCCTCTCACTATGTCATTGAACTGCAGTCATCTCTCAATTTGAGTTCAATGAGACCATTCAGGCTTTTAGAGATAATGCTAGTGATAGATGGAATGAAGACCAACTTTTTCCTAAAACATATATGATTTACAGATTTACAGATTTAATGATTTACAGAATTAAATTTTTTATTGGGACATTTAAACGAGTAACCTGAAATAAAGAGATCCTCTAAGCAAACATGTTTTGTTCTCCTGCAAAGGCCGAGCACCGAGTTAGAAATCTAAATGCAAACAGAAGTAAACTCTTATTTTGAGAGAAGGTCAAGAAACACAAAACCTATCAGTTATTCAGTACCGCCTATTAGGTACTTCCTTTACTTTTTAAAACTAAATTGTAATTTACTTAGGAAAAATGCATGGAATTCTAAGGATAATTCCAATATAATACCACAGAAATGTAAATAGGTGCCAGCTAAATTTCAGAACAGAAATGAACAATGAATTCAACAGAAAATGATCATGGTATGATTATATTTTCAACCAGCCTTTGTCATGTAATATAAAATTAGTGACAGAAAAGAAAAGGCGATAGAAAAGTCTGTAAGTCATCAGAAAAACCAATGGGAAAGACTTGTTTTTCAATTAAATGGGACTTTTTCCAAAATAAGAAAAGAAATATGATAATTTGTATTCTGAATATATACAAGTCTGAAATTTATAAGGGCCTATTAAATATATATCTATCCATTTAGCACTTGTGAATATAATACAAGGGCATAATGGATGTTGGGATGGCACATCTTTGAAGCTGATGCAGCTGGTTACCGACCTTCACAGGTTCTCCTCCTACAAATGCTGAAGCAGTGATGCTTTTACTTGGAGTAAAGGGAGAGAAACGAAGTCACAAACGAAGTCCAAAACAAAGCTCATTGGAAGATTAAAACTGGGGAAAGTGGGCAGAAAGATACCATTGGGTTCTGGGTGTTTCTGGAAGCAGAGGCCTGCTGTGATCCCTCTAAATGTTCAAGGCCAGGTTGGATGGAGCTCTGAGCAACCTGGTCTAGTGAAAGATGTTCCTGCTCACAGCAAGGAGGTTGGAATAAATGATCTTCTGAGGTCACTTCCAATCCTTTCTATGATTCTGTGATCTGCAAATGAGAAACAGAGAGAACATCAAGCAGAGAGCAAAGGCAGGAAATGGTGGACCTGGCAGAAGAAACAAAATAATGGCTAGAAGAAGGTTTGGAAATGCAAACAATGGAAACACCCAATTTTAGTCTGAGCTCGAAATCAGGCCTTTTGCTCTCTGTAGAGGAAAGTTTTGCTTCAAGGAAATGTCATAACCAATTCACCACCAATTTTCATTTCTATAAGGAAAGAAAAGTCACAAAAGTACAGATGTTTTTCAAGGCAAACAGTTATTTTACTTTTTTTAATACTTCTTTCCTGGTTTGGGATTTTTTTTTTTTTAATTTATTTCCATTTGCTTATATGTATAGTAGCCATTTATTTGGTGTTTCTGCGGCCAGGTTTTCCACACTCATGTGGGATACGACCAGAAGACTCTGCTGCTTTGGTTAAAACACTGACATCTGCTGCTGACAATATATTATTTTGACTCCTCCAGCTTTTGCAGAGTATAATTCAAAGTATGAAATCATCATTTGAATTAAAATGTAGGTAAGTCCACAAAGCAGGTGTAACTGAAGGAAAGTCCAGGGGGGTGAGATTGAGCTGTACAGGGGGGTTCCCCTGTTCAGGAACACCTGCAGCAGCTCCCAGCTTTGTCAGAATTTGGAAGCCCTCAGCAGACACCCAGGTGAGGATGGGGCAGTGCCAGGAGCAACCACTGTGGTGAAGAAGCAGGTGGACTCAGAACCCTGCAGGGTAATTAGTCAAAGGACTGTTAGCCAGGGAGCTGTTAAAGATGAAGGCTGGAGGCACATCACAGCACCTACCAGCAAGAGGGCTTCTTCTCTGAATTTGGTAAGTAGGACTGGTACTTTTTACAACACGTATGGGGCTCTGGCAATTGATGAGGCATGTGAAGATCCTTCTGGGATGGTGGGGCCTCCTGAAACGACAACACCTGCACCCTGCATCAAGAACTCTTCTGTTGACAGGAGAAGAAGGGTGGTTGTGGTAGGAGACTCCCTTATAAGGGGAATGGAGGGTCCAATATGCAGACCTGACCCAGCTCGCAGGGCAGTCTGCTGTCTCCCAGGGGCTCGGACAACGGATATTACTGGAAAATTCTCCAGTCTATTAGGGCCCTCTGATTACTCTCTGCTATTGGTTGTTCAAACTGGCAGCAATGAAATAAAAAAAAAGAGAAGTCTGAGGGCAATCAAAATTTTGAGACTTCAGTAACAAGGTACATATGGCCTCAGTTTCAACTGGAATGTAACAGTGGGCATAGGCTGGATGCATACCTATTCCCCACTTCCCCTTTTAAATGATCTGTGCTTGCTTCACTCTTTAGGGAGAAACTGAGAAAAAGTAGCTTCTGAGGTTCCATTTCAGACCTGCCTGAAGTTAGTCTCTAGGCACGTACTGGAACTTTTCATTTAGCAAAAGTATCTATTTAGGATAGAGTCCAAAGTACAGACTCTACCCCATACTCCACCCAATTCCTCTGATCACAACACCTCCCATAGGTGTGCCCCACACAAGGGGTGTCACTCATTTAGCAACCCCAACAGTTTTACTGACTTCAGGCTTTGACAGATTTGCATTACAAGATCACAATCTGTGATCATAATGACGGGCCATTAGCCTCTGCCCCAGGCCTGCCCTGAGGACTCTGGCATAAGAATGTACATGCCCCAGAACAAGCTGAGCCTTGCTCATTAAATATCAAAGGAATCATTCATATTCGTTTACTTTTATATGGGCGACTGAAAACAGGTGGATCAGGAGCTGATTCCTGGGCAAATCAAAAGTCTTCACCTCAAGAATGGGAAGGTCAGTCAAAAATCTCCCAAATAGGTGGAAAAAACAACTCCAGGTTTTAGTCTGCTGGTGAACTTTGCAATTCAAAAGTTTCTGTATTGGTTTCAGTTGAAGCCATTCCCAAGGAGAAGAAACAGTTAAAGTAATAAACATAGAGAATACTGGAAAAGAAAGAAGAAACATACAAGTCATCTTGCAGTACATCTGACTTGGTTTTTAAAAGTCAATTATAAAAACTGCTGAGTAATACCAAGTACCTTTGACTTAACTGATTGCACATTAACTCTGAGCCACTGACAGCTAAGAGAAGTTTTGGACTCTCAAGATCCTTTTCAGATTTACTCTGCTACAATGTTTTGCTTTCTGTTTTTCACAAAGTTAGGCTTAATTCAAATTATTAACTACAATAAAGTGTAAACCTAAATCTTTTAAACAATATCTTAATGATGTGACTGATCAGCAAGATCACTAATGCCATGCAATATCAGAGGAACAAGCACTGCAGTAAGTTAACAAAACCCAAAGGACACAAATTTAAAGGCATGGTTTAAAAAGCTGTAGCACCAATATACTGACAAACTGTGGTCCAGAAATTATAAATAAGAAGAAAAACTGGTTGTGCAGGAGTATAGTCAGCACCATGGGAATCACTGTCAGCTCTAGTATAATATAGCAGGATTTAGAAATTGTGTGACTGAGTCATATTATTCAAGTCACCTTTTAAGCCTGTGTGAGCTTTTCCTCCTCCAAATCTTATTTGTTAACTGCATTTCTTTGCAGTGTGAATGTTAAAACACAAATATGCATTTGGAACTGGTGCATATCTCCACTTTTTTTACATAACACATGATTTTAGTTCATAATTATGCTGTGTTTTATTGCTTATTAACTCCTATGTAAGCAGTAACTTTGCATTGCTCTTGAAACATTTTCTACTGCACTTTGATCTGATCAGCACTGCTCCACCTTGTTTGCTCTTGCCAAGACAGCTCACAAGTTTTTGATTGTATTACTGATTTTATTTCAGTTTAGGAGGTCTAGTCTCTTGTTTAATCACTTAATTCTATCTTTTAAAATGTATATGTCATATGTATCTGCCCTGTTTTGCAATGGCTAGCATTCTTGACATGAATGCTTACTCATTTTAGGGCAATACCTCAGCCACTGACTTTATTTGGTTTGTGATTGTATATTTCCTGTATTTCCTTGTGTGGGGTTTCAGAAGTGTCTGCGGGTGGAATCGCAGTTGTATGATCATCCTTGACAAACTTGATCACGATGACAAACTTGTCTGGATTTTACTGTCTCCTTTTTCACGGCTTCTATGTCTAACCATTTGGCTCATATGATATTCTTACGTCACAGTCCATCAAAAACTTTTTAATAGTTCTGGGATTTTTCATCTGCAATCTTCAATCACTCATTCTTCTCACTTGGGTAACCACGTACTCTTTAGATTTTCTCTTGAACTGTTTCTGTTTGCAACAGGATATTCACTCTACTGCTGACTCATCCTTATAATAGACAGGACTGTGAGAGTTGCATCTTTTATGTTTTCTTTACATAAGTTCCTTTTTCTCTCCTCCCCTCCCCTCTCCTATCTTCCAACTTGAGCTATAGCTGTGTTCAGTACTCCAGAGAAATGAAAAATGTCCAGATGTTGTTTATATACATATACCTGCCAGCTAATGAGTTAATACATGATATTTGTTTTTATAATAGTACAAACACTCTCTAGTTGTCCCAAATATTTGCTGCTAGCAAAGACTGCAGTATTCCCAAGGCAAATTAAACTGAATTATAGCACTGAAAAACAAAAAGTACATTTTGAAGGTCACAAAGTCAGCTTTTAGAAAGTTAAAAAATCACAGCATTGTAGGTCTCTAATCAAGGTAAATATAATGTAGTTACATTACTGTTTTAGTATAACTTTGCCAAATTCTGAATATATAATCTTGTGCAGGGAATACAGCATTCTTCAAAACTTTGTTAGGTTACTCAGTGCATACAGCTGAGTACCTTACTATATTGTAAATATAAATCCTGTTTCGGGTACACCAGCATTAATATTTTCATGGATGCTCATCAATAAGGAAGTTAAATGCTGGGGGGTTTTTATGCTAAGAGTACTTTACAAGTTCAAAAGGCAAGTCCTTAATACACCACTGTTTTTGTAGCTGGATACTATAGATATGTATTACTTTTGATGGGCTTAGCACTTTGGGAAGTCAGATCTAAGCTCTCAAATTGACCTGCAAAAAATGAGGGTCTATCAAATAATTAGCCATGGTATGATGGTATAGAAATTATCCACAGAAATGGATAGAATATAACTGTATGGGAGAATCTTTAGTCAACTTAGCCAGGACAGCCACTGCTCTAGCAGTCATACCCTTGACCCACCAGGTTTCCACCTACAACAAAGAAGAAGCAGGAGCTCTCTAGTCCCTTTGACTACATAATCAGAGCTTTATCTGTAAAGCTCATTCCTAAATTACTGCCTTGTAGATACATATATATATAAAAGTCTTCTCTTTAAAAATCCAGAGTGAAAATGTGAAAATTCTTCCACCTGGCATGTGTAACACAGCTCCCTTTTCATTTAACTCCCAGAATATGATGCCTCACTTTTCCATAGTCCACATCTTAGATTGCCAGTCTAGTTTCCTGCAAAGGGAAAGACTCGGCTTAAGAATGAGTGGAACCAATAGCTTATCTGGTAGCATGCTATTCCTTCTTCTCCTTCAGTGAATGAGTTTTATGCCAGATTAGGAAGTAACCAGACCTTGCTGTGACCACATGATATCTGTAACAGAAGGGGAAAGATGGGCTTGCGTGACTTGTGGCACACATGGCAGTATGGAGAAACAGGACCATGTCTTTTGAGACTCTGCAGTTATACAAAGTAAAATTGCAGCCAAGAAGACATAGCATTTTCTGTTGGGCCTTCTTATCTTGATCGTCTTGCCCATCACTTCTATGTTTTCCCGGGGTCAATTTTTGACCCAAATCCCTTTCTTCTTTCCCAGTGAAACCCAGCCTGCAAACTGCAGGAACCATCTCACTAAGTCCTCTTGGCTTCTCCCCTCCCACACTGCCATCCCCACTCATTCCCAGTTCCACCTCTGTTCTTGGATTTCACGTTTGAGTCATATCACAATTCCACATCTTCATCTCTACACTGAGACAGCTGCCTGTCTATCACATACCTCCTCAAAATCTTTTATACTCTTACTGTCATCTCCTTTCCTTTGGGTCCCAGATTTCGACTTGCCCATTCATCCTCAGTTTCCCCTCCCATGCTCCTAATCCTACTTTCTTCCCCTTCCTGGCTCCCATTCATGATCCCTTTGTTTATTTAGTTCCTGTTCTTGTCCCTTCGGACTTCTCAGCTTCTTTTTTTTTTTTTTTTCCCCTGATAGGTCCATATGTTGCTGTATGTAGCAAGTATGTGTTTAGCATGGCATTGCACATGATAGTGGGAAATGGGGCCAAGACATTTGACACGCAGAGATGGATGAATGGGACTTCTCAGCCATCTCAGCGTGGGATCTTGTTCAGAGCTCAGGCTGATCAGCTGTGATTGACACAGGAGGCCATGGGAGAGAGCCTGCAGTGCTGTGTTACAAAAGCATTAAATGCAGATTGGTGTGTACTTGAAGGAGAGAACACAAAGTGAGAATCAAATTATTAGTCTTGAATCAAGCAAGATTTGAGAGATCTGTAAGCCTTTTCGTCCCACACTTAAATCACTGCATTTCCCTTTGCCTGTATTCTAGCAGGAAGGGAGACGGAGAGCAGGGAACAAAAAGGCTTTTAGTTTCATTGCCCTGAATTCAGCCTGATCTCTATTAGCTCAGAGCTTCACTTCCAGAGAAAACAGCTGCTGAGCTAGGAGCTGGAAGCAGACCCAGTTCCAGTGGCATCTTCACAGAATGAAGCCCCAAAGGTCCAGCAGGTCATTAGAGTGTACAAAACCTCTTTTCTTGTGGGGCTTATAACCTAAATAAATTTGGACAGATTATCTTTGACATGGGGGTTAATTTGTTGACCCCATTTCAAAGTCTAATGCCACTGCCATTTCTCAAAACCACTAAAAATGTTATCATGGGTATTTTTTTTTAGCGCTGTTCACAAAAATACGTAAATTTTTTTTGGTTGAAATAATTAATGCACACTTGAACTGAAGGCAAAAATGGCCTTGAAGTATTGAGGCTGCAGTGGTTATAGCAGATCAAAGCTATTAGCTGTTGAAAATAACCTTTGAAGGAGTAGTGCTGGGTGAGTGGAAAAGTGAGCCTTGTTCCCGCTGTCGCTTATAACACATATGTCACTGGTGTTTCAATGGTAGAGAATCTGCTCTTGTCTAAGTCTGAGAGTTTAAATCCTTGTGCACATGAAAGCTACCCAGTAGAACAGGCATTTGTCCATGTGCTGCATATAGCAAAATCACACTGTGATGTGTAAAATATCGTACAGATTGCAGTATATACTGTTCAAAGTTTATTTTGAGTCTTCTGCATTTTCATAAGACAAAAAAATATGATCTATATCATCTTACAACATTGGCAGTATGAAACATACACACAGTATGCATTTTGAACTGTAGCATATGTACAGAATGTTCACAATTTAAACAGGAGAAATGTAGCAGAGCATCTATCTGTCTATCTATCTATCTATCTATCTATCTATCTATCTATCTACCTCTGTAGGCTTATTCCCATAGTATTAGGAACCTCTCTGAAATCTTTCCAGCTGACAAGCCCTCCAAGCTTACCTTAAGAATTCTCCATCCCCCCTGCCACCCCTCCTCCCCCCAAACTCAAATGCTTTCACCTCTCTCCAGCCTGCAGCTGTTTCTGGAAGTTTTCTAATACATACAAAAGACATTTCAAGAAATTTGTCAAGGAGTCACTACTACCATTATGGAACAACAGCAATTACACCCCACCAGTAAGGATAACAACTGGACACAGCTGTATCCAGCTGGAGAGTAACATCATCCATTTCCAAATATAACAGTATTTGCATTCTTTCTCCTCACTTATGACCATGCTGCAGCAAGAGCTCTATAAAGATCACATCACAGCTTGAAACTGAAAATCCCTCCAATTCTTAATAAACTACTTTCCTAACAAGAGACTGCATTACTATAAGCCTAGGAATTATTCTGAAAAATTGAATTTATTTCCTCTTTCCTGTTGGAGCTATATGAAGGGGAACTGTTCAGCCTCACCCTCTTTCTCCAGCTATTTGAGATGCCAATATCTATGGATACATCTATTATAATTTTAACTGGTACGTTATGTGTAAATATCATCCAGTTGGATTTGCATTGACGTAATTCACACTATATATAAGACATCAAACTTACATATGTTTTAGCTTCCAGCTCTTTGAGATTCCTTCACTAGTTAAGAATTTAATCCATCCACTTGGACTTTTTAAATGGTTGACATAGATAGAACAGTACTCAGCATTCTTAGGGGCTTAGAATTTTTCAGGGTTTGTTCCCTGTATTTTAAGTGCTCGTGGTGTGGTTCAAAATGCTTTTTGGTGTGGGGGTGGGTGTTTTTTTCATCTGCAATTGACCTGAGACAGTAACTTTCAGCAAACATGAGAAGTGCAAACTAAAAAACATTGTTGTAACCCTTTTCACACCCTTTGGCAGAACTACAGTGATCTTGGTGTTTTGATGTTTTGATTAGGGGTGAGGGCTTACTCTAGATGCCACAGCTTTTTAATTGTATGTGGACAGTTATTTCTCACCAAACTGAACTGAAACACTGAATTTTCACAGCAGAGGTCACTTGTAAAATGAGTAGTCTTACAGCGCAATGCTTTTCAGTTCTGAATTAGTCCTCTTCCCTGAATTTACAGGAGACTAGTAGCTAGGAAACCCCTTGGGATTCCCAAGCTGGGGATTTCAAATAGTCACCTACAAGAAGTTCTACAGAACTACAAATGAAGCATTAGTTTCTCTGACAATTTCCCTCCATGCATCATATTGCACAATAAGGGTATCTGATTTTTTGATCTCAGGAAGGTCAGACAGCTTTAAGACAGACACTTAAGCAATGTTGCTCAAATTTGGGTCACTGTTAATGTGGGACACACTAATTAGATTTTTTCCTGATTAACACAATGGCATTTTTAAATATTTCACTGCAACTAAAAGGAATGTCTGAGGAAGAAGACACACAGCTCTGATGACTACAAATCCTCAGATATGCTCAGGCTCTCAAAAATCATGAAATCTGCTAAGGAAGGTTTTTTAACTGACTTTTTAATGTGCTAAGATACATATGTACAGAGTAGGGACTCTACAATTCTGGAAAAAAACTTACAACAGGATAAGTCAGAAGACTGGTGTTCTACATTTTGTTTCCAAGATAAAAGGAGTATATAAGCCATCAAGCATTACGAAACACCAACATATGATACCACGTGCGGCCGAAAATGAGCATGAACCTGTCTGTCAGCATTCAACCAAACCACAATTCCAAAACCTGAAGGATTTTACTCCATCTCTCAGTGTGAATTCGCATTGAAGAGTATCTTGTATCACAGCAATATTTGAGTGTACCTCGTACCAAACGCCAGCAGAGCGGTAAGGTACTGCTGCTGCCCTGGTATTTTGTTAGTCCCTGCCCTGCCACTAAGTATTGAACGCCCTGGACACCTCTCTGCCACTCCACTTCATCCCACTTCCTCGCGCTGGGCATCTCCCCATTGCCTCAGTTTTTTGTCTCTCACCTCCTCCTCTCTTGTACCCTCCGTAACACACCAGAGGGGCTGGCACAGTGCGAGGACTGGACCAAGTTTCTTCTCACACAGCGTTAAGAACCAAACCTCGCTATTCGTATCTGATTTATAACACCTCAGATTAGATTTTATGAAGCTGTGGGATGTTGGCTTCCTTTTTAAGGAGACGTATATCGGATGTCTGTATCAAAACCAAGCGGGGGTCAAAGGGCTGCCGGAGCCGCTACCTGTCCGAGTCTGGCACCCTTCGCCCTAGGGACACGCCACCGCCACTCCGCCACCGGAGGCCACGTCTGCGGGGCACCGAGACCCTGCCAGGGTGCCGTGACGGCTGAAAGGGATTGAAGGGCGGAGAGCACTGAGATTCCCCCCATCATTCCCGGGTCTCCGTCCCGGCACCTTCCCGCCACACGGGAGCCTTTTCCCGGCAAGGCGAAGGCCGTGGCTCCCCCTCNCCGCCGCCGCCGGGAAGCCGCGGGGGCGGGCGGGCACGACCCTCCCCGCGCTCCCCGGGGAGGAGCCGGCCGGGTCGCACCGGGCCCGCTCGCCAAGTCCGGCTCCGAGCAGCCAAACCCAGCCCCCTGGGTTCGGGGTGGGCGGGGAGGGACGGCCGGCCGGGCGCCTCTTCTGCCGGGAGCGGGAGGACGGGCGAAACTTTCCTCCCCGGCGGCGAGG
>VXBU01015306.1:439832-482051 GCA_013400315.1 Bombycilla garrulus
GGGTCGGCGGCGGTTCCTCTCCTGACCTCGGGCGGGTGCGGCCGCTGGCACGTGGGATCCTGGTGTCGCCTCCCGGGGGTGCGTGGAACCCCGTGCTCCGAAAGGAGCTGTGGACGTAGCACATCCCCGGGCAGTTCGGCACGCGTGAGCGTATGCGATGCTGAGGTTTGCCGAGCTCCTGGCCGTGAGCCGCGCGCCCCGTGTAGCCGCAGGGACGCGGAGCTCCTGTCCCGCGGAGCCCGAGGTGCCACGGCCGGACCCGCAGCCGCCGCGGGTTGCGACATCGGCCCCGCTGCCCTTCTCTTTGTGCCCAGTAGCTTGGGTCATGGACATTCAAGTGGCTGCTGTTAGTGTTTCTCATGCTATTGCCTCTAGTTGCTTTCAAGGGTACAGTCTGTAAACTCGAAGAAGTTAAACACGTGTTTCGGGACGTTTCAAGAAGAACGTGCAGGTTTTTTTGAGGGGAAAAGAAGCACTGTCTGGAATTACAATTTCTGAATACCTGTTACTTTATATGGTGACATTTTCCCAGGTATTTTTCACTTGATGAAGTGAAATGCTTGGCCACGTGAAGCCGATACTTGATGTATTTCTTCTGTATCAGTATTTCTTCTGCAGCTGATGAATAAATATGTGTAAAGGCTGACGGAGGAGGAGTGAAGAAGGGGAGGGATCAATATTCACTGGATTGTTTACTTATTTTTAATTCATAAAATGAGATGTGTAGAAAATAATAGATGTAATTCTGAAAAGTAAACTGTTACTTTTTCTAAGATATTTTGGAAGACGTAGACAAGGAAATGCAAAGAATAAATTGCATTTCTGGGTTCTAAAAAATGTTAGAAGGGCAGTCTAGCAATTTTTAGACCAATATCCCTAACTTTGGGACCACGTATAGAATGAATTGAAGAACAGTGAAAAATCAGATTTTGATCCCAGAAGGCATCTGTAAACAGAGGTTATTTCCATGGTGTCTATTCTGGAGCCATTATTATATGATTTGACTTAGAGAGCCCAATTCATTTCTTAAGTGAGACATCCATCCCAAAGTTTGAGTGGGGTCATCCTGTAACACAAACTGCTTGACAGAGTAGTCTGTGATGCTGCTTCATGCTTCAGCTCAGTTTATGAAATGGACAGCTGCTGCTCAACAGGTCACTTTTCCTCATCATCATCAGTGTTGCTTATCTGACCCTCTGTGAGCTTATTCTGGGAGTTAAACACATAAAAACTATTTGATCGGTTTAGTTTGCTGCCAGTCTAGCTCCCTAAAGACCATCAGCACAGAAAACAAAAGGTGAGCAGGAAGGCAAATGGGGTTGGGTGTCTTTTTAAGGCTAGAAGATATTAAAGTGCCTCAGCCATATTATAAAATTGTGCCTGTCATTAGTTTAAATTCTAGTACAGTTGTAAAAGACAGGATTTTTGAAAATGGAAACAAGAAGAGCTGTTGCTTGTAAAGTTTTCAGACAGGTGTGAGTGGTAGGGAAAAAGGATCAAAAACCTAATTTTTAATTACTTTTATATCCCTTATGGCTGTAGTGTTTTTCAAGTACACTCTTTAGAGTCTACTGTAAAATGGTTTGGATGTTTGTGTCACAGCAGAATGATGTTATACAGAAGACCTCACAAGAAGGCGTACTGTCTTGTCCCAAAAACCAAACTGCTGTTTGATTAATTAACTACTTGAAAGCCTGTGCTGTTTCTCAAAGAACTGTAAAAAGCACTAGCGAGCAAGCAACTGCAAACAACAAATGGTAAAACCCATCAACCTCTGTGTGGTACAGCTCTCAGCAGAAGGTGCTGGTGTTGAGGTACTATCCTGCTCCAGTAAAACGTGCAATGTTAATTCTTTTTCTTTTAGCATAAAGTAAGAAAAGAAATTATCCATGGTCTGTAGAGGTGCCTAGCAGCAGCCTGCTGATGTTCAACAACCATTTCTGATCTATGGAAAGAAGAGCCATTCTAAGGATGCAGTGGATTAAAAAATGGAGTTAGGGCTTAGTTCATGCTTCTCAGATTTGGTGCAAATCTGTGATCTCTCCTTGCTTATCAGACCCTTATCAGTTTATCCATCTCCACGTGTCCTCCACTTGTCAGATTTCTTTTCCCTTTCTTCTATTTGAATCTAACAAACATTGCTACCCCCAGGTGGGCTACCCCCTACCCTCCCTCAGAAATCTGTTGTAAACATTTGGGGGCCTGTTGACATGGAGAGTGTTGGCAAATTACTCCATAAATAAATGCCAAAGTCAAGATTATATTCCTGGTTGTAGATGGTACCCATTTGGACAGAAGAGCAGACAATGTGGAGCTTGCCTGTGCTAGAAGAAATGTTGGTACTTCAGGCATGCACTTGCTCTTATATTAGTTAATACGTTGCCTGAATGTTGGAATGCTTGTAGCAGTGTGCAAACCCTGTATAAGAGGATTATTTGTTTAAGGTACCAAGACAAACTTTATCAGAATGATCAAATTTGACATCTTAACCACAGCCCTGAATGAACTCCATTGAGATCACTACAGTAGGCAAGTGTGTGTATATATAAATGAAGAGCTTAAGTAAGTAAATAAACACCACTAACTTGTACTTCAGAGTTCTGTGTGTTTGTTTTGCTGGGTAATGCCTCTGTCCTGCTTGACTGAGTTGAAGCACAACCACCTTTGTGGCTCTTGAGAGTTACACATCTAGGGGCATAATGAGGGTTTGTATATCCTGGAGAAGAGAACTACGTAAATTCATCACTCATGCTCCTTAAGCAGATGTTACAGGATTTCACCTTTTTGGTATAAGGTGCTTCCCTTCTGTTTCCTCTCAGGCTGAGGTGCTCAGTACTGGAGCAGAAAATGTGTTGTATTGACTTAAAATTTTGTCAGAAAGGTGTTGTATTGACTTAATCTGCTGTTGCCTTTTTCTGTAATGCAGTTGATGTAACCTGGCTTTACAAGATTTGAGGGTGAGTTCAGTACCAGTTTTCTCAGAGATAGGGTAGAAGAAAGGAAGAGGAATTTCCTTTTGTATAAACGCTTATCGTTTGAGTGCTTGTGGCTGTAATAACACAAAGGAAACTAATTGGAGTCTTTGCCAGGTTTTGTATCACAGATGGTGAAGAAACAGAAGTAGAACAAAAGTTTCTGTAATCACAGAAGAAATTAGTTTGAGTTAAACTCAATGTCAAATGAATCTCAATGCCTTCTGCATGCTAAGAGAGATCTCCCTCTTACTGGTTAGTGAAGAAAAGCCTATCTAGGCTGTTTGCTGGGGAATGTGTTTTCTCCAGAAAGCACCTCCTTTTTGCTGCTGCACAGAAGTATTTCTGCTATGGCAAAAGCTGAGGATTTCCTAGCCTAGAGACTGTACAAATTATTCTCTTTTGCCTCCATAAAATGTCTTACCTCAGCCCCAGCTGAGGTAAGAAACCCAGTGGTTTTCTTTCTGTGTTTTCAAACTTGTTTTCCACTAGCTGTACACATTCTTGTGGAGCAGGAGGTGAGGTGTCAGGTGAAGCTAACTCCCATTTGTCTTCCAGCAGTGATGCTGCCCAACCCAGAGAAGGGTCCTTGAGATCTCCAGGAGCTGTCTCCTGCTAACTTCCATAAGTGTAGTACTATTCCACTTTTTCTTACTCAAATTGATGTGTATTTTTGGCTGCTAGTGTTCATTATGTGTCCATAACTGAAAACGGTCATGGATTGCAACCAATAATTTGTGGAAAAGTCTGGGGTATTCTCTGACTCCTTCCTTGAAGAGCAGCTGCTGCAGATTACTAGGAAGAAGAGGCTCAGGCTGACCACAGATTAAAACCACTGCCTTGAGGAAGTGGATGAGGACAGTGGAGAGAAGTAGAACAAAGATTGTTGTGTCCCTATTTATCTATTAAATGGAATCCTTCTCCTAAGGTTTGTGTCCCAGAGTTTTTCAGATAAAGAAAATACAGACGGAACCTGGAAAAAAAGTTCCTCATCACAAGTTTATAACAGCTTGGAAAGTTAACACACATCTGATGTGAGCTGCATCAATGACAGGGTTTGTAAAAATTATTCCCTTTGCAATGCTGTTGCTTTAAAATGAAAGAAGGTAGATTTACAATACATAAGAAATCCTTTATGGTGACGGTGATGAGACACTGGTAGAGGTTTCCCAGAGAAGTCGTGGCTGCTCCATCCTTGGTGGTGTTCCAGGTCAGGTTAGATAGGGCTTTCAATCACCTGGTGTAGTGGAAGGGGGCCCAGCTCATGGCAGGAATTTGGAACTAGATGATCCTTAAGGTCTCTTCTAATCCATACCATTCCATGATTCTGTAGGTATTTAAATTGTTAGGAATGGTCTTCACGGTCAGGATTGATTGCAAGGAAAACTATGATATGTGGCACATGTATCGGTACAGGAATTTCTGTGCTGCATTAGATAGGACATGTACCTTCTAATATATTGTTTCTGACCAGTTTCTAATGCATCAGAATGTGGTATTAAAAAACCTCCAGACTTAAACAGTATAATTGTAGATTGAAGTCAACATAAGAAGAGTTGCATGATACACTTCTCAGAAGGGATTTTGCTGTGACCTGAGTCACGGATTTAAAGCTTTGTTGAAGCAAACTGCCTTTTTTTTTTTTCTCCTTTTATATTTTAAAATACCTCTGATCTATAGAATTACATTAATTTAAGATACTTTTCCCCAAAATTGCTCTCTTGAACCCAGACAGATATTGTTGAAAAGAATATAGATTTTGTCTTTGCCTTCAAGAACATCTTATCCTTCTCTGTGACAAGCTGTGAGCTTGCTAACAGCTCTCTTACCAAGCGAATTGTAGTTCACAAGATGTCATCAGCCTGTCTTTTTTACCACTTCTGCTAATTTAGGCAATATGTTAAGGTAGTTTTCAGTTGGAGGGAACATCAGGAAGGACAGATAGAAGGATACCAGAAAAATCTGGCCTTTTCCGTCTTACCTTTGCCTTCTACAGAGGTCCTTTTCTCCATTCTCTTGATTGGACCTCTAGGGAGTGCACGTGTTTTCATGACCTCCTTTTGTTTACTGTCATTGTCCGCTCTTACTCCATCCTGGAAAGGACTGAAGACTGAAACTGTTTAAGGCAGAAAAGTAACAGTTCTATTTCTTAAGTAGCCTTAGAAAAACATTTCTTTCTCACCATCACACTTGGATTTTCTGTCAACTGTTCACTGATGTGCCAAGATGTGGTAGAAGCTTATTTCTTTGCCTGCTTCCACTGGTCAGAGCTTAAGTGAAGGTAGAATAAAATGAAGTCAGCAAAACCATAACCTTCTCAAGGAGTACAAGTCTCCATTCACAGGCTGTTGGTTTTTCTTACGGCTCTAATAGACTAATAGACCTGGAGAGCCATTACATCATGGGTCTCGCACAGTAGTGTGTCTCAAGACAGGTGGGTTTTTTTGTTTTTTTGGTTTTTTTGTTTGTTTGTTTGTTTGTTTGTTTGTTTGTTTTTGTCGTGCTGCTTCCATCCTTCTGATTTGTAGCCTGTGTGCCAGGCACATTTTTGACTTCCACTTCCTACTAGTACTTTGAAGATGGCACTAAAGATGAGACCTCTTTTAGAAGATAATGAACCTTCCCAATAATCTCTGATGTATAGAATTCTTTGCTTAAGGTACACTGCCACCTAGCAACAGTTTCCCTTCCCTCCCAGTTTACTTGACCTACTTTGTTGGGGGTTGTTCAGCTTTATATTTTATACCTGGTCTGGTCTTGATCAGCATCCAGAACCCATCAGTAGATGCTATCCTGGTAAATGTATATGTGTGAGAGGTGGAGATATTTTTGGTGGCAATAAGAACTGCTAGCTTTTGGTTTCTGACTAAAATACAATAGTTTATACTTTCATGATGTTTTTCCTCTCCATGTTTTTGTTGAAAGAGCCTATAATTTTTTTTCAGTTGGAATTATTGATTTTGCTTTCTTCTGTTCTTTATTCTTTAGAGCAAATAAAATAAAGGGTGAGAATTAAAGGGAATTGCTTTCAGTTCTTTTTATTATTCCAGTGCAACATGAAGCATGGAGCGTCCATTTAGAGCACTGTACACAAACACACAGAGATTACAGAAAGTTCTGAACAATTAACCCTTCTGCTCCTCTTCCAAGCTGATAGTCCCAAAGATATGGATGAGGACAGGCCCAGGCCTTCAAAAATTATATTCATGCTTATCCATATATTTAGAGGAGGAAAGCAAGTTGGTTGGCTAATTTTAGCTGAAACATTACAAATAAAGGCTGGTGTGAAGGAAGACAAAAAGGGACAAATCTTAACACTAGTAAGCTATGAACTACTTCTCCTTTAAGCATGATGGCAAAGTTTGCCCCCCAGTGTGTTTAATAATTGGTGATGTAACTGGAGAGCTGCATCATCAGGTGACTGCAAGACTTCCTCAACTCACAAAGCTACCTGCATCTTAGCTCCCCCAGGAAGAAGTGACTTCACTGGGATGCAGGGACTTCACTAAGTCCTAGGTTTGCAGACTTGCTTGTGGGCTCCTCCTCAGTTGCCCCACTGTAAATTGGAGGTCAGTGTGGTCTCTTGATTTGCAGATAACTCAGACAAATGTGTCTGTGTCTTCACTGGACATTCCAAGAGTTGTTAGAGATGCTGAAAAGAATTCTTCCATGGTATAACTGCTCAGCATGTGCTGAGGAACTGTTGCCTGTCCATCTCTTTCTTGTATATGCTGAAATACAATTTTAGGTATTGTATTTTTGCAATAGTCAGCTAAGTTGTTGGATTGTGCCAGCCGCTTTAGTGTTCTGCTCCATTACGAGAACTGTGGTCCTATATAAAATTGCTTGGGTTTTTTTTTTGTAGTGTTTTTTTTGTTGTTTTTTTTTTGTTTGTTTGTTTGTTTGTTTGTTTTGTTTGTTTGGTTTTTTGTATTTCTTTCTGTATTTTTGTTTTGGGTTTGTTTTTTATTTTTTTATTTGTTTTTACTTTTTTGTGGGGTTGTTTTGTTTTGGTTTTTTTTGTTTATTTTTTCCCAGTCAAGTGTTTTGATTAAAAAGTTGGGCAGGACTTGTTTTGTTAAAGTAATATACCTGTTCTTAGCACTCCATCTAGTCACTTATTTAACTTAGTGCATCATAATGCCAGAGAATTGGAGAAATACAGAAGCTAAAAGAAACAGCATACGTGCAATGTTAATACACTATATGAAGTTAAGGAAAATCTCACTGTTAAGTTGGCAGTCTTTTTCTCTTTTATCCAAGTTTTATAGATCTCCTTGGTAGTGGAGCCAGACTTGGAACACATTTTCCTGACTTCTAGTTTTGTGCTTTAACTTGCTGCCTTTTCTTTCCAAGACATTTACCATATATGTATGACATTATAGCTGTGTGGTAAACTAACTTTTTCAACCATGAGGCAGATTTCAAATTCTGATTTCAAACTTCAGTAGTGTTCTTTTTCTTTCCCCATCATTTACTGATCCTTTTAGAAGAAGCATGTAGGATTTTAGGCTAATATCCATTTGCATGCCGTCTGGGAGAATTTTGGCTGACTGAGAGTCCCATAAAACAAAAGTTTCCTCTTTACAAACCACATGGATCTTGGCTGTAGATATTCAGTCCCTTTCTCCACAAACTGTTTTTAATGGTGCCAGATTCTGCTGTTTCTTCTCCTTGTTTGGCACATGTCAGGAAAAAAAAATCTTGGCTCCAGTATAGAACATATCTTGTTTCCTCTTAACTGCTCGTACTTTCTATTCGTAATTCAAATCAGCACTAAAATGCTATGGTTCTGCTTCTCACAATTTAATCTTGTAGTTTCCTAAGCAATATTCCAGTTCTCTAAAAAAAAATAATGCTCTCTCATACTGTAGGCCTAGTGGTAGGAGGTTCTAGCCGAATGCAATGGATGCATTCCTGTTGATTTTGGAGAATATGCATGAAGTCCTGGCAAAGTGGCCTGCTCAAGCCGTGGAGGCATGTGAAGGAAGAACAGATGAGCAAAATGGAGCTAAAACGGGGTGTTACAGGAGTACCCTCTCCACCATCCAGCTTCCCCTTTCTGACACTGCAGTGAAAACCCAGACTCCAACACTGCACTTTGTAGACTCATGCCCATTGTGAGTGGTTGAAGAAGTGTCTCCTTCCTGGCCCATGGCAGCCCAAGGATCTGTGAGAGAGCCTGTGTGTGTTTTTCACAAGCTACTCATTTTCCTTGCTGACAGCCTTACTCTGCACCCTTTGAGCTCTTACTTGTGTGAGTCAATGTGCTTCTGATGGCTAAGGCAGAGTGCAGCACTGCGAAGCGTGGTTGTCTCGTTTATTGTGACTCCCCCAAAAAATCAGCAAACTGCTTAGTGGCCTGCTCTTTCCTTACCCCATTGTCTTTCTTCTCATAAGATTGTTCCCCAGATTTCTTCTGAGTGGTCATTACAAATTTTTATGTAACTTGCCTCGTCTAAAGTGATTTGAACAAAATTAGAAATTTTTCAATGATACGTTGAAAAAATGATCATAGAAAATTGCCACATTTCATTACTTTTGGAAGTGATACAGTATTTAGAAAATAAATTGTCTCCTTTTAGTGTGGTGTGAGAATGCAGAAGTTTTGCAGTTATTAGCTCTGGCAGCTCTGTTTATTTAAAAACAAAAACAAAAGGAGCCCATATATTCCTTAACATGGAAAACGCTGTTAAAACACAGTGGACAGAACTGATGAAGAAGTCAGTTTTTCAGTCTTTTTGTACTCTTTGTCTCCCTTTTTATCCATACCAGCAAAAGGGTGGGTTGGCCCCTTTGTCACAGTGTGCTGCTGTAGTCTCTGAACGCTTCAGAGAGACGGTCTCCAGCTTTCTAATAGGGCCCCAAGCAAAACCCAAAAACGTTTTTAGAAACTCCCATTTAATCAGGTGAACAAGAGCAGGATGCTTAGGAAAGAGGGACAATTGCTCTCTTCAGAGAGAATGTGAATGACTGCCATTGCTGGTCCATTCACCTGATGCTACAGTAGTGTTTGCTCATTGCATCCCTAGCTGGAAAGTACTGCTCTGTGTTTTCATCTTCAGTGCTGGCATGGTTTTTCAGGTTAGAATAGCTCATCTTCAGACCTTGTGGTGTGAGATAGATCATAGCCATACTAATTCTCTCCAGCTGGTTTTTCAGCATGAGAAGCTTTGCTAGTCACATGTGGAAAGGTTCTCTGAAAATAGCTCAAGGAGTAGATTGATGACAAGGCATTTTTTTTTTCCTTCAGTTGTTCAAGAGCTGATCTGCAATATTTGCCCAGCTCAGACTTATACTTCCTTAAGACAGAAAAACATCCATGGAAGATTTACTTTTGTTTTGGTAGGTACCAGTATTTGTAAATTGTTTCCAGTGCATTATGTGTTTCCTCCATATCTGTCTCAAAAACTTCTATTATTCTGTTGGAGCAGATTTTTTATGTTTTTTAAAAGATCTCAAGATGACTAGGTTAGTTTCAGCATAACCATTTTGCTTAAATAGCAATTTTCCTAGACCTACAGCTGAGGTGAGGCGCGTTGCCAGAGCCCGCGCTGCAATGTTCATCTGTGATTCCTGTTTAAAAAGTAGCAGCTGTGTAGATGTACGAGAAGTGAAAATATCTCTCGGTTCAGGAGTCATCCAAGAACCAATTGTAAAATATGATGAACCCACTGAAATGGTATTTGGGAGGAAAAATGGAACTACTATGAGAGCTGGCTTGTATGTGTGACGCCTGGGTAGGCTTACCTGGAAACAGAGATGAGGTAGAATAAAAGAATAAAAGGTATTTATTGAAAGGATACAGCTTGGGCAGTGCAGGAGCCTCACCTGAACCACACCCAAGTCAAATCCACAACCAGTCACAAAAAATGGATGCCCAGTCATGAGGTCTCACACTTTTATAGGTTTTGGTCTATTAGCATATTGGAGTAAATTGTCCAGTTACAGCTTCAGGTTATGAAGCTCCATCCTCCTTGCTCCCTCTCTTTTTTCACTTTTTTTTTACACTCTTTGGCCTAAAATTTGTCCTTGGTCCCAAGCTAGAAAGGAATTGTTTTGTCTACCTACTCTGTGAAGAGAGCTTACTAACTTTTAGTATGAAGCCAAGAACTACACACTAGAACAACATAGAATCCAAAAAATATTAAAGATAAAATTTAAGGCATAATTTCCATGCGGTGCTCTTTTTAACCTTAAGTACATGCCTGAAAGATTCTGATTGAACAGCAGTAGGACTTAGGTGTGTGTATCTGATAATGAAATGGAGTCCATAGTGCACGACTACACAAAAGATGTTTAGGCCTCTCAGTGACAGTTCCCGTCACAGTATCTGTGACTGATAGTGGTTCATTCCTAGGCCCTGGAAAAAGGGCAACAAGCCTGGGCTCCTTCTGAGGACCAGATGAGGGAAGCTTGGTGTCCTAGCAGCTTGCACGTAATATCCTTTAAAGCCAGGTTAAATTATCTGTCACCGTTAAGGCGCGACACAGAATTGTTCACAGCAGGACTGGAGGGGTTCCCCCTGTATGTCAGTGTTCAGTGGCTTGGGAAACAGCTGCTTGCACAGTGTCTGGTTTGTGGCTGAACAGACAGCTCAATTTCTGGCGTTGATGCTTTAAGATATAAAAGTAATAATCAAGCTTCAAAGGAATCTTGCATATGTGAATGAGTCAATTATTTTTTCTTCTATAAGCTATTTAGTTTCTTGCATCTTATGCAGTGAAAACACTGCTAGATCCTGTTTGATATTACCACATTATGAGTGAAGGGACTTTTTTCCCAACCTTTGGACTTCCTCACATAGAACCACATCAACTATAATAAATTTAGAGCCTTAAAAACCTGTTGTTAAGACAACTTTAAAATAAAACTGTGCGGGCTGTGTCTCTTCAGTGGTAAGAAGCTAAAATAAGGCAATGCTGAGATCTGTTGGGCTTTAAAGAAAGTTCAGGTTTCCTGCCTTCGTGATCTCCTTTCCAGAAGGAAAGCTTTGTGTTTCTCTCTCGGAAACCCAAGTCTAATAAAGAACAGTTATTGTGACCCATCCAATCTTGCTTCCCACATAGTCTAGTCCTTTGCAATGTCTCCTGCATAAGCTATATTAAATTGTGTTGGAACATAACTGTGCATGAAAGGATGTCCTGCCTTTGGTTTATTTTTTACTTTGAGAGATGTTCTTACCATTCTGTTTTCACTTTTAGAAAAGGGGATGGGTTCACTCTCATTAGTGGATGTATATATCCATTTAAACTTTGAAGTTATGAACACTTATGAAAATATCCTGAGATGTTGTCCAGTACAAACAAACAAGTTAATCTCCTGTTCAAAGTATTAAATACTGCTGTTGCGAATAAATACCTGCTTAAAGGCCTGGGCAAGCTCATCTGACACATCTTTACTTTTTTCTCAGTGGCAATTTACTGTGGACTGAAGCAACTTGCTTTTTATGCTTTCTCGTCCACTGTCAAAAATGTTTGGGTGGACCAATTTATGTGCTCTGCCTGCTGCTGCTCTGTAGTGTCTTCATTGCATGCTTGCTTCATTGTTTTGGGAAAAAGATCAGCCAATTCTTTTAATGAAGACTGTGAAAGCCAGAGATAATTCAAATGGGACCAGATGAACCAGTGCTTCATTTTTTTGCTTAGACATAAAAGAAAATCTTGTTTGTTTTGTTTTGCACACTATTTCAGCATATTTTGTTATTAATAATATCACTGAGCCTATTGTTTAGGAGTCAGGCATATGTGTTATCTCATGCCTCCAAATTATGTTGCAGCAGTTCCAGATGCACTGTTCTCAAATGCACTGTACCCAGTAGAAATGTGAGATATAAAGCTATTTAAACTGTAGTGATACAGTTGGTTTCATCAAAATGAAAGCCTAGGAAGATTTTTCTTGTAATTGTTTTTAACACAACTACTATGTGCTAATTTGGAACGTCAGATAGTTTCTGTTATTAGGCCATGTGAAAAAAATCCTTCCTTATGTGCATATGGCTGCAACTTTGTAGGTAATTGGTGGTGTTGGAAATGTCCTACAGAGGTACAATTTTAATCCTTTGGTCATTGTATTGAAGACTGCACACCTGGCTCAGTTCTTAGTGAATGACTGCAGCGTTGGAGGTGGCTGGAAGATGGAAATCCCCATGTGTGCCATGATGGTGGTGGATTCCCAAGTGAAGGCTGCCTTAGGATTCCCACATGTACAGGGCATTTTTACCCCCACAGCTTTTGTTCAGTGGTCAGGATCCAAGGCTCTGGAGGACAAAATCCCTGCTGTTACCACATGTGACTGTTTGTACCGCTGGTGTCCTGTTTAGTCCCAGGTTCAGCAATTTACAGCTGCATCTTCAGCCATGCTGTGTCCGATCCTTCTTTTTACTTTTTGTGGCAAATATCAAATCATGTGTTTAAAGGCAGCAGGGTGCTGGAAAGTCTCTCCTGCTCATGGCAGTCAGTAGGAATGGGCCTTAAAAATCATCTAAACCAACTCCCCTGTCATGGACAGGGACACCTTTCACTAGACCGGGTTGCTCAAAGCCCTATCCAGCCTGGCTTTGAGCGCTTCTGGGGATGGGCGTCTTGCCCATCCTTGGGCAGTCCGTTTCAGTGGACATCTCTTTCATTTTCCAGGGTTGGGTTGGTCAAAGCAGCCTCAATAAATAAGTGTTTACATGCTAAATTTCTCTGAACTGCTCTGTGTAGGGAAAGCAACCAGCACAGTTGGATTGCATCATACAGGTAAGGTTCTTAGGCTCTTTTGCAATCTTTTCACAATCATTACAACCTGACTGCAGAGTTTGGCTGCTGTGTAGCACTAGATTTATGTCACTAAGAGATAAAGGCTGTATTTATCACTCCTTGCTTTTCCAGCAGGCTTTATGTTTTGTATCATCCATTTTCTTCTGCTAGATATTATAGTACTTTCTTTGGTCTGATTTCTCAGTTCAGTTTTTTTTACTGTTCACAAAATTCATTGTGCTCTATAGTAATTGTCTTCATGAATTCTGATTGCTATGCTCAGTGGGTAAGCTAGGCTAATGAGACCCTTTTTTTTCATTTGAGTGAGTTTTTCTGATTGCTTTTATCACACTGGAACCTGTAAGGGGATTTTCTGTGGACAAAATGACAACAAAAAAATGAAGTGCTTTTGTTGGTAAGTCACCTGGCAATTCCTCATGGGTCCTCAACGTAGCTGTCAGCAAACATGAGTGACTCCTTAACGCCCAGTGCCTATAATTGCCCTTTATTTCCCCTCTGGTTTCCTTGTGTGGGATTTCTCAATTGATGGGATGAAATTTGAAAGCGGGTAGTGATGGAGTGCATCTCCAGTCAGCAGTAGAAAGAATAAAAGAATGAAATTCACATGGTCAGCATGCATCAGGAAGAGAAATTTCACCCAGCCTCCTGCCCTGTCCTGTGGTTGTGGCAGACCCCTTGCCATCTCAGTTCACAACTTGTATTGTTACTTCCCTAGCAGCTCAGCTCATGCCAGGACCCTGTCACTCCTGCAGACCTAAGGGGCAAGGACTTCAATACTTACCCTTTAGAAAGGCTCTGTGCTTCCCCAGTTATCAATTTGTGTCCATCTTCTTCCCCAAGTCTTGCTTACTGTACTGAACATCAGCCTAAGCATGCATCTACCCCAGAGTCATATCATTATTTTCAGCATGAGACTAGCATAAGGTTTTGTGAAATTCCTGAGAAAGTATAATTGGGTGAATTTCAAGCCTCAGAAATGAGATGGCAGCTATTAGCTGAATGCCTCTAAAAGGAGACGGCCTCCATGGGTCTTGGGTTGACCTGTGCTCTAGTTTTTTGAAGAAAATGTACATTGAACCTAATAGAGTTTATTAACCAATAATTTAATTATCGATGTTTACAAATTTCACTAGGTTTATGTTAAATCAAGATCTATTGGGATTATTTTTCTTTGTCTTGCTTGAAGTTTTCCCCTTGAGCTCTGCTGTAGTCCCTTATTATCTTTGACTTTGTTGAGAGTAGCTTGAAAGCTTTTTTCCTTTTCTGCCATACCTGCCTTCTGCAGGATTCCTTGCTTCACTCAGAAAAGGATTAGAGCCATCGCTGTTCTCTTTATTTATGTAATTCTGTCATTGCCTTGACATCAGCGTAATCTTCTTGACTGGTTGATCAAACTGAATTTCAACAGTTTTAGACAGAGTAAAAAATTAGTGCATTTAGGTCTTCCTTGATTTTTCTGGCAGTTTTCTCTGTCATTCAGTCTAGCAGTTTTTTCTTTATCTCAAGTTCCTTTTGTCTTTTCCTGTGCTTATCTTCTTTCTTAAAATATCTACTACAGCTGAAATTTTCTAACTTCTAGACCTTTAATTCTTCTAATCTTATGTCAAAGCAGTTAACAAGTGATAACAGACCCTTATGAGACTTTGTATTATTGCAGCATTCAACATGACTTTTTGGCCTTACTTAAGATATTTGAGATTTTCCACAAATTTTGATAAACCCTGGATTTTAGATATTTGCTCACAGCGTAAAGCTTCAATGGTAGCTGCATCTTAATCGTACAGCCGAGTGAAATCTCTTCTGTAAGTGGTATGTGTAGATTTAGCCTTTTTGTGGTTCATAGCACAACAACTGAAATACTATTGCAGCAAGAAAATCTGTTCAAAACCACAGCAAATCCTGCTGCTGTAGGCTTCTGAAAAGGGAACAATGCTCTGGTTTGTGGTCTTGTTCCTACCATGAAACAGCTTAGGATTTTGTTACAGAGGGAAGGGTTTGCGTTTTTGCTTTGCAGCATGAAAATACGCAGTAGTTAAAGGTGCCTTTGGGATAACTGTAGACTTTGGATCTTTAGGTGACATTTTAAAGACCAGCAAAATCCTGCCAGCCCAGCTGCATTAGATGGGCTTGTGCTTTGTCCTCCCAGCATGGCTGTGCCTGCAGAAGCCCTCTGGCAGTGGCAGCAGAACCTGGGCATACAGGGGGTTGCTGTGGTAGCTCTTTCTGGTTGAGGAGCCACCTTTGCATGTCTGTTTGAGACATGTTTGCTCACATGGAATTTACTGATGATTAGGCCATACAGGAAGGAGTGGAAACTTTAATGCTAAAGTCATGCACCCTGACCATGCACGAGTTCTTTGCTTTTGCAGGATTTCACTATTTCACCATCTTTACACATGGTGACTTACCTCACCATGTAAAGGGTAATACTTGGCAAGTTTAGTTGGGGTTCATGGAAGTTCCCTTGCATTCTGATTCATTGAATTGCTGAAGTGATGGCTCTTTTTAAGTCTCTGAATAGCTTCTGGTTTTAGTGGGACTTGAACTTCTAAGTGGAGCAGAAGCTCAAGTTTTCTGATATATTAGCACTTTCATGCTGAGGTGAATGTGAATTTCTGGCTTGATGGTACAATACAGAATGTACAACAGTATTTCCTCTCCTTAGTGCTACTAATTTCTGGGGGGGGAAGTGTGGTTCTAATGTTATGCTTTGAACAGAATTTCAAAGTTCATAGAGGATGAGACCACATCTTGTTGGTAATTGAGGTTACTTAAAAATAACACTTTCATTTCCATCTACATACCCGTGCTGGATGATAGCTTTCAAGGCTGGGGCTGGTTCTAGGTTTCCTTTCTTAAGCAATACCGCATATGTTTGAAGTTATGGATTGCATGGAATTGTAATGGCCACATGGCCCTGATCATGAGGCAACCTCTTTTCTTATTCCTAAAAAATGTGAAACAGAGACTTGTTTCTCAAACTCCTTTCTGGGTCTGTAATGCTATCAGCTGCCTGTGGCTAGACAGAGTTGGCACACTCACTTCTACTAAACCCACCCCTTATTTTTCTTCCCATGAGCTGGCACGTTTGTGCTTAACCACACTGACTAAGGAGTCCAATCTCTGTTGTTTCCCAGTGGGATGTGAACTTTTTAAAAGCAATCTGAAACTTGTTCCCCTTTCATGAAAAGTACGGGGAGGTGTAATTCTATTGACTTACACAGAACAAAAGTACTCTTTGAGTTGCTGAGAAGGCTGAAGCTTTTAGAGCCTTGTTGCAATTGTAAACAATAAGATGCACTGTCAAGGACTTCTGCCTACCAGCTGTGAACCAATTGGATGTGAATTTTTCTCTAATCTTGATGACGAAACTAATTCCATAGTTGCTAAATGTCACAAAGTGGCTTTTGAGACACAAAGTTTTTCTGATTTTACAGCATTTTTGTGTTTGTTTTGGTCATCTAGAAACTAAGATAGAACTTCTTCAACAAAATCCATCTTGAATTTGTGAGAGCTTCCCAGGAGAAGCTCTTCATGTAGCTTTCAGCTGAACAGATTGTTACTATCAAATTTTTAAGAATTTATTGTGGTCACTTTAGTATAATATAGTTCCTTTTAGTATTAATGGGCATTTCCTATTATGAAATGTGCCTATGTTTCTGTGCACTTCTTCCCACAGAAACCAGCAGTGAGGGGAGAAGGAAGGTAGGCTGGCAGGAATCCCAGCATACTCACAGGGTGAGTCACAGGACTCAGTCGATGTATGGGAAGCAATCTTTGTCCTGTTCTGCAGACAGAGCCACACGGAGCTTAATTTTTCTTTTTTTCTTTTTTTTTTTTTTTTTCAAAAGAAAGGACATTTGCCTCATCAGTGATCATATTTATGGCGTTGCAATCATGAAGAGTGGGAGTCCTCTGCTCTGTTTTTCTTTACAATCAGGAATATCAATCCTCCTAGACCTTATGTTCAATCCTTAACTACCAGTTTCTACTTCAAATTTAAAATAATTCCTTTGTCAGGTGTTTTTTCCTAAAATAATGAGGACTAAAATAATGTAGTAAAATAATGTAGTAAATGGCAAGCTAACGCCAGATGTACAATAAGAAAGGTGTATTTTTATAGATAATTTTATTGGGGTAGAATAGGGGATAAAGCTTTTAGAAACAAATAGAGCTCTTAAGAAGAGAATGGCAGACTGAAACCCCCTACTTATCCTTTGATTACTATCAGATTCAAACATTGTTGCAGTCTTAGCATGCTAATTAACCACAACTGATACATTATGGATACTTGTAAATAAGCAGTTTTCCTTTAACTCTGGTTTAACTCCTGAGATACTATTTTAGGTGCTTATTTTTATCTAAGCTTTGTATTCATTTACCTTTACTGTTTGGTATCAAAAATATCGATAAAGGTTTCATTGGATATATCTACTATAAAATATCAAAATATAGGTCTTGTCAGCCTGCATGTTTATGACAATGACTTTTAAAAGAAAAAGATCTCTTTTTCTTTTTCTCCGTAAAATTGATTTCCATTGGTTGACATTTTCTGTAGTGCCAATTACCACTTGTTATCAATTCAGGCACTTGGAGATCTTAGTGGGAAACTGGAAGTGCAGTCCAACTTCTCTGAAGTGAGTTTGTTTCATATAAATGTAATGAAATGTGTGTATTTTCAGAGTTCACTTATGATGTTGTGAGTTTGCATTTTCCTTTTTTTTATTTTTTTTTTTTTAACCACAAAACACGTTAGAGGAACCAAACTGTAAGCAATCTTTGGCTTTTTTCAGATTTTTGATTTGACTTCTCAGCAGGACTATGGGGCTGCAGCTTTGGCAGTGCTGAAATTGTGCTGTTTTTGTGCTGAATTGATGATCTTTAAACCGTGTCATCTGTGGTGGACTGTGCTGATTCTTGGTACCCGAAGGTCATCTTGGCTTTGCTACTGCAGTGATGCCGCAATGGGACTCAAATAATTTTTACTTCAACACTGAAATAAAGATGCTGAGTGTTCAGCACTAAATTTCATGGCAAAATTCAGTTAGTTATTGCACAATCATATAGTGCTGTCAGAAACTTTAACCTCTTTTTACAGGCTGATGAGTCAAGAGTTCAGTGAGTGGTTAGTTTGTCCACACTTGGAATCCACATGTGTGTCATCTGCCGTGTTTCTCAGCTTTGTGTGTGAGAGCCCCTGACACACACATTTCTCCCTAGAAAGTGCAGCTGATTCCTCACCCTCGTGCTAATGCCAGGGGGCCCGTGAGGATCCAGTCTGGTTTTCTTGTCCTTTGCACTGTTTTTGGGCTGATGGACTTTGCAGCCTTCACTGAAGTTGCCCATTTACAGGAGGGGTTTGGTGTACGCTGGGTGCATGTGGCTCCTGCAGAGCAAGGACTGCCTCCATTGCTCAGCAGGGAGCATCCTCTTGTATTAGGAGGTTTTAAATTTTTTTTTCAAAGTAATTAGAAACTTATCAGAGTGCAACTTGTGTACAAGATAGGATTGCTCGGATTTTCTCATGGATGAAAAATCATGGCTCTCTCATAAGCAGGAGTAACAGAAGAAGGTTGATACAGTATTAAGAAAACAGTCATTTCATCTTGTCCTATTAAAAGTGATGATATTAAAAGTGATGCAACAATAATTTATACATTTTTTAATCAGGAAAGAATATGGAATAAAGACCTTCAGGCAACTTGTTTGTAGTTCCCCTAAATGTACTCTGCCTCACATAAAATTACTGCAAGAAGTTGATAAGTCTTTTTTGCGCCGCAAAATCAAAATGAAAATTGCTTTCCATTTTTTCAACCTGGTTCTTCTGCCAGATTTGTTCTGTTGGGAACATGATGTGGTGAAAAAGGCATCTGTAACCTCAGGCTCTCAAGAAAAGGCCCATGTTTTATACATTATTCTCTTCTCTTCGATGGATACCTTCTAGGAAATGTCTTTGTTAGTTGTTCTTTTTTTCCAGCACAGAAATACTGCTTCAACATGTTCTGTGCTGAAATGTCAGCGTTGTGCTGTTGTGTAGGTGGTAGTATGTATTATACACAGTTTTCAAAACCTGAATAATCAGTGATGTGCATGACTTTGCCAGGGAAAACAAATGGCTGTGTCATTTTGATTTCGGTATATCAAGAAAATGTAACCTATAAAAGTTAATTAGCATTCTTCCAGAAGGGAGTTGTTTAACTAACATCTTTATTTCCATGTTTTCAGTTTTGTCAGAAGTTGGAGGGGAGTGTTTTATTCTGTTGCTAATATATACCCATAGATTTGCAGAGTATTTCACGAAGCTTTATCTACCATGCATCTGTCCTTCATTTCAGCAAACGGATAAATTTTTCACTCACTTGAACAACCACTTAAATCCACTAAGAATTTTTATTCAGTCTTTCATGTGTTTTTTTCTACATAGTTTTTATATATAAAATCCCTTGAGGCTGGTGGTGTTCATGTTATCTATCAAAAGGAGGTTTTGCCAGCGATTTTAACAGGAGAAATCCTATAATTGTTCATTGAAATCCTGACCATCTGCATCACTGGTCACTGCAGTGAGTTGATGTATCTCCACCTCTCATGAATTTGGTTCTCTGGTAGGCTCAGTTCTTCCCGTTATCCTGGCTATTACTGTCACTGAATGCACAAAAGTTTATGGTCTGAAACAAAACTGAAGTTTGGGCACCCATGATACTGAATGAAGCAATCTCACTTTATTTTCCTGTGTAACTCATTAGCATTTCTGTGTAATTCATTAGCCTTCTTCCACCACTTTAAAAACTAACTGAAAGTGTAGCTTTTGCACACCAGCATTACATAACTGCATGCTAAGTTACAAAAACTTGAGAACAGGTTTCTCACTCACTAGTTTGATAAGCTCTGTGTACACCTAAGGTCTTCCCAACATTAAAAAACTCAAAATTATATTAGTAGCTTTGCAGATATTGTAGAAGTGGAGATTTTGTTTCTGGGTATTACTTCTGGGTGTTAATATTTACAAAAAGTGTTTTAAGAAAAAGCAGTTAATAGACAATTCTAATTTTTATTTTAATGAGGCCCATATAGAGAACATAATCCTTAGAGGCCAAATTCTCGAGCCTGCTGAGATACGTTTGCTGTGTATCAAATCCTGCCTTAAATGCTGAAGTAAATATAGTCTTATGGATAATTTGTCTTCTTTTCCACTGTTCTGTAAATGCACACTTGAAACTTTAATTTCAGAGTCAGCTATGATCTTGTGTTACAAAACTATGTATTGAAATGTTTGGTGTCCTTTAATGCAAAGCATGGATGGCAACTGGAGCCTGTGCAGAGACTTCAGCATCGTAACTGCCTGTGAAACCACTCCTTCTCCTTGCTTAACTGAGCCACAGGGAATTGGAGACCCCTAGGGCTGGCTGAAAAAGTGATCAGGAGCAAACATTGGAGAGATAGTGGGATTTAGTAGTCAAAGTGAGGGAGAACTGAACAAATGGTGGCAGGGGGAGGGACTGGAGGCAAAGGAATTTGACAATTAGCAGTGCATAGAAGACTGAATGATAAATAAAGTGCTGTTGTTTCTGCATTACTATTTTTCAGAAGACATTTCTGTGTTGCCTGGTTATGATTAGGCCTATTCAGAGCATAAGGTGTTGGATTTTTTCATCTTTTTGATTTTAAATCCAAGAGTCTGGGAGAGCATCTACTCTGACCGTTTTCTAGAAATGGGCCTTAGCATTTCACTTGGTGGTCCAATACTGTCTTGTCTTTGGAGAGTATACATCTTCCAGACCATCCTTGTGCTTTCCTGGAAGCCAGCTCCTTTTGTTTCTCATCCTCTTGTTTAAAATACCATGTTTATAACAAGGATTTGTTGTTTCCCTGTCACTGGTGGTTGCTATGTGTTTCTCCAAGATGAAAGCCTGCTCAGTTTTTTCCATTTGTCTGAATTTTTGCAAGCTTCTTCATTTACCTGTGTGGTGGTTGATTCCCTTCCCTCCTTAGAGACAGTGTCTTTGTAAGAGTTTTTTTAGGCTAAAGCCCTATTTACGTAGGATTGAATTCAAGCCCCCTGCCTTGGCTGATAACTAATACCCTTCCCCATATTTCCAAGCCAGTATGCTTTCATAGAAACTTTAGCTTTCCGTTTGTATTTTGCATTGTTTCTAATATGCTTCCTCTTTTTTAGTTTTACCAACCACTACCATGTTTTGAATTTTTTCCTGTGGGGGCTCCAAATGCCCAAACTAACTGACTCTGGGGCTGAGAGACATTGTTACAGAGGATTATTAAGTGTAAAAGAAAATACCCATTAGAAGTAAAGTGTGGATAGTATAATCTTTAAAGACTATGTATTTTATGTATTATATCCATAGAATATCCCTTTTTGACCATAGTTTTCATTAGTAAATATTGTTTTCAGTTCTTTACTGACCCAAGTTGTATAGTTTTCCAGCCTTTGGCACTTTGGCCAATAGAAATCCAAATTCTCTTGAAGAATTCTAAATTTCATTTGCATTTTCTCTTTGTAATTTTGCCTTTCTGAGTTACAACTGCTAGGCTTTTCTGTAACATTTGGAAACTGTTCTTTAAAGCTGTTGACTTTGGAACTGTCCATGTTGGACATAATCCAGGACATGGTTACTGATTACTGCAACACCAGCTTCCAGCCCAGTGATTTATTACATCTCTGTATGGCTGCATAGTTACTCTTATCTTGAACAGGGTATCTCTACTGATGGTAAGAGGTGAAAATTCTAATGGTGTTTTCTGACTGTCTGCTTGGCACCCAAAGAAAAGCAGAGTAATTTAATTTCACATATTGGACATGCATGAGGATGAGTGCATCCCTACAGTGTGAGAACAGCTTTACTAATGATGCAGTTTCTTTGTCACCTCTTCATCCCCAAACTGCTCAGGTGCAGAGCTGTAGCTGTGAAACTACCCTGGAACTGGGCAGGCTTCACTGGGCCATGGGATCTGCAAACTGCACACAGCCATGACCCTCCACCCCTCCGTGCTTCTGATCAGAGTCCAGCATGAAGAGCCAGCGTGGGAACCCAGCTGGGTGTTGAGGGCACAGAGGAAGCACAGAGACAGCCTTTAGGAGCTCTCAGACATGTCAGCACCTGCCCGGCCTGTTCTGAGCTGTGCACTTCCAGTGCCCTCCAGCTTCGTCAGTCTTCACTGGTGGGAGGCAGGGAAACTGTAGTTCCTGCAGATGAGACTTTGCTTTTCTATTGAAACTGTATAATGTATGTAATTTAACCATCTATTTCAATGCCTTTTGAACTTTCAACTCTAAGGAATAGGTAACATTGGAAAAATACTCAGAGCTCTGTATTTTTGTCTGCTTTGCGCTGTACTATGCTAATGCCAAATATAATAGCAACAATTATAAGGCAAACTTAGTAATTTCATTTAAGATCTTGGGTGACGTGGAGATCTGGTGAGGAAGAGAGTGAAAGACTGTTTCCAAGGTCTGGAACTGAGAATGGATGTAAGGATGGGAAGCATGCCAGTGCCAGGATAGGCAGGCAGGAGGAGAGTGCAGTGCACCTTATGAGATGGACCAATTCTTTGTGGGCATGGACAGGTTTAGTAAAGATTAGAACAGTAGTAAAGTTGAAAAATTGTGTCTCATATGCTCAAGTAACTCTGAAGGTGGTGTAGACTTTTGTATATGGGTTTTGGAAAAGGTGGAGGGAAGATAAAGACTCAGTCATCCGCTCAGACTTCCTATGGGCTTGAGTTGTGTAAAAGTACCCTGGAAAAGCCCAGACAAATATTTGTGTGGTCTATCCATATGGGATGGACAGGAAGATGTTTCCAAAGGCCTGAGAAGATTTATATTCAGTTTAGTATTTTCTTCTTAAAATTGTGAATTATGAAGGAAAAATTTGCAGCAGAATATTACTGTGGGGAGGATATAGACATTTGGTTGCTTTTGCATTAGCGCAGAATATGTTCAAACTTTCTGTCTCTCTAGACCTGTTTTTACATTCTGCGGTATGGTCATGTTAGAGGGGAAGATGAGATTTTGCTGTATTTGAGTTTGAATGAAGAATTATCAAGTAGTTACCAAAGAGGAAAATAAAATGTCGTATTGTACGCAGTTAGTGACCTCATAAAAAAAACCCCAAAGTTCACATTTCCTTTGCCAAATAGAAAAAAAATATGTGATTCTAACCTAAATAAATATTAATTATAGTATTTTGTGCAATTCATAATGTCATTTTACCTCAAATAATGATGAAAATTTGAGAGATAATATGTATGTGTATTAATGCCAAATGACACGAGCTTCCATTTAAAAAGTTTCCTTGGAGAAAACAGCAGACTTCATCCCCTCCAGTACTGAAAGAACTGGAGCTATTGCTCTATATACAAATTGTAAGTGACTATAAAACCTGTCTATCTGAATTAACTGCATGAAGTTAATTCCATGAGAGGGGGTTAATATGTCATTATTACAATAATTACAAGTCTTGGAAAAAGAAGCATTGCGAAGTGAGAAAAAAAGTGTTGCATTCAGTTCAAGCTCTTTTTGAGAGGTTGTATTTATTTTTTTTTTAACTATTCTACATTTTGCTTCTGTAGTTCTAATGTATTTCAGCGTGAGGATGAAAATCATACCTTCCACAATGAGCCCCTACTGTAATAAGAATTACAGAAATGGGCAATAGTGCTTTTATACTTCTATAGAAGTGTAACATTTATTTTTATCTACCTATATATATATAATATTTAAAACTAGTCCTTTCTCTCTTGTCAGTGTGCTGTGCCATATGGTGCCGAGCAACATGCCAGATGATAAAAATATTCCTAGAACATATGATATCATCAGTCAATTCAAGAGGGGTGAAACTTCTTGACCAAAGCATTTGTGGCTTTGATACATTTTCCTAGGTGTAAAGTGTGTATTTTGAAATGATGAAGTGTGTCCAAGAGGTCTCCTTTGAATTTGCATAAGCAAATTCTAAAATACCATCTTAGAACATTTTGCTTGTTAAAAAACATGAAAACGAAATAAATTTTATTTTAACTAAGGAATTCATGGCAAAGTTGCGCTTCTTTTCATAGCAAAAAATGATTCACTACCTTCCTTTCAATATATATTGGTGATTGCTCTGGTATTGGAGCCATGCCATGAAGAATGGCATCTCTCCATCTCCCTTCTCCACTTGCAGAGAAGTCAGAACACAGTGCTTGGTCAGAGGATGTTCGTCTTTGGTGCAGACAGCTAGCTGTAGAAAATTGGGAAAAGTCCATGTGTCCCCAGGAAGAAAACCCAAAACATGAAAATAGTAACTATTATGGTTTTCTATCAGAATTACTGAAGTAACCAAAGTTACTCTGATGTTAGTTCTGGAGTTTACTTATTTTATGTTGAGCCTCTTTCTTGTTTTTATCTATTTGCACAAAACACTGGAAAAAGAGAAACTGAAGTGTTTTCCCTTGGCAGCGGGAGTGGTGGTCAAGTGGCCTGCTCCAGGGAAATGGTAGTTCTTTCTTCAGAAAACACTCCCAGGATGCCACAAAGCAAGTACGAGACATTATGAGCTTTAGGGACAATGCTGCAGGAAAAGTGGCCTTTGTAATGGGCTGAGCAATATATGCTGCAAATAACAAACTTACAGGCCAAAAGTGCCTACACAGCCTGTGTCTTTAACTGCCAGCCAGTCCTCTGGTCATTTTGTCTTTGTCGTGGGATGAATATTAAGGAGAAAAGTGTCAGCTTTGAGTTAGGACATAAAAATTGTGCTAGTTGATTCATTGGTGTCATGTCTGTGTCACTGGACTCTTTCTTCCTGCTTGTCTTCCTTCATCTATTTCCTTTCAGTGTTTGCATTATATCTGGGAATCTCCTCAGCTGTCAGGACTGGGGTTCCTGGGTCAGTATTTATTTTTGACTTACCTTAAAACTTAAGTGTGTATTGCAGCATTCTCATTCTATATTCCCTGTTTCTAGACTTCCAGTCCTTAAGTCATCCTCACTTCCCCTCCTGTCAAATATGTGTTAAGGACTTGACTTACCTTGTTGTGGTCAACAAAATTGCCTTACAAGAATTCTTGAATATTACAGAGTAAAGATCTCAATTATATAAGGCATGGTTTAAAGGAAGTGTCTGGTCTGATTGTAAGAATCTAATTTGTAGAATGAATTACTTAATTTGACTCAATTGAACAAAAAGTGGTATTCCAAAGTGTGGTTAAAAATCTGTTTTGCTCATTGGTAAGACTCGAACCTCTGATGTTACAGTCTCACCAATTTTCCAGTCATCCATTAAGTTCTCAGAGAGAAAGAATGTGTATTTATACCTAAAACCATGAAAAAAAGTGATGTGATGAAAAGGAAAGTGGGGGGTTTTTGCACAATTTGAAAGGGGGAAAGAAGGGTTCAAAGTTTTATAAAAAACAGGGAACAAAATGTAAATGTTATCATAAATTACTCTCTTCTGTAGCAGCAAGTGTGCTGTTGATGCAATGACAAAAAATGCAGTCTATACTTCTGTCTATACTCTTCAGCCTTTCCTTGTTGTGAGTACTCCTTTACATATTTAACAGTTCTCCATAACAAGGTCTTAAAACCCATTAACCTATCAGCAATTTGCTTTTACAAGTTAATATACTTACAAATTATTTTGTAATAGAATATCCTCATTAAAGGGCAGATTTATTAACAACTCCCCCTCCACAAGTCCCGATTTTTTTCTTTGAAACCACAATGTACCTACTTCAGTGCTTTTACAGTCACTAATTAGTCTGGCAAAAGGAGAGCTTTGCCTTGTGCTTGAACTTGTAACCTTTTGAGTGTCTCCAGAGGTACATCATACCACACACATTTTAATAACACAGACACTTTACAGTTGTTCAGATTTTGTATATTTAATGCAGAACTAAATGTGGTGGCGATCCAGAACCAGCTAGATTATATCACCTTTTAGGATTTGTGCTTCTCTTCTGGAGAGCTGTATTTACCATGCTGATATTACTTGCTCAGAGCTGCTGCTTACAGCTGTTCTTTTCCTAGAGTCAGACTTGTTGTGCTTATCATTTGTGAAACAGAACACATGACTTTTCCATGTCTGCATTTGACGATATAACCTCAGAATCACAGAATCAGCCAGGTTGGAAGGGACCACAGTGGGTCATCTGGTCTGACCTCCAAGGCCAAGTGGGGTCAGCCCAGAGCACAGAGCACAGGATTGTGTCCAGGTGGTCTTGAGTATCTCCTGTGATGGAGACCCCACAACTTTTCTGGGCAGGCAATCTGTTCCATTGCTCATCTGCACAGCAAAGAAGCTCTTCATGTTCAGGTGGAACTTTTGTGCATCAGTTTCTGCCCATTGCCTCTTGTCCTTTTGCTTGTCACCTACTCTTCAGATACTTATGCACGTTAAGGAGATCCCCTCTCTGTCACTGGGCCTGCTCCAGGAGTTCTGTGTCTCTCTTATACTATGGGTCCCAGAACTGCACAAAATACTCCAGCTGTGGTCTCACCAGGGCTGAGTAGCCATCTGCTAATTCAAATTTTAAAAATTTAGCCAACCCTCTCATATTATTTATTCTCCAAACCAAGATCAGAGGTACAGATTTTGTATAACCTGTGGTTCAGTGTGGGTATGAACTTGTTCTTTGCCTGCAGCATCTGAATACCATTGCTGAGGCCTTCTAAGCCAACATGATCAGGGACAAACCATGTTGCAAATGCGATCCACTCCTTTCAGGAAAAAAAAAGAAGTAGCTGTCTGTATTTAAAAGCAAAAGACCTTAAATGATTTCTTAGTAGGGTTCAGATACCTAAAAATACTCTTTATCACTTACTTTGGGCTGAACTAGGCCAGTATGTCAGTAATTAATGCTTGTGAAACAGTTAATAAACCTTCTGAACCTTAGCTAACCACACAAAATATGATCAGTGGGTCTCTACAGTCTCCTAAGTGGGGAAGAGTAACTGGAGACAGAAAAACTCATAAGTCATAGGCAGTGGTGAAAGGGATTTGTGGGCCCTTATAACCTTGAATACTCAGTCTCATCACATTTCTTGAAGGTAGAGAAACATGGTTATGAGCACAAAAATAAGCAGGTTTGTATGGGTTAGTGCTCTTGGTTCACTACACAAGCAAATGCATATTTCAGTACCTAATTACCTCTTCTGAAGTGTAGTTATGCAATGCATCCACCCACTTGCTATAAACCTGAATGAAGATATAAGCTGCATGTAGGTTGTTTACATTGCAAATCTCTGCCTCTTTTAGAAAACCCAACTTCTACTCACTTCATATGAGCAGCTCAGAGGATTTTAAGAATTCATTTTAACAGAAAGCAGATGGTTTCAGAAAGCTGAAATGAAGAAGGAAGAGGAAGAAGTTGAACATCAAAACTAAAATGTATAACATTAAGTGAAAGCTACCATGATAGATTTTTTTGCTTCTGAAGACAGAGCATGACACCAATTAGTTTTGTGTCCTGTTATGCGAGTAAAAAGAAAGTGCTAAAGATGTTTTTTAAAGAGATGACTTAATTTATTTTTTTTTTAAATCTGGGAAATGTTCAACAATAAATTGCAGAGGTTAGTGTTCTTTCACCCCATGTTTCCTGACTGTGTGAGAAACCAGGGCCTCTTGTCTTCATGATAAGGTGAAAGAGGCCTTTACCTCCCAGACAAGGGAATGCAAAATTCTCCAGTGTCATCAAGAGAGCTGTGTCTTTCTGCTCAGTTCAGCCTCTGTCTCCAAAGATATGTCCTGCCTCTATGAGACTCTGTGGATTATGGAGCTTCAAAAGGACACTTAACAGTCCTACTGCGAAAATCAACAGACTGTTTTAAATTATCAGGAAGAGTAATTTTCTCTCTCAGTATCAATATTTCCATATTAAAAGGAGAGGACAAGATTTAAATATAGCATAAAACTTCCAATACTGTGTAGTATTTCTTGGAGGACTGTGTTTGCTATGTTTATTTGCCTCAGGGGTAACACTTTTTTATGTACATTGTGAGGCTCAATAGTCTGGCAGCGGCAGCGCTCGGAGTGCTTTTCTTGATACTGTGCATCTGTCTCTGTTATGGTATCTATAGCAAAGTTGGTAGAGAGGAAATAGATATTGAAGATGTCTCTGGACTCGGTTTTTCAGTGTTGCTGCAGTTGAGTTTTTTAAAAGGGTTGTGATTAATTTTTGTGAAAAGGAAAATACCAACCTTTTTTGCTTGTGGCTATTCTTAAAGAAAGAGTGATGAAAGATTCCCAGAGGAAATTTTGCTGTAAATACTGTGAGGACTAATTACTGCCTGTTGCTTCTACATGCATAAATAATCTTTTTGGGCTTGTGTGGGAAGGATCATATATGCTTTATATATGATCACTATTTGGTCAACATGACTTCTTTATTATTTGAAGCATATTCTGTTATGAACTGTTGGTCTCATCTTAAGAACCAGAGGTAATCAATAAAAGTGTAATCCCTGATGTTCATATTTGACAATGTCACTACTGTCGTTATGATTTTTATACTGAAAGTTCTTCTTTAAGTAGATGATATAACTACTGTGAGTGTATCTTCTCATTTTCACCTTCATTTCTTCAGAGACTGACTTCCAGTGGCTCTATGATTCTGCTATTGCCACGTGTGCTGTGTGGACTTCCAGAGCAGAGCCTCAGCTTCCCATTAAAAAAAAAAATTCAAAACAGGGCATTATAAATTGCACTGATGACAGAATATTCAAATGCCCAGATAGGTGGAGAGCTGATTGTGAAAGAAAGCTTTTGTTCTTTAAACTTCACTCATGAGCAGGTGATTCCATTTTTAAAATACTCCACTCCAGGGATACTTCTTTTTGTTCATCCTCAGGAAGTCGATGTTTGCAAACCACAAGCATTAGGCACCATTAGTGTGCATCTCCATAAAAATGTAGCTATTGATTATTATTATTGGGGAAATATATGTATCTGTACATACTCTCCATATCTTTGTGTTGTATAAAGAAAGAGATATTCAGAAAAGGGCTAACTATCCACATGGCTTATTAAGACCTATGCCTTCTGTTGCTTTTCTTCACAGGTTAGCTAGGGATATAAATAGGAAAAGAAAACTATTTACTCAATGTAATTTTTTTTCCCAGATTCTCCACTGATCTATTTATATGCCAGTTCAGAGTTTTGTGCCTGTAGCTATTCTATAGTTTCTGAAGATGGCAACTTGCTTCAAAGGCTGATGAAAACTTGGACTGGAATGTTTCCAAGTTGGAAAGTCACTTTCTGGTGACTACAGGAAGTCAGCATTATTGAAGAAAGCAAAGCATAGTAAGCCTCGCATTAGCACAGGACTGTACCTAGTGAATATAGGTTTTCAATGGCAAGAACAATGGCTTAATTATGTGTTATGTCTTTGGCTCTTAGTAGCACTTTTGAGTTGGTCTGGGTAAGTTTTCACTGAAATCACTGCTAAAATCGGTGTCAAGATTGGACAGCCTGACCCTTAGGTCCTATTTGTGAGGTCAGGTAGTTAGCTTATGCTCTGGATGCCTTCCTATCCCTGAGTGCCCGTGTGGAGAACTAAACAGGAATAATTGGTCTGTTTAGGGTTCACAGCCTAATTTGTTCATATTGACTGTACACAGACAAGTTCTGAGAGCTTTTGGAAACAGCAGCAGTTAGCACTAGCTTATGCTGGGGTTGGTACTGGTCCCACCTAGCCCTAAAGAAACGGTGGTAACTTCATTGTCTGGAATGCCATTCATCCCCAGAGCTCAAGGGGATGAATCTGCTCTGGGCTGAACTCCTCCTTCTTGAACTTTGGAGCAGTTTGTGTCTTTGGATTTGCCAGGAGAGGAGCATTTCCTTTGTTCCTTTTATTCCTCCTTGTGGTCTAGATTTGCTGGTGCTAGCGTAAATAATACAGAGAGCCTTGCCCAAGATTCATCTGACTGCATGTACAGTTAGGGGAGGGGAGCACTTCTAAAGCATGGTTCATCTCATTTGAAGCAAGTCTAAAACAGATTAGACAAATTGCTACTCAAAGGGAGATGGCTGATCCAGATGTGTCCTGGTGTGTCTCTGCCAGAACTGGCCACATGTATCTAGCCAGGAATTTGTTTTTCTTGCTACTCTTAAAAACTGTTTGTTCTGATAGCACATGTGCACAGTGTTTCAATCTGAATTAAAGTTATCCTGGAAATTTGCTATCCAATGAATTTTGCAAACACTTTTGTATTTTTCTAAGCTCTCCTGAGGATAAAACTCATTTTGTGTGAATGTCCCAAGTACAATTGCTTCTTGATTTGTAACAGCTGCTGCAAAAAATGGAGCCTTTTACATTAGCAATTCTGGGCAGACACTCAGATTTTAAACTCTGGGTTACTCCATTCATACTCCCAACATCCTCAAGGGACCAGTGAATTAAAAAAAAAAATAAAAAAATTGGTACGTGTAACATGTTGTGCAAACCAACAGGCTTTGAGCTTTCTGGAGGGATGCAACAAGTACATGAGTATTGGAAATCTAATTTGGAGTCATGACATAATGAGACAGTTTAAATGAGGAAAGAAATTTAAAATTTCATTTAAAATTTTACTGGTGCAAATATTGTTTTGTTTTTTTTAAAAAAAGAGTTTCTTAGATGGTCAGTAGAGGGCAGGCATATTTTATTTCTGAAGAACCTTTGCCCGCTACTGTGTGCAAAGAATATTTGTTCTATCTTCAGATTTGAGGAGTGTAAGTCTACTTTGTCATATCACCGTGATATAAATCAGCAGTAGTAATTTAAAAAGACATTGTCAACCCCTTTGAGGAGCTAAATGTCCATTTTAAAGCAATTGGAGGATATGAGTTATGACTACAGGCATTTAATTTCTGTGTTTAGATTGTAAAAACCATGGCATAAAAAACCTGAAATATTGCCTCTACCAAGTACTAGATAAGAATCATTTCTCTGCTGAATTCTGTAAAATGCAGTCGTTCTTTCTGATGTGAACTACTATATCACTAATGGTGTGGAAACACTCTTGAAAGTCACGATTGTTTAAATCTTCAGCTCAGTAACAGAGATTCTTCTTGAAGATCTGACTAGCCAAGCGACTTTAAACCTAAAGGAGCAATGCCTCTTTTAATTTCTACCTGCCTTCCTCTGTAATTGAAACAGTGTTTGTATTTCAGCTGGACAGAATACCTAACAGGTTCTGAGTACAGGGTAAAATCAGTGTCATATCTGATTAGCTCAACAGAAAAAATTAAAGCGGATTTAAAGAAGCATTTATTCTGAATGAGCTCATTTTCCCCCAGATATGTTTTAGCCCTGAAACAAAATGTAGACAGGGTATTTTCTGGAGACATATTAATATAAACACATCTCTAATATTGTTATCATAAACCACTTTTAAAACCTTGGAATGAGATTCATTCTTAAAGAGAATGAATTACAAAAAAATACATGTTGATTCTGTAAAAGACTTAAGATTTTTTTTTTTGCCTGTGTGTAACTGTGCATACTCACATATGAATTCTTATTTATATTTATAATCAAACTTGCTACAGTGAAGCTACACATGTAAGAAGCAGTAACATGAGACAAGGGTCATGTCATCTACCATTTCTTTCTGTGACTTGACAGTTCCATTTTTTTCTGGCAAGGTTGATGTTCACATAGACAGCTTTAATTAGGATCAAAAATAGTTTGAAGATTTGTCCCAAAATACATGGTTTGTATTTCACTTTGTCCTCTCTGTATCCATCAATAGAAAGTCTTTGTTAGATTTCAGAACTGTTCCAGCTAGAAGAAGTGAATACCCTGAAAGATGTTGGCTACCAGCTCCAATTTCATAGGCTTTGGAATTCTGAGTTTGGGTGCCGTGTTGCCTTCGTTATGAGCAAGACATGCGTGACTGAGACGCCAAGGTCCTTGAATCACACCTGCAGCTGAAAATGAAACCAAGTTTGTGGGATTACTTTTTGTCCTTTTTTAAAGAAAAGCTGTGGCCTTACAGGCAAGGAGCTGAATTTTGATGCTACTCATGCCTTCCAGATGGTCTCTGGGATTAGTTTCAATTTTTCGTTCTAGAAATTAATGGAGGTCCATATTTTTTTGCAATCCAGCTAGATACTGAGATGATGAATCTCTGTAAGAAATGAAAGCTGATTGAAGAGATGCAAATGTTAGAACCCTCAAATGATTTCAATCAAAATGGGACTTGCTATCATGTGGGTACATGTTACTAAATTAACTTCAATTTTATCTACTTGTGTCTTCATTGAAGTCATCTAGGCAGATGGAAGAACTGTCCATATGCGGCCTATACCATATACAAAATTTACTGGATATACTTTATTCTAATCTTGTGCTTAACTCCTAAATGATCTAGTGTTATGTTTCCTGTGAAATACTAAGTATAAAATCTGAACCTTCTGCTTCATGCTTATAGGTGACTGGATTTCACAGCTCTCAGACTGGATAGAAAATCTAATACTTCACTGTGTATTGTTCTATAACAGTATTGACACTGCAGCAAAATATTTGAAACCATATGGGTCTTAATTTAAAAAGTGTTTTTTTCTGTCTATAATGAAATAACCTTCATCAAGCCAGCAAATAAATTTCAAAATTTTAATGCATAAGCTTTCAAAAATGACCTTTTCCTTTATTTTTTTTTTGTCTTTGACTTGAGATAGTGAAACTACTGTAGTGTAAATTTCAAGATTACTTGCACTGACAATGTCAACTTGAAATCTAGTAATTTCATAAAACAATAGAGCTAGTAGTTTCAGGAAATGTTTCTATTTCTATGTTACCTTGCCAGTTTCTGTAGTTCTGCTGTAGTTCTGCTGTTATAGTTTCCTGTGTTGGACTCCAAGGCTGTCATAAAAGCAGTGGAAAATACATTTATGCAGTTTAACACTGAGACAGACTTTAAACAAAATGATACTTTTGTACACAAATTCTTAAGTTAATTTTTCGCATTAATTCTTTTTTCACAAAGTAAACAGAGATTGGAGAATCTAATTTTTTTTTTTGATGTTGCCTATAAATGCAAACCTATTTATTTTTACATTAGTGCTGAGCATGGTGAAAGCCTGAAATACTTTCTCCTGCAAGAAACTGCATCATGGAAACAAGACAAACAGATGGCCATAGAGCAAACAGAGAAGAACAGGAATGGACTGCTCTACAAAAGGTTAAAGATTTTCATGAAGGAGTACTGGGACAAGGTCTTACTGACTGTTTTCAGTACTACCTTCAAAAAACTAGAAGTGCTGTTTTAGCTTATCTGGGTTTTTTTTTTAAGTCTGAGGGCCCTGGTGCATGTTGGCTGCCACAGAACATACGTTAGCTGTCTACCATATCCTCCTTGGAACGGTATTTGGACCACCTGGGGTCTCCAGCAGTCGCAAAACCACTCATGTAAGTAAGGCTGAGGAGCAGCCGTGGCCAGAGTCAAGTGTGAGCTGTCCTGCAGGGCTGTGGAGGTCTCTGCTGAAGCCATGTCCTGTGCTGAGTGTTTTTGTGCTCAGTCTGCTCCGCCTACACTCGCTTGTCTCCAGAAGTGCTGACCTGGCTTTTGCCCAGGCCTTGCCTGCCTCCCCTCTTGGATGCCCTGTAACCTCTGCCCTGCAGAGGGTGAGATGTATTTCAGCACACATAAATGGAAACAACACTGTGGGAAGCTGAATTGAGACAACCCAGGCATGGCTGCAAAACGACGTGCAATGCTTAGTTTAATACCTGTATAAAACCATGTATGGTTAAAAAGACTTATGGAAGGGAACTGAGAAATAGTTCCTGTACAGTAGGACAAGAGGAGAAAAAGAAGGAGTGACGGGATGAGAGATGAGTCTGTGGGGGAGGATGGATGTGTTGGAAACTGAAAGGAGTAAATAGGAAAAAAAGTAAGAGGAAGGCTGAAAGGAAGTGATTGAAAGGAGGAAGAAAATAATTTCTTGTTTATCTCTTGCATAAAAAGTGGCGCATGAGAAAGAGCTCCCTCGAATATTTGGAAAATACAAAGAATTGGGAAAGATGACCAAGGAAACATTAAACTGGAAGTAAAACAGAGAGGGAAAGGGCTTTCTTGTTTGGGTTTTGTTTTGTGATTTTGTTTCTTGGGTTTTTTGTTTTTTTTTTTTTTTTTTTTTTTTTTTTTTTTTTTTTTTTTTTTGTTTTTTTTTTTTTTTTTTTTTTTTTTTTTGGGGTTTTTTTGGCAACAGAATGCCCCCAGATTGCCGCTTCCCCTCCTGCCCCCCCCCCCCTTTTTTTTATTATTATTTTTCTGGCTAAATATCTCCTGATTTCACAACATATTCTCATTCTCTAAACTGAGGTGGGATTTATGACTTTCCCATAATATTTATTACTCTTATTACAGTACCACTCAAAATCTCAAACAAGGTCAGGACCTTTCTGGGAAAGAGGCTATGAAAACAAAGAAAGATGATAAATTTTGTGTTCTGAAGCCGTATTCAAAGGTTGCTTGAAACCTGGTTCAAAGGCTGTTACAAGCAATTTGGAGACTCCTTTTAATGTGACTGAGTGGGTAACATTTTAAATGTGCTAGAAAAAGTATTTGTCTGCATGTTGCAATAACGTGTCACTAGGAGACCTAAAGCCAGTCCTTAAAGTCTGAGCAGGGGAAGTCTGAGGTAATTCATCCCAAGGTACAAGACCAAGCCCTGGCCTGTTTGGAGAAAGTCAGAATAGGATTTCAGCCCTGCAGCTTCTCAGACAGGAATTAGATTAAATCATTCTTCTAGATCTAAATGATTCTTGCACTGTAGCAATGTAATGTAATTAGAGTGTTCAACTGCAAGAGGGTTCTACTGTAGAAATTGGCCAGGTTTTGTTGGTTTGATCTTAAGCTGTAAGCCATGTTTAATGTATACAGAAGAAGTATGGCAGGCCTGAAGAAAGTCAGGCTTGTCATTAATTCCCTGGAAACTCCTTTTTCCAGTTGCCAAGTCCAGTTTAGCCCTGGTTTGAGCCCCCAGAGAAATCTTAGGAGAATTTATAAGCACCTAGACAATAATCAGGTGATAAAAAACAGCCAGCATGAATTTGTCAAGAACAAATTGTGTCAAACCAACCTCATTTCCTTCTTTGACAGAGTAACTGGCCTAGTGGATAACAGAGAACTAGGAGATGTGATGTATCTTGACTTAAGTGAGGCTTTTGACACTGTCCAACATGACATTCTTATAAGCAAGCTTGAAAAATATGGCCTAGATGAAATCGCTGTAAGTGGCTGCAAAGCAGTTGAAAAGTGTTCTCTAAGAGAAGTTACTGGTGGTGCCCTTCCCAGCTGCAGCAGGGGCCCCTCCTCACCTGGCTCTTCCACAGAAAGTTCTGCTCTCTGGTCTGTCTCATCCATCATTCAGAATGCTGATGGGAAATACACTTCCTTTTTTTCATGGAGTCAGGCAGGGGAAGGCAAGGATGTTTGCAGCACTTCTGAGTAATGAATTGGTTCAGAAGCATCTATATAAAAATTGACCAGGTGAATTTTTGGTAAAGAAGAGTAAAATATTGCCCACAATACAGTAAATGCATAAAGACAAAAAAGGTAGAAGTAATTGGAGGACAGAAAAGTGTCTGGGGCTTTACGAGATCACAAGTGAAATACAACTCACAAAGGACATGCTATTGCAAATAAAGCACCTCATTTTTCGGGATTCTTTAACAGGAGTGTCATGTGTAAGACATGGGAAGTAATTATTTTGCACCATATGGTGCTGGTGAGGCCTCAGCTGGAGTATTGAATCCAGTTTTGGGGACTGCATATAAAGAAAGATGTAGATAACTTGGAGAGTTTCCAAAAGAAATCATGAGGAAATCAAGAATTTTAGAAGTATGATTTAAAATGAGAAGTTCAAGGAGTTAGTTTTGTGTAGAATATTCATGCCCCTTGCCCCTTTTTATGCAGCAGAGGGGTTAAACAATCTCCTGAGGTGTGTGAGAGTTCTGTTTTTGTAGTCCTAAGTGTAACATTGTCAGTCTGAATAACATGCTCACCTCAGAAACACTTAGCTGATACAGTTCAGGTATGACAGAAGTTCTGAAAGAGGAAGCAGACACTAGAAGTGGCTTCAGAGGGTCTGTTTGTCCAAGTTCAGCAGTAAGGAAGAGTTTTTTGGGAAAATACAAGCCCATTTTTAAAAGTGACATCATTAGTAGTGTAGAGAAAAGCTACTTTATACATGTTGACTATGTTTGTGTATGGCCACATGGACTACAATATCTTCATTTTTACAGGTTGGTACCTTCTCTCACCACTCAGGGATTTCCTTCAGTAAAGTTTTCATCGCTGGAGATTTCTGATTGGATTCAGGATATCATTTCCCTGAACTGAAAGCAATATATTAGAACACAATGCTTATAGAAAACAATAATTTTTAAGAAGAAAATAAGTCCATACTCACAGTATGTGGTCAGATTTGTTTTTCTATTATTTTTCAATTCTAAAATACATCTGCTGAGTTGTATCCTTTAGACACTGAGGTATTGCCAAAGATGATTGCTGATCCTTTCTCTCTGTTTCTTTGCTTTTCTTTAGAATTGTGTGACACATACTTGCATACAGCTGCCAGAAAGTTTCCAGCATTTGGAAGATTCAGTCCCACGTGCTCTGCTGAAAAGCAGAGTTAGAGTGAGCATGACTGTGCAGCAGCTCAGCTTGTTGGACTAATGCAGTGCCAAGTGTGGCGTTTACCTTTCCCATGGAAAAATCATGTAGTCCAACAAAATATTGATAGATCTTTTTAAAATGTTAAGTGAGGAATAATGAATATAACAGCATTTTTTGCACAGAACCCAAATCCTCCTATCTGCCCTTAAGAAGAGTTTGACTTTTCAGTGTGACTTAAAGAAGTTCAAGTTTCCCCAAAGTTGTAGGGATTTGTGGACCAAATTGGAGTAATGTATCCAGTGAAAGATAACACTGCCCAGACATCCCAGAAGGATGATACTTCCCATTTCTCATCTCTAGGCCAGGCTTTGTGGCTGGTGGAGCTGAGGAGCCATTGCCCTTCATGTCACTCCACACAAGTGTGGCACAGCCATGTTTAAGGGAGCATAGACCCTCAGCTTTTTAATAGCACAGCTTCTTTGCCTTGAAGGCTGCTTAATAGCAGTGACTTGGTTGGAAATGATGTGACTGTCCATAGGTGTGAGCAGAATTTATATCATAGTGCATCCTGTGCCTTTCTCAATACAATGCCTCAAAAACATTTGTGGCTTAGCCTGAAAAAAACAAGGAAAAAAGATCTCTGTTTCTTAGATACACACAAGCAAAAAAAAAAAAAAAAAAGCAGGACCTGGTTTAATGTACAGCAAACCTCAGGCAGCTCAAAGTTAAACTTCCCATTTGTTTACTAATTCATTGCTTTTGTGGGTACTGCAGTATATGTGGTTGGTGAGATATTACCTGCTGATTGTCATTTTTCATAGTGGTGCCGTTATTCCACAGAAGGAGTTAAGACTGAAGCTTCCTTTAGTGCTTGCACTTTGCAGTGTTACAGGGCACAGGGAAGTTGTTTTGTGTATGTGCAAGGGGGGTTGCACGTGGGTGCGAATTAATAGAGTTTTTAAATGTATTTTTAATTTTTATCTCCAAGCAATGCTCTATTATCAGCTAGATGATAAAATGTCTTGAATAGTTGACTCTAGGGCTTTCACTAAACTGCCCATGAATGCTGAAACCATCTGTTTTTCTGGACGTTTGTCAGGGTGAGTGTGGCAGAGGCAGCTGTTTGAAAAGGGACGCTTTGCATGATGAACCAGCCCATTGTCTCTGAGCGATGCGCTTGCATTCAGCAGCTCTACCCAAGCGTACTATAGAGCAATCAAAATCAAACTATTGTTTGTCCCAATCATATTGATCTGAAAAGAAGGTGGTGGGATGACCGCATTGTAGATGCAAATAGTTGTTTAGAGCAGCTGTATGCTGGCCAATATGTACCACAGTAGGAATCCCACATGGAAGCTAGAGGGCTCCCTGCACCCTACTGGGGACAGAGAAAAGATGATGCCAGATTGAACTTCAGTCTACAGCAAAAAGGAAGGATCTGGACTGTTGGTATTGCTAGTAATTTGCTTTTTACAGTAATGGTTGACATTAACCCTGTAGTGCCTTAGTAACTAAAGCAAATTGTTTTTGTTTTGTTTTGTTTTTTTTCTGAAAGCACATTGCAAAGAGAGATTATCAAGAAGATAATTACCTAAAGCTACTGCGGTGAAATATAGAAGCAATTGGATTGCTTGGATGTCAACTATCAATTTTCTCTTCTATAAAAATTAATTACATTTTTGTTGTTGTTTTCTATGTGGAATCATTCATGCACTGTTTCAAGTTTTCATAATTTATTTATGCTGATGAAAATATAGCAGCTGAATTGAAACATATTGTGGTGTTCGTTTCTCTGTTAAATATAGCTGTCTTATCTCTGCAGAAAGCAGAGGAAAATATGATCTTTAGTGCATGTAATGAAGATTATAGGTTTTAGTTTAGAGTAACTGAGAAAACTGCACTTCATCCATTAACATTTTAAGCTTTTTAGTTGTCCTTGTCACTTCATTGCATGCATGCTAATATCTTCTCATATAAAATTTAATCTGTCGAACTAAATGAAGGAATTAGTATCTGAAAGACATCTTTCATTAAGCAATTAACGAATCTTTCTAACAAATCTACAAAAGCATATGTGTTTATATTTAATAAGTATTTGTATGATCAGCCAATTACAATACATAGATACATCTTTTTTGTTTATTTGGGATATTACAAAATCTAAACTTACAATTAAGTTGTGATTATGCTTTAGAAAATGTAATTGTCAACAACTGTGGTTAGGGGACTGCTGTCTTTAAGAATCATATCACAGTCACATAAAGCCTAATATTAATTTCTTTGTGTAAGAATCTTTTTATTTCTTTCTCTTTGTGATTCGTGCATGGAAATGATGAGGTAGTAAAGAATCTGCAGAGGGAACACATTTGAGGATATGTCTTTTTAAAATTAACAATGATGTATATGTACATGTAGGAGGAAAGCAAACAAGAAGAGGATGGCAGCCTGGATGAAAAGATGATCACCTGCACCAGCTGCAACATGTTTCTTTTCACAGAGCTTTTCAAATGTATTCTCTATTCAGGCTGCTTGCATAATTTGATGAAGGGACACCCCAGCCTTCCTTAAACTATTACTTTTTACACTGTCAGCCTCTGTGTAAAAAGTGAAAAACATGAGTAAAAAATAACAACATTGTCCTTTTGTCCTTGCACCATCATTGACTTATTTGGGAGTCATTTTCTTAGCAGTATCTGTGGATGGTTCCTTCCTGGGCTTCCTTCTTGTTTGAATTAATAGTTTTTAGAACACTCCATGTGATGTATAAGTGTCCAGTGGCTGCAGCACTTTGAACTGTAAATTGACTAGTAACTAATATAAAGAATAAAAAGCTATGTGATTTCCTTGAATAAGGTGGTTATTGCTGTTACTGCTCTAGACTTGACCCACTTTTATAGTTTTTTGGGGCCTTGTTTGGTTGGTTTGTTTGGTTTTTGTTAATGAAGTCTTCAATCATAGTTGTTTCAAGGAAAAAAACTACGGCAAAGCAGATTAAATTATACTAGCTTTAAGAAATGTGCAGTTTCCTGTGTGACAAAATTCTGCATTACTCATTCTTTTTCAACACATACAGTGTATGTGACAATTCTGAGCATTTCATTCTACTAAATATTGAAGAGTAATATTCTTCAGAAACTTTTGCCCTTCTAAGTGCATGTAGGTCCATGGCTGTAGGCAGGAAAATTCCACAGAGAGAAACCGGAGGTGAGTAAAAGAAATAAAACCTCGAGTACTTAAAAAATACTGCACCTGCAATTATCTCCAGGGGAGAGACCTGTGAATGAGTTGAGTCAGTGAATTATAGGGAAGCACTTGGGTGTTATAAAAATGAATTTGGCCGGTAGAAAGACTTGTTTTTCTTTCCAGACGTCCAAGCAACATTAAGACAGACAGTGTAGCATACTTGATTTGACTCATTTGCTTATCTTTTTCATTAGCGTTTTGCTACCTGACTGTTTCAGAGCCAGTTCTCCAAGTGTTAAAATAATTCACCAGCTTGACAGCTATCATATATGTCTGGCAGTATTAACAAAGTGCAATCCTTGCCATGAAGTTAAAAAAAATGTATCAGACACCTACTTGCTGGTTGCCAGAGGACCAAACCTCTGAGCAAGAGAGAGACAGAGGGAATGCTGCACCACCAGCGAAGTTCAGGGATGGTGAGGAGCCAAGACACCTGCTACTTGCACCTCCTGGAAAGGGTGGAGTGGAGGAATCCTGGAAATCTTTGTTTACTCTCAGGGACTTCTTTGTCGTATCTCTGAAAGTCTGCTCAAAGTTTCAATCTTTGTGTCAGATTCAGGGCTATGTTCGCCTCATCCTGTGTTGTAGAGTCTGAAGTCATCTGCCCAAGGATGCTTTTTAGCTGTGTGCAGTGTGCTGCACTCAATAGTGATAAGGCCCATTCCTGAGCTGAAAGAGCCCCAGCCTCTCTCAAGCAGTAGCAGTTTCCTTCTGCTTTTAATCCTTTTTTTGCTCTCACCCAGTTTTCTGGACATAGGCTTGTATTGCAATCCTTTTGTTATTTGCCTTGAGTGATTAACTCCAGTGCCTGCTTCCAATGGTATTCAATTCTGCTGAGTATTGGTGTAATGAAATTACAGTTCATTTAAAGACAGAGATTTTACCAAGTGCAATTGCTTGATCTGCTTTACTTCAGATGGAGTTACACAAACAGTTGCTGCACAATATCAGTGTTGGGTTATAGTCCTGATCAAGAGCAGTATAAATACACAGATAGAAATCAGAGCCTTGGAAAAATAATATGTCACTAGTGTATTGCACTTCAACCTTTTCTCATTACCAGTTTTCAACAGAAAAACTTGGGTAAAGTTGTAGGGTTGTGATTTTATGCTGCAGTTATTGAAGGGAATAATTCACCTATGGTCTCAGCTTTGATTAGATTCTACTTTGGTCAACCCAATGCCCACATGTCTAACATTCATTACAGTCAGGTGTGAACATGGGTTGTAAAAGAGATGCAAACAGCAGTAATGCAGAACTATTAGTACTGTGTGTCTTTATATTTTTTGGCTGGGGTTTTATTAGGGGAAAAAATGGGAATTTCTTCTTTAGATCACATGAAGACTCAGATTCTCTGCATCCTATAGGAGACAGGGAAATAGTCTGATATAAATAATATTTCTTTGGGATGGGCACACAGAAATAAAGGTTCTTTCACTTTTGTTTCCTTTCAGATTATAGTTTGCAGTAGTATAAAAATTTAAATCCGCATTTTTTCTTTCCTTTTCTTTGTTTTTCCTTGTTGTTTGGTTTTTGGTTTTGGTTTTTTATTTTTTTTTTTTTTAGGACATGTTGGTTTATCTCTTAAAAATAAGATTTTTAAGCAGTCATCTTTTCCTGGTGGAAATTTCTCTTCCCAGAGAAGCATTTTGACAATGATACTGATTAACATCCTTTCACAAGGTGAATAATATGTTAGGTGAAAACGTAGTAGAGTTAGAGAATTTGGCACAAAATTGGAATAAGGACAAAATGTTGTCAGAATTGGGTGCTGGAAGCCATATGCTTCTTTTTTGAAGGTGGGTCACGTTTTTAGCTGTCAGATGGCTAAGAATTCTCACATTGCCCGTGGACTTCAGGCAGAGACAGGTTTTCACCACGGTGGGAAGGCAGACCTGCCTGCTACCCCCAATTTGGCACATGAATTCAAAACCTGTATGACAAGGCATCTGATTTATCAAGCCTAATTTGTGACGTGGAAGGACTTCTCTTACAGACATTTATTTTCCACTCTTCCTGGGGCAAGCTGTCATTTTGCTACAAATTTTGGAAAATGGGGTAAATTGGGTTTGTTGGTTCATATCTTTTTCCAGGGGATTGAACTTCCAATGTGAACTGCTTGAGTAGGAATTTCATCTTAATAAGGACACAAACAAGTTTCTTGGCTTGTGGTTCTAAGCATCATTCATGTGGTTGAGAGAACAGAAAGACAAAGATGAAAAAAGCTAATAAAACCCATAAAAGTAGACTTCTTGTCTCAACCCCAAATAGGCTAATCGGTAACACCCACAATTTTTTCCGACACTTTTATACTAGCTTAAATAAATTTGCTGTTTTTACTGACCAGTTATTCCCAATGTATTTTTAGGAACCTGCAGTTTAACTGTGATAAGTGTGTATAAGTCCTTGTCCAAAGAACTGGTCTCACTCCTTTAGCATATAAATCAATAAATATATTTAATTAATTAATTGTCCACTAAATTTTCTTTAATTTTCTTACATTTTCATTCTGGATGAGGCTTCTTCATCAGAGATTTTTTTTGGGGGGGTGATACAAGTATTTCTGTTGACAGTGTGTGGATTGACAGTACTGTTGTGTCTGTGGGTCTCATTGCTAGAAAAAATTGGTAGCTCTTGGTCCTTGGCA
>VXBU01015306.1:482269-563127 GCA_013400315.1 Bombycilla garrulus
TATATTTTATATATAAAATATATTTTATATATTTTATATGTTGTTTTTGGAAATTTTAAACCTAACAGGTCTTGAAGCCAGTGCTAAAGTACTTCACTAATATTCTCCTTCCCATGGGAATAAGTTTCTTTAGCATGTAAACTACTGGCATTGGCAGCTGATTCCAGAACTGCTTGTGACTATTGGAATACTCTGCTGAGTTTCAGGTAGATTAAGAATTTCTGGTTTGGCTGGTTTAGTTTTTTAATGTAAAATATTGGTTCACAGAATCATAGAACATAGAAGTTTTGGGTTGGAAGGGACTTTAAGGATAATCTAGTTCCAGCCTCTCCCCATGCATTAGGCAGGGACACCTTCCACTAGACCAGGTTGCTTAGAACCACGTCCAAACTTGGCCTTGGACATTTTCAGGGATGGGGTAGCCAGAACTTTTCTGGGCAACCAGTTCCTGTGCCTCACTGCCCTCACGGCAAGGGGATTTCTTCCTAATGGCTAAATTAGAAGGAAATAGACAAAATTATATAGTGCAACTCTTGATTTGTATGACGAGTATACTTGTTTCAACAAAAATTAATACAGTGATTATTTTTTTTTTTCACAGTAGAGTATTGTTGAGTTTTAATCTTTTTTTTTTCNGAAGCAGAGCACGCAGCAGTTCTTGTCCCTGTCCTGAACCACACGACCTCTCAATTAAACCTAACAGATCTTCCATTACTCATGTCCCACATTTCATCTTTGTGATTTCTGGTCCCTCTTTTTCTTGCCAGTGAGTCGACTTCACTTTTNGGCAGGGACACCTTCCACTAGACCAGGTTGCTTAGAACCACGTCCAAACTTGGCCTTGGACATTTTCAGGGATGGGGTAGCCAGAACTTTTCTGGGCAACCAGTTCCTGTGCCTCACTGCCCTCACGGCAAGGGGATTTCTTCCTAATGGCTAAATTAGAAGGAAATAGACAAAATTATATAGTGCAACTCTTGATTTGTATGAAGAGTATACTTGTTTCAACAAAAATTAATACAGTGATTATTTTTTTTTTTCACAGTAGAGTATTGTTGAGTTTTAATCTTTTTTTTTTCAGTGTTTGGAAATTAAATTCCATTGCCCTTTATGGATATTATGCTGCAATTTATCGTGCAAAATTTCCATTTCTGGGTGGTTTTTAATCAGAAACTTGTTTATCTTGAAAAGTGTCTTTCTAACTTTCCAAGTAGAAGCCAACAAGTACGGACTCATTCACACAGAGAAAAAAACTTCCTTTTTTGCAAATGAGTTTTTTAAAAAGGAAACTGCTTCTGGTTATTAGGGCATCCTATAGAAAGCTTTGTTCTGACATATTAATGCAATTTTTTAATTGCATCCATGTCATGTACCCCAGTCATCTCAGAAAATACCTTTCCCTTGCTAATATTTCTTTTAGGTTTCATTTGATGATGCAGTCTTTATTTTATATCCTCAGCTGTCCTTACGTCCTTTGTTTAATTCCAAACTGCTGAAAGTGATTTCTGAGTGGCTGCACTGCTGCAGCTCTTGTGTAACTGAGTGGCATCAGCCCTTAAAACAGAGCTGGCCACCTCTAAAATGGAAGCTATTTCTGTTTTCCTCAAGTGAGGGTGGCTCTCTGGTAGCTTTCTCTTATTTAATTAGGAGGAATCTCTCCCCTTTCAGTTCCTTTGTATTTGGAAAGGTGGGTGATATTTCTAAAGACATGGAAACTTTTGTATAAATTTCTTTAACAAATTTGATATTTAGTACTCACTGCAGACTATTACTGCATGTTCAGTCCTCAGTATGCATCGTGATAATCGGTATCAAAAGAGGAATGTGTTCTCTGCCTTCACCTTGAAGTAAAGGCTTTCTTCTTAAACATGTCAGCTTTCTAATTCCAGCATTGAGTGAATTAAAGTTCGATTATTGTAACACAGCTAAATTAACAGAGTTCATGCATGAAATAAATACAAAATAAAATCAAAACATTTCCAGAATATGAAAGATTTTAGGTCAAAAGCTTTCTGTTACCTTCACTTTGTTTTTAACTGATGAATATTTACATCTACTACAATCTTATGGACATTTTCTCTCCTGCACTGGGCACACAAACATAAAATACTGATGAAAAATGCTGTGTAATAACAGAAGTTACCATGGGATGGTGGCTGTAGTAAAATAAATACTTGGCATAATTAAAAAAGAAAAAAGCACAGGTTTTTTTGTCTCTTTTAAATAGGCTTAGCAGTAAAATTTACTGTTTCCTTAATTCTACGAGAAATTTCACTAAAGTTGATTGGTTTGATTTATGCAGCCAGTATAGGAAAATCCGCTAAATGAGTTTAACTTCGAGACTTCCCATGCCCAGCTGAACTGAGATACACTTTTTGATCAGACTGGATAAATTGCCTTTCAGAGAATCACCATGTTGCGGTATGTACTAAGGGAGAGTTAAAAATGGTTGCCACAGTTGCAGTAACTTTTCAAAAAATGGGAGCTGACATTGTTTAGCTACTGCCAGAAACTGAGGCAGAGTGTTCGATTTATTAAAGGATAAAATCAATGCTGCCATATAAGTGGGAGTGCTCTGCTGCTGCATGTAGTGTATATGTGATGTCCAGTTTTCAGCATGATCCATGCCTGGGGCTTGCTGGGATACATGCACAGACTCCTTACTTGAGTGTGGTGATATTTGTGCCTCAGAGTGTTGAACCCTTTGAGCTTCTGGCACGTCCAAATTGGCAGTGAGACCAATTCCAGTGTATTTGTCCTCTGTTTTTGTTCTCTCCCTGGTCACCTCTCCTGAGATACTGTTAATGGTTTTGTGGAAATCATTTATGATATAGGGACATACTTGTAATGAAGACATAAAGGGCACCATTCATTCTCCTAAACAGAGATGTCTGTCTTGTGAGGCCTCCAGCTGTGGGTCCAGAAGGATGTAATTCTCCATCCATGGCAGTGTCAGACCTGCCAGCTATGTGTGAATGTGGAATAAATACCATGGATCATCTCACGCTACTAGGTAGACCCCTTTCTTGGGGCAGCTGAATTGAGCCCTCCTTGTTTTACTTGAGGTGAAATAAATCAGTTCAAGTTGCACTTATGATATTGATTTGGGTACAGGGAGATCAAGCAGTTTTAGATACCTACATTCTGGTACCTAAAATTTATTTTGAAGCCAACATACAGCCAAAAGCAGAGTATTTACTGTCTTCATTGGTACATGGGATGAAGGCTGAAAACTTGTTGGTATGCCACCTTCTATCAGCCTAAAGCCATTGTGGTGCAAATGCATCTTTAGGTAAAATGTGAAACTCTGATAAGTCAAGTGTGAGATACATGCACCTATACCAAGTTCATGCCCCTGACCACACAGAAGTGAAGACTGCAGTTGTCCCTCTGCTGTGGAGGTAGAGACAGCTCTAGAGAGGAATTCAGAGCACCTGAATTAGCACTCACACTAGGAACTACTTTCCATGTACTGTATGGAATATGCAGGGTGATTAAGGTCCTTACTGATTGCTTTAAGACAGATAAATCAGGGTCTGAATTTTTTCATGATGCAACTTCAGAGAGACCCCCTGAAATGTAAAACAAGTATAATAAGGAGTCTGCAAGGAGGGTGGAGTGATAACTCCTTGGTGTTAGGGAGACAGGCAAATACCAAACAGATTTGGTGGCTGGCTGTCTCAGATGTTGGGCTGAGTGTTTAATTTGAGTTAGGAATTATTTTCTTGCTCATCTTCTTCAAAAGCATGATGTGGTGTTTTTTTATAAGGTATGGGATTAGTGGTGGTTTATTCCAGCTGTCACCATGTCCTGCATGGTGTCTTGTCCATGCAGAATTCCTAAAAAAATGGTGGCAGACGGTTCTAATTATTCTAGTGGTGACAAAACCACTGATTAATTCCCAGGAAAACCAAAGCATTCCTAGAATAAAATAATGTTCTTTAGGAACAATTCCTGATAACTCTTTCCATCATCTAGCAGTGATTTCTGTTCATGGGACAAAGCTTTACTCTTTGTTTGATTATGTGCTAAGGCTAATAAAAGACAAGGAGGTGATCCAAGGCAGCCACCACACTTTTATGTATGGCAAATTGTGCCTGGCCAGTATGGTGACCTTTTATAATGGAGTGATGGCAATAGTTGACAAAGAAAGTCTGACAGATATCATTTATTTAGATTTCCATAAGGCTTTTGATATGGTCCAGCATGACATCCTTTTATCCAAACTGGAGAGACACGGATTTGATGGATGGACTACCCAGTAGATAAGGAATTGGATGGATCATTGCAGCTAGAGTTGAGGTCAATGGCTCTGTGTCCAGGTGGAGGCTGGTGATGAGTGGTGTCCCTCAGGGATATGTCTTGGAACTGGTGTTCTCCAGTATCTCCATCAGTGACACAGACGGGTTGAGTGCACCCTCAGCAAGTTTGCAGATGACATGAAGCTGAGCAGTGCAGGGGACACGAGAGAAAGATAGGATGCCCTCCAGAGCGGCCTGGACAAACTTGAGAAGTGGGACATGTAGTTCAATAAGTGCAAGGTGCTGCACCTGCGTCAGGGTAAGTCCTAGGCACGAGTACAGGCTGGGAAAAGCCACTGAGAGCAGCCCATCAGAGGTGGACTTGGGTGTGTGTTCTTGTGGATGAAGAGCTGGGCATGAGCCAGCAGTGGGCGCTTACAAACCCAGAAAGGCAAACTCATCCTGGGCTGCATCCAAAGCAGCGTGGCCAGCACATTGAGGGAGGGGATTCTGCCCCTCTACTCTGCACTCGTGGGCCCCCACCTGGAGTGCTGGGCCCAGGTCTGGGGTCCTCAACACAGAAAGATGTGAATCTGTTAAAGTGAGTCCAGAGGAAGGGAACAAACATCATAGAGGGAGAGAGCATCTCTCCTACAAAAATGGGCTGAGAGGTGGCATTGTTCAGCCTGGATAAGAAATGGAAACCTCGTTGGAAACCTCAATGCAGCCTTCCAGTGCCTTAGGGGGACATATAAAATGGACAGAAAGGGACTTTTTTATACAGGCAGATAGTGACAGGACAAGGGAAAATAGCTTTGAACCAAAAGAAGTCAGGCTTAGATTAGCTGTTAGGAAGAAATTATTTATGGATATGGGGATATAGATGCCCCATGCCTGGATATGTTTAAGACCAGGTTGGATGGGGCCCTGAACAACCGGGTCTAGTGCAAGGTGCTCGTCACTGTGACAGGGGTGTTGGAACTAGATGATCTTTGAGGTCCCTTCCAACCCAGGCCATTCTATGATTTTATGATCTTGAGGGAAAGTCTGCGTAAAAATACTAGTTTAACTTCTACCCATGTTCCAAGGTAGAATCATCCTTATTTATGTTTCTGAACAGGATGGTCTGGGGTGAGTTCCTGCAGGATGCTCAGCTTCATGACTTACAGGGTTTTTTCTATCCCCATATTTTCTCATTGCTGTTTGAGTTGCTGTAACCTTAATTAAGGTTGCCTTCTTACAGTAATTTTTTTTTAAATGTTCTTGGAAGTGTTGAACTGCTTGTGAGTTTAAAGCAAATTAACAATACTTCTTTTTTTTCCCACTTGAAAAGCTGTTTTACAATATGTCTCTTGTAAACTTGCAGCTTTCTAAGTTTCTGTATCAGAATTTGAATTGATTATGGGATTTGACGGATTGTATCCCATTAGCTCTTTGGCTTGTAGGAAACAGCCCTTGACCTATTTTTTTAAGCTTTATTTCATAACTGTTTTCAAAACTGTCTCAAGATCAAAAAAAGCAGGGTCATTCATTTAAATTTACTTTAAAGACCAGTGGTTCATGGCTAATGAATGTATGGTTTATTAATCAAATGTATGTAGCTGAAAGAAGCCAACTACAATTCACTTACAATTGCGATTTTACCCTATTTTAACGTTATTTTAATGAGCTACAGATTTGAATGTGGGCTTTGTTCATCTGTTGCTTCCACTCAATTGCAGTTTCACCCTAAGAAGACACAAGACAGATTGATCAGGCTTCCAGTCATTGTGAGACTTAAATGAAGTGAACAGGGCCTTATGTTTCAAAACCAAATGAGAGGATTAAAGCAACAAAAAAAAAAAAATTCTCCTATGTTATCTGTCTGCTGTTCTTAAATTTGATTAAGCTACTTGCCACTAAGCACTTTTGGTTTTACTGTAAATACAGCCTAGAAATAAATTTTCATGGCCGCAGGCACCAATCAGCAAGTGATACCATGAATAATTAGCACTTAGAAGCACTTGTTCATGTTAGAATATTTCTTTGATTGCCATTTCCAAAAACACACTCAGATAATAGGACAGTACATTTCCTTAAGGTCTAATTGGGATAGAGCTCTGTGCCAGCAGTTACAATAGTAGTATAAGCAAACTTTTCAGAATATTTGGATTTTGTGTGTGTGTGTGTGTGTGTGTACTGCAAGTTTGTATTTTATGAGACCAGAAAAAAAAAAAGTTCCAAGTTAAACTGTAACAATTTGATGCTTTCATATTTTATTTTTTAAACTGCAGCATTCAGTTTTGGGATATAAAAGGCACTTCTGAACCTGAATATGACCATATCTAATATTACCTTTGCAAAATATATGCAGATTGCAATGACCTGTAAAATAATTAAATGGCCTGTGAAGACAATGTAAGCAAGAATTCTCTATCCTACTTTATTCTTTCCTGCTTTATTCTTACAAGCTCTCTGATTCGCTTCGAGAATATCTGATAGGGAATAGCAATCCTTGTGAGTTATACTGAACATAAACTCTAGGAACAGCAATGTAGAAGCATAGCTCAGTTTTATGTACTTTTGGTTTGGTTTGTATGTTTAACTTTTGATGTAAGTGTGTTTGAACTGTGAAGTCCATCAAGAAGTACTTTGAAAATATTAATCATCCCAGTAACAATGTTCTGTTTTCCAAATATGTTTATTTTGCCTATTCTATATTTAATTTTGATGCAGATTGCATATCCGCATTTGATGTATGCCTTTTTTGTTCTAAATTGCCTTTTGAGTTTCTCATTAAAAACTGTTAAGTAGCATAGCTATCTAACCTATTTGCAGTTGATTCCACATTTCTTGTGTACTCAGAGTCCAACCCTACTCTAGTGTGACTTTCTGTGCAGAAAATCTGTGGCTGCAGATTCTGGTGGCCTGACTAATATGACGTTGTTCTCTCAAATGACTTTATAGATTGAGATTTTAAATAAAAAATATAGTTTGTTAATTCTGAGACATTTTGCAGGTATTAAAAATGCTTTTGGAGTGGAAAACAGCTATTTCATCCCTTAAAAGATACGGTTTTGAAAATTGTTCATTATATAATGTTTTGTCTACATTAAGTACAAGCATCAGCCAATTAGTGCGGGATCTCCATGGAGCAGGTTAAATTTACAGCTGGTGAAACTGAGGCAGAGGTGGAAAAACTGGACTTTCTGGTGTGCTTAAACATGTATCTCCAGTGATTGTCATATCTATGGGACAACTGAAGCACAGGCTGCCATAACTGTGCACTTTTAGTTTAGCTGCAATGAGAGCAGTGAAGGGTGGGGAAGCTGTGGCAGTGCAGTGGTCAGCACATGGACTTAGGGCAGCCTAGGTGTAGCCTTAACTGATGTTGTCTGTAGCACCAAGCTGAAAGCTAACTGGGGTTTGCCTCACTAGGCTGTGAGCTCTACCTTCATTCAGTATCCAAAGGACAAATGCAATCTAGAAATTTTAAGATTGCAATCAGATTTGGGAGTCCCAGACTCCCAGATTTGCATGGCTTTCTCTTGAGTATTCAGACTCTCCTTGTCTTGTTTAAGTGTCAGACTAATGTCTATCAGCCTCAGGAATTAAATGTGTGAGAATGAACACATTGATAAGAAAAACTAATTTATAATCAACACTGAGTCTTTATGCAAAAAATTTAGAATAATGCAGGTCTTAAATCTGTCTGATTCCCACACATTGTTTTTGAATAATGTGCTGCATGAAGTACATATTTTATGTTCCAGAGAGGTGATCATTAATAGATCTTTGTGTTTTCTTAGCCTTTGTGTGGCCATATGTAAACTTGAGGAACCGAGTTCTGTTGTGTGCATCTGTGTCTAGCTGAAATCAAAGGTGATTTGACATTTTCACACCGATTGATAATTTAGGTGAAAAAATATTGGTGGTGAATTTGAAGCACAAACATATTTGCCTTCTGTATGTTAATCTTTATGCAAGCTGTGTGATATTATTTAAGAAAAAGACTCTAAGAAATATCTGCATGTATTTTGAATAGAGTTAGATTACTTTATATTTCATAAAAGTATGTATGAAGGAAAAAGCACATAGTGTGATGAAATTTTGTAAAGCATTTGTGTGCTCGTTTTCTGCAATGCAGGGTGTTTGGTGGCACAATCAGTGAATATTTCTGTATAGCTTTGCAGTATAAAACAAATTTCTCTTGACATTCAGTATATGTAAGTAACCGAGAATACAGTTCATTTCATTTAGTGTTCAGTCATCTAAAATCAAAGCATTTGGAATATTAATACTTAGCTTTGATATAAATGAGTAATCTACCATGTATTAAGCTTCCTCTGTTTAAACTGAAGTTTCCAGAGAGCACAGGATACCATCAGTATTTTTTTCATATTATTATTGCCCTCATAATAAGTTCAAGGTGAGATTTTCAGGCAGTAAGCTGCAAGTCAGCTTTCATATAAACACTTTAGAAAAGCCATCTTGACATCAGCAGCTTATGCAGTCTTCCATCTATAATGTAAATGACTACACCTGTGTTATTTTTATTTCTTCGTTATTTTTTGTCCACCTATTTAAAAATGCTTAAAGCATTAAAAACATTTCTGCAAATATGTGTGAAAGGAGACTATTGTTCTCGTAGGAAAGGCCAGGAAAACACACAAAAGAGGCCACAGAGAGACAGTAAACATAAAGGTCCAGGAGGTATTATGATGAGGTTCACAGATACTGTGTTCCAATCAAGCTCAATAAGCTCTGAATTCCTATTATGTTTCTCAAGCCTCCAAAAAGACATGGGAAGAAACCAAAAGTTTAAGTCAAATAAAAAGCACTTAAGCCATGAGCACATGAATGTATAGCTGGGTAATGGAGCTTTCATCTCTGAAATAAAAACAGTTCAATTCAATTGGAACTGAAGTTTCTTCCCCCTTTGAAAAAGTTTATTTTAATGAGTTTCCATTTTATGCGTGGGCTGTTCTTTAATCGATGCTGCTCCATTGAAGTTTTATCCAATAAAGACACAAGACAGATTGTCCAAGCTTGCGGCTATTGTTGGGAGTTGATGAAGTGTATGGGCCCTTATGGTTGATAACAGAAGTAGATGGTCAGAGCCAATAAATAAAACTTTAACTCTGATTGTTGGGTGTTTTATGCTGAAAAGCTTTCTGTTACCATGAATCTTTGGTTTTGAAGGACTTGTGAACCCAAAGGCAGCTTGTAGCTCTTGTCACACAGACTAAGTTGGTCAGACAAGCAGCAATCTGTCCTATCCAATAAACCCAGTTTTGTCTTTTAAATTCTAGACTTCTCTTCAGGAATCAACATTGTTAATATCTTGACAGACCATTAACTTCATAATACATGTATCTGCTGCCCTGTTGATTTATCATAAGAAATTGATGTTTGCAGAAGTTAAATTGTGCTGTCCTTGTTAGTGTTTTTACAAAGCACATATCAGAAAGAAAAATTTTAACAACTGAAAGCCTGTGCTAATGTTTGAGGAAATTAATAAAATATTTTTTGACATCCCTGAGAGTCACAAATGCAAAAGATCACCAAAATTATTAATATTCTGTATATTAAGGAAAGAAGGTATTATCTTAGCGGTTTGAGTTTTTTCAATGATAAATGAGATTTGTTTAACAGATAGAGCAGTCTCAGAGCCAGATATATTTGTCATTTGGTCCAAAGAGGACTCAGGGAACAGAAGAGCAAATAACAATTCAATTAAAGTACTCTGCATATTTACTGAAGAAATGTCATTCATTTCAATTTTAAGAAAATCTGTTCAACATTTGTGTTAAAACTGGTTTTGTCTGATCAGCAATACTTGGAATGTGGCAGCTAGTGGCTGGAGGGGTCATGCTGATACAGTGGAGGATATTTGGCCTTAGAGATGCATTCTGGAGTTTCTTCATTCTTGGGGTCAGAGGGGAAGAGAGGGGGTGAGAAATCCTCACTGGCTGGGAAAATGCAAGGAGTTCAGGTACCATTGTGATAGATTGGAATAGGGAAAGGGTAAGGCTGTGGGAAACAGGAGGGAGGTTTCCCTGGGAATGTCAGTTATCTACTTGCATGAAGGTCAGTTAAGACCAGCCCCCCCTAACCTTCCAAGATTCTTACTCTTCTTCAGCATCTAGTTATCAGAACATCTTTCATGAAGAAGCATGGCTAATATTTGTCACGTGTAGTCTGTTCAGTTACTCCTTACATCTGAACAGAAGGAAACACCTTTTTTCTGTCAGGGTGCTCAGACATTGGAACAGGTTGCTCAGGTAGGTTATGGAGTCCCCATCTATCTATAGTCCTGGACTACCAGCTATGAATGACCCTGCTTGAGCAGGTGGGTTGGACCATGCAATCTCAAAAGGTGCCTCCCAGCCTAAACAATGGCAAGTTTGTGTGTACTGTGCAGGATTTTGTTCTGGTAGGCATGTTCCTTGGGTTCTAGTACTCCTTGTTGTTGGCATGTGTTTCAGGAAGGAGAGGAGAAAGATGTAGCTTGCATATGGAGTAGGAGGTCAGATTGGCTGCCAAAAACTCCTCTTCTGTAACGATGATCGTTTAAAATGCAATGGTAATTAAAGCAACATCCTCCCATATTCAGGACATGGAGAAGGCAGGCAAATCTCTCTAGTGCATACTTATTATGCCTTAAACTTCATTTTGTCTTAATAATTAATACAGTTATGATAGTATTTATAGAGTTTCTTTACTAGGTGGCACTATACTGAATGCTGTTGATCATTCTTCACTCGTACATTTGATGGGGATGAAAATTCCATCTTCATCATTATTTTTTTGATTATATGACCTGTGTTTTGTCCATTTCCTGGAGGAAGTTTGCCTTATGAGAAGAAGTGGAGCAGGAAAATAATGTACAACATGTGGGAGATCAAATGGATGCATTTAGTGTACATCAAGGAGTCCTCGACTGTAGCTGTGGTACTCCTAAACTTTGCACCAGTATGTGTTTAAGGACAGGCTTTTGATGATGTGTAAAAGCCCTTTATTGTACATGCAGTACAGTAGCTGCAACTGTTGTGCAATATGCCCATCCTGGTCTTCATAACCATAAAGATCTTATCTCTTTTGTGTGCTAAATACACTGTGTGCTAAATGGTATTACCATGCTCTTGCAAACCGTGTGTTAACTCAAAGTGTGTTAAATGTTGTAATGGAATAAAATGTTCTGTGTATAACTATTGGGATGTGGGTAGATGAAAAGACTGAATTTAGAGTAAGAAGCTCTGAAATACTTGGAGGAAAGCCAGCTACTAAAATGTCTGTGGAGAGTGGACACAGATGAAGCCAATTCCATGGCAAGTTAAAGATCGGGCTAATTTAGTGTTAACCAAATTTTAGCACCCAATATGAGTTGCTCAGGCCCTTGTGACAGTGAATGTGCTAATTGCACAAATCACAAAGAACTTGACCATCCATGTGCAGGATCTGTTTTGCCTCTCTCAAAGCCACTAACTGAAAGGATGCAAAGGCTCACTACCATCCTACTCCAGCTGATGACACTTCTATCCATGTTCCATTAATCTGTCCATTGCTGTGGAAGAACACTGTCTTCCAGGCACTGGTGGTAGCATGACCTGTTAACAAAACAGAGATCATCCGTTTTCATGATTCAGATCTTGTAACTGCTTTCTGTGTCCCTTCTGTAATATGCTTAGAGTTTTAAACAGGAATAGTGATACAAAACTCTGGATGTTATTGTATTATGTTGAGCGGCTTTGTGCAAGCAGATCTCCTTGCTGGGGAGTATGCGGTGTGCACTCCTGCAGATGAGATTCATTCCTTTGCCATTGCCCATCCTTACACAGAAGCTTCATTACCAGTTCTTTCCCTGAAAGGGGCTGTGACTGTACAGATATCCTAAATAAGAGCCTGGATACCCCAAAGAACCCACTGAGAATGAGAGAGGCACAACCAGCAAACAGAGTAATTCAGAGACTCACTTTGCCCTTCCTGGTTATTATAAAGAGAATATTCTTGCAAGTTTCAGATTCAAGAGCTCATTCTGAGCAGAGGGAATGGTTCTCCTTCCTAAGGCATCTAATTATGAGTCAGTTCTTGGATATTACCTGGTACAGGGAGGTGTGCTTGCATTTTCCTCATGAGATAAAATTATTCCTCTCCCTCTAATTACATGTGGTAGCAATGTATTCTTTTTACAGTTTAATTAGTTTTATATCGAGTTTCTTTTTCCTTCTAATATACCTCAGGTTATAGAGTTCTTTTAATTCATCTGCCAATGAAATTGGAGGATCAGAAGGTTGTTTTCACAAAGATGCTCTGAAGGATTGTCATCTGTATCCATGCTTTGCCTTGGATAGACTAATTCATCTGAGGATTTTACCAGTTTCAGCAGTTACGCATTGAGCAAAAGTGTCTTCAGCAGTTAGAGTCTGCTGGTAACCTAATTCCTTCCTAAAAAAAAAAAGCTCTCTTCTCTGATGCAGTAGAGCATCAGTAGAGCTTGGTGGCAAGTATCAGAAAGGAGACGTGTAGCATGAGTTGGGTTTTGTATGTCCTGATTTTACAAAAGGGAAGGTTGTTGGAGGAATGCTGTTCACCATAGAAGATGATTAAAATTGTGCAGTTAGAATATCAGCTATATTTTGAATAAATTTTCAGCCACACTTGCTTTTGTATGCTTCACCTGCAGCTATGACACTTGGGAGCCATGGAACATACTAGGAGCAAGCACTTTGGCTGTAGGAAAGGACAGCACTGTATGTAAACCCCTGCTGAGGCTGTATCTCAAGTCCCTAATCATGACTTCAGATCCCTCCAAGCTCCAGCTCCAGCTTCATCTGGGAGCTGCACATCCATTTGCTAACAGGCTTTGGTTTTTCTGGTCAAACTGGAGCAGTTATGGAGAGGAAGTCTGAAACCCATGTTGCATTAAGCAAGATGATGGGTTTTGTCAGGTCATTGAAGCACTGACAGTCTAAGTCTTTGGAACATAAAACAGCATCCAGTAGGAAAACTGTACCTGCTAAAGTAAACTTCTTTTGCCAGGAGACAAAGAGGATTCGAATTCGATTTATATGATAAAAGTACTGGCTAGAGGCTGTAATCGCTGGCTGTCCTTTATTGTAATCCCCCAATTGCCAGATACGGGTCAAAAAGGTAAGATGTACTCTTTTGTACCAAAGCAGTGGAGTAATGAGGACATCTGTTTTCATATGGTACTTGACACACACTACCAGAAATTTGATGTCATGCTGTCCAAACTTGTACATCATAGCAGAATTGCATTAGCTTTTCTGATTGATTCTGACAAGTCACTGACAGTTTTTGAGGTGAAACACAGACATGACAAAGGGCAAGCAGAGGCTGCATATGTCAGCTGGAACACTCCCTTGTTGACTCAAAAGGGTGAAAATCTCTCAGTCTTGTCTCTATGTGCTCCTTGCTGCTGTTTAAGCTCCCCAGCCTTGCAGCTTTAGAAATTATGTGATTGCAGGAGTGGATCCTTCTGAGATTTCACTTCAAAGAATTATAGGGCTAAGGAATAATTTTTTTTCATGGGTTAATGTGTGTACCCATGAATTGAAAAGTGTGGTTCAGTAAATTTATTAATCATGAATTATGAAATGTTTATTTCATTTATTGTATCACACCATCAACATAGTAATATTTGGTTTGTGTTTATACATTCATAAACTTCATTTACCCTCATAGTGTCAAGCAAGTCCATTTCCTTTCCAGAAAGTGTCAACATATATGTACAAACACATAGTGTATTAAAATAACAATGCTATGAAAAAAGAAATTGTTAGCTTGCTTGTAATGTAAGGGCTTGGGGTGGTTGTTTTTTAAGAAAAATAAGGACAAATTGCACAGTGATGATATATACAGGTTTACCAGTTCTGAAATAACACAGGATTCCCTCTGGTGCTACTGTCAGTAAGGTCAAATGCACCATTTGTTCTCAATATATGTTTCTAGGTATGCTAGCAAAAGAGCAAATGATGTGCTGTAGCAGAGCAAGTCAAGATCACATTCTATATTACCATTTCCCATTCTGTGGGATATCGTTGAGATAGATGGTAATTTTTTGGCCATGGCTTGTTTGTCCACTTCTTGAGAATAAGCTGATCAGCAAATGGAGACCACTTATATTGCAAGTCTGTGGAGCTGAGACACTCAGTGTTCAATAAAAGTAGTGAAAGAAGGATGCAGCATAAATGGGAGAATAGTATATTGCATCTGGTTCATCTTCCTGGACTTGGACACTGGTCTCAGAAAGGAAAAGCTCATGTATGCCTTGGTTTTGCAGATAGGTGTGTGTTGCACTTGTTTGGCTGATTTACACTTTTTCGTAAGAAAACAAAAAAACCATGATTTATTGTAAGTGAGATACTGAATTTGGAATCTATTATTTGAATTAAAAGACGACTTCAAATTATATGTTCTTATTAGTAAAAGGGAGTTCTCCTTTCACATTTTGTTTTGGTTTGGTTTGGATTTTTTAAATTAAGTAGACCAGGTGTTTCTGGAGTGAATCCAGAGGAGAGCCACAAAGATGATCAGGAGGCTGGAGCATCTCTCCTAAGAAGACTTGAGTTTGTTCAGCCTTGAGAAGTCCTAAATGGCAAATTATATGAATGTTGTTTGGATCAGTCTTTCTCATGAGTTTAAACATTTCATTTTGAAAGGGTTGTTATCTCTCAGGTAAGTTAGTGGAATGCACTTGTAGATGAGCCATAGACAGCATTAACAACTCTTCCTACAGAGGAATATGTCAGAAAAATAATATGAAGCAAAACAACAAACTTCCTCACATTATTGTATAAATTCCAAAACCCCATTTAGTGCCCTTAGATGTGGTCACCTATCTTCTTTTTCCTCTGGGGAGTCAGGCATCTTCTGGTTGCAAGAGACTTGCTTTCCTCAGTCAACCGTTGTGGATGCCTGAAATGCAATTCGTTGATTGACAAAGATTCAGAGATTGTACTTTGAAAGCTCCTGACATTTGGAGTCCAGTGTCATCTTCTTTTACATTCTGTTTGAGCTGCTACTGCTTTCCTGATCATGCAGTGGTCATGGTGGTGTTTACAGTGTGGGTGATATTTCTGTGGCTGTAGAGAACTATGATGGAATAGGCAGGCACACCAGGAGCTGCGTTGCTGCTTAAGTTCTGTCATAGGACTGTCAGGCTTCATATGGACAAAGCTGGCTCAAGCAAGAGAGTAAACACAACTTCATCCATCTCCCACTTGGAAGGAGAAGCACATCATGATCATCTTTGATTGTTGCAGATTCTAGGCCGAATCATTCATATTCAAGAATGATTTTGTTCTGATTTGGACACCAAGAAGACCTGCACAAGTCATGCTCTCTTTTGGGAAGCCTTGCGGTGACCAGTTTGAGCTGGGTACCCCTAGAGGACAGCAATAACAAAACAAACAGCAATGTAACAGCTGAGATACAAAAAAATGTTGACTTGTTGATGCATTTCACATCCTTAGTTCATCCTTTTGCATTCATTTTGTATTTACAGTGCAAGTTTTCATATAAAACCATACATCGCCATCAAACCTGCAGCATTTGGGACAGATACACCATTAAGGATGATCAGCATATTCCTTGAAGCATCTTTTGTTTTGTTTAAATTGCTGTTGACTTGAATATCCATTGTATTTTTTGTGATGAAACTTGGAGATATATAAAAAAGTATACTCTGTTGGTTGTGCATACATAATTTGAGCTCACCAGCTGGAATCACATGTATATGTAAATGATGGCAGATTTGGGCTCATAATTGTTCAAATTGGCTATGGCATTTGTTATGTCAACCCTGTGTTCTCAGTGCTGACACTTTAGATTTCAATCAAAATTTTGTTAGGCAGAAGTCATAGAAAACTCCATTCTTTTAAGTGGGTGACTTTCTCATGATACAGTCTGGAGCTAGCATACACTTAAAGAATTATTTTAGCAAATGGCAGTCTTAATAGTTTATGCTGTTGCGTAGCTTTAACAGGTTATATTCATCAGAGACTTCCAAGCTACCCATCAAGATAATGTCCAGTACTAATTATGTATATTTTTCTTTTTTCTGTGAATGTAAAATAGAATGCCTTTCTTGTTTTTCAAATCTCTGTTGCTATTTCAGCCTCCTCATCTGCTTGGGCATGCTGTATATATGGATTATTAGGGACCATTGCTAGCCGCCATGCCATTTATGGAATAAGGAGCTATATTACAGTACTTTTAGAATGATAGAATCATTAAGTTTGGAAAAGACCTCCAAGATCATTGAGTCCAACCTCTGACCACGTTTAAACACCACCACGTCTAAACCACTAAGTGCCACATCCAGTTGTTCCTTGAGCACTTCCAAAGATTCCACCACCTCCCTACGCAGCCCATTCCAATGCTTAACCACCCTTTCAGTGAAAAAATTCTCCCAGATATGCAACCTGTACTTCCTCTGGTGCAGCTTGAATCTATTTGCTCCTGTCCTGTTTCTTGTTGCCTGAGAGAAGAGCCTGACTCCCACATGGTTACACCCTCCTTTCAGGCAGTTGCAGAGAGCAGTAAGGTCCCCTCTGAGCCTCCTTTTTCTCCAGGCTAATCAACTCCAGCTCCCTCAGCTGCTCCTCACGGGATTTGCTCTCTAGACCCATGGGGTTGTTTGTAATCCAAGTGCAGGAGCTGTCAGCTGGCCTTGTTGAACCTTACAGTGTTGCCTCAGCCTATCAATCCAGCCTGTGCAGATCCCTCGGCAAGGGCCTGTTCAGCCCACAACATACTTCTATCTTCTGGTGTTCAGATTTTCCAAACTGTTGGCTGTTCCATTAACATACCCTGTGATTTTTTTCTGGCATGCCTAGAAAAATCCCTTTCCTTTCTCAGGCCACTGAAGATGTCGTGCTTCTGTCCATCCCAGGCTTGATCTCTGGAAGATTGCAGCTTGAAGAAAACCAACTGTGGTCATTTTTCCCTCCTCAGAAGTTCTGTAGCTGTAGCTGCAGCTGTCATTACTTTTTTAAGCTTTCCTTTATGTATTTGCTTTTGCAGTTCTTTTGATTCTGAGCACAGTTACACAGATTAACAGGCATCAGAATAAACCTGGGCAGGCAAATGGCTGCTCTCATAATATTTATAAAAGATAATGCCAACAGTTTCTCAGTTTACCACAGTCCTGACTCTTCATTAAAAAAAATTGAAAATGCGGAGCTGTCAGCCTTAAAATCAGGGAGTGACTAGCACAGGAACATTATCTGATCTGGACTGTCACAAAGTACATTTTGGTGTCTTAGTTAGGTAGGGCTCAAGCAGAGTAGAAGTGCCTTAAGGCACAGACCAGTTCTGAGCTTTATGTTCAGAAGCATTTTACAGCCATGATAATGTATCTCTGAAATTAAGCGTCCTAAGCATGGCTGATTGTCTTTTAGTTAATTTATCACTGTGGAGCATCTATATAGTCACTTACAATGACAGGCTGTAGTATGGACAGTAAACCCTTCCCGTGGCAGACTGCATCTGCAGGCTTTGTCTGCACCTGTGATATAAATGTTCCTGATAGGCCTTGTTTTCCTACCAGACAAGGTTGGTTATTCGTGCATATGTGTGTGAGGGAAACAAGGAACCATGCTGATTAAAGCTGGAACTTCTCCAGTTCCTCCTTACCCACCCCAATCTCCTTCTGTTCCCCAGCTTATCTCAGCAGAGAACATCTAACTTGTGCCCCCACCTCACACTCCTCTGCTAGAGACACACAGATTTTTAGCATTGGCCTTCTCAGGAAAAGTGCATTTTGGGCATCTTCAGTGTAAATACATAGCCACACTTCCGACTAGATAGGTGCTTGGTTTTGCCATCAGCAGAGTCTTAATTTCATGCAGTGGTTCTAGGTCTGATGCACTGGTCACAATAGCTTGGTTTCTGGGTATTGCGTTCCTGTGGAACCGCAAGTCTGGGGTGTATATTTTTAATTGCCTTTTATGGTGGTAAGTAGTCATTGGTAAGATCATGTTTGAACAATCTCATTTGTGCTGTCCAGTGTCTCTGAGACCAGTGTTTGTTCACGTCCTGAACTCCACATTTGTTTATTCCATTCAAACTGTTGATTATGTGGCCTGATGAATAGCCTGTTAATATGGAGCTTAGCTCCAGTACCTCTGTGGCGCTGGTTTTGGTATGGTGCTGACAGGGAAGCAGTACATTCTGCTTTCTCCCCTCCCACTCAGCTCTAATGTGTGCTTTCTAGAAATAAAAATTTCTACCATGGTCTGGATTTCATTGCAAGCTATTGCAGAAACAAATAGTGATACATTCTAACATTTTGAAAACATTACTGCACATTTGCAGTGCTGGTTGAGTGTGGTAGCACCATTTCAGCATCAAGTTCATTGTAAGGGAAGTGTTCCTGGGCATGGCAGCTTGGTTTCTGTACCAAGATCTGGATTTCTAAAAGTTTGCTGGTTTATACCCAGTTAGATCCAAATGTTTTTATGTTATTAAAAGATTTGTAAGTATATCTTTTATTAAGAATGCTTGTCAAGGTGTAAATTATAGTTAGTGCTGAGAAAAAGTAGAAAAAGATTTCCCTGGAAAGATTGTTGTGGTGACTTTTCACCTCAAAGCAATTCTTTGTCAACTTGAAAGGTCTAAGGAAGTAAAAGGTAGCATATGCTACAGGGAAAGCAAACGGAGAAACAGAGTTTCTGAGAGATTAGAGGTGAGATTAGGATAGGCAAACACAGTCACTGATCCAGTGGTGAAAAGGAGTTATTCCTCAAAGTTCAGGTCAAACCCCACATTTCCTGCGCTTTCTTCCCTTGAAAAAAGGACTTAGTTCCTCTCTGAAAAATGTTATTTATGAGCAGAACAACCTGCCCATCAAATTTTCTATTTGGAAATTAAAAATGCTTTGATGAGGAATAACAAAGCTACAGTGGAAGGAGTTACATTTTGTTTGTCCTCCAGAAACAAGCAAGGCTTTGAGCATCCTCTTAAGCCTTTATTTCATCTAGGTAGTGTCTCATTTCAGAGACTGACAGGTAAACTGATTGGCATCAGGAAGGCCGTTTTCTCTTGGCTCCTGGCACCCTTCCAGTGCTGTGATTCATGCCCCAACACCGTGCAGCACCGGTTTAGTTGCTCTGCAATGGTTTTCTGTTTACAGCACAATTGAAGAGGCACACACAAAGGTCTCAGCAGTGGAGCTTTGAGAAGAAGTGTGAGTGGATTTGTGAATAGGGGACTAACCATGCTATATCAGTTTGGATGCAACAGTTGTATGGCTGGTATGCAAGAAGGCAAAGCCCAAAGGCACAGAAAAGCTTGAAGCTTAGCAAGCTACAAGGGGATATTCAAAATGTGAAGGTGACAGTATTGTTAAAGATAGATATAGATATGGGTGATACAGATATATATCAGCTTTAATTTTGGACCCTCTGCTTTCAAAGCAACAACTTTCTTTTTAAGAGGGAGAGAGTTTCCAAGATGTAGTGTACAGTATTTGGCTCAGTGGAAATTGATACAAGGGTTTTTGGTTTCTTCGATTCAACAGCAAAACCACACGTTAAAGTAGGGGAAGGGCGGATTGGTGGGGCTTCGCTCATTTTTGGGCAGACAGATCTTTCCTGAGATGTTCAAATAAATCCAGTTGCTTGTATGTAAGATAATACTTAAAATGTAAGCCCTCAGTATAACTGAACATCCATGGAGCCATTGTTTCAGTTGTTACAGCTCCTTCAATCATGGAAGGTGACAGGAGTACTTCTGAGAGCTGTAGAAGCTCTTTCTTCAAGCTTTGGTATCCCTGCTGTTTCACAACAGTGACTTATTCACATTTTTTTCTGTGCATGTTTGAGAGCACACAAGTGGCCTCACGTACCAAATAGCATCTCAGTTACTGGCACTTGGTACAAAACCAAACTCAGTTACAAGATTTCTCTCCAGCAGACCTTATATCATGAACTTTCAGTATGTACTGAAAGGAAGATACCAAATCAAAGCAAGTTTTCCTTCAAAGAAGCCAAGTTATCTTCCCACTGAGAGAAATTTTCTTGCCAAATGCTGGCTCTCCAACTGTGGCCATCTTGACTAGGGAGCTATTTAAAGCAAGGATGCAAAGATTTTTTTTTTTTTTTCATTATGGCAAGACTTACTTTCACTTCTCATGAATGGCTGAGATGCTGATGCTCAAACTTTCCTTAAAAAGTATGTTCAGACAGAAATCAAGATCAGGAAATTTCAAAAGGAAAGTGATACTTGGGATGAACTGAAAGTAGAATTGAAATGGACACTGTTAACATAAATATCTGTGTTGTTTCTGCTGCTATAATCATATTCATTTCTCTTTATCTGATATATTCTATCCTTATTTAAGTCAGAGCACACCCCCCATGGTTGTTGCATCCACTTGAGTGTATACTGTCTCTTATACTCTCTGACATGGTTCATAGCTGGTAAAGAAGGGGCATCATAGGGGTGGTTCAGAAACTGGGCCCAGATATGCCAGTATCGTTTAAGATAAATGCCATTGTGTTGGATGAGAAACTGTCCCTTGCCTGACACAAAACATGGATGTGGCATTATGTACATTAGGAGGCATCTTGTGTGAATTTGATTTTCCAAGTTCTCTGCAAAGTTACTTGCCATGGAATAAGTACTTGGTGCTTCACTGTTTATTATTGTTGCCCCTGTGATGAACAACCAGTGTCTTTTTTGACAGAAAAGCCTTTTCCAAAAATTTGCATCACTTAATTATCTAGGTTATGTAACAAATACAGCTCCTCACTGCCTAAACACCAGCCGTAGAACTGAACTTGTTTATGTAGAGGCATGAGTATGCACATGCCTGGTTTTAATTGGGATACCCCATTCTCTCATTTCTGCCCTTGCTATACAGAAAAGGTTTGCATTCATCTAACCTTCCTTCCAACCACACTGTTCTTGTTGCTGTTTTCTCCATTGCTATACCCGCTGCCACGAGTCTTCTGCTGAATCAGGTGTATGATGCAGACTTGATTATCATTTGTTCATGTTTTCTAGCCAGACTATGCCAAATCTCACAGATTATTTTGCATAACATTTTTAAGAGACCACCTTTCTTCTCCGTCTGTGTATCTCACTTGCTTGTTGGGTTCCCTGCTCTGTTATGCCTCAGTTATTGCACCTCAGCATATGACCACTGGGGATGAATCCATCAAATGCAACATGCTTAGCTGCATTTTTGCAGTCTCTCATGGTCTGGCTTCTCACTGATTCAGCTAACCTTTCATACAGAATCCAAGTATTTACACACTCTTCCTTATCAGCCCAGAATGCGAGTTCGTCTTTGAGGATATTGAGGATATTGCCCCTGAGAAATGACTTTCAGAGCTTGCATTTCCTTGTGACTACACAGAAGATAGTTTATCTGCTTATGTGCCAAGATGACTGCTAATTGATGTTAACTAAATGCTTTTCCTATGCTAATTCTTTCTGTCTTTAAACAGCTGTTGTCTACTGCCTAAACTAAGATCTTTCAGGAAGTAAACACCTTTTTCATTTGCTTTGGTTTTGTGCAGTACATAATGCAATGGGTTTCTGATCCTTGATTTAGGTTATAGACACAGTTCCAAAAATAATAAAGCACAACTAGTTTGTTCTAGTGATTACCTCTAATAGCATTGTTTATGTCTTGTCTTTTTTATAGTTTTACTTACAAGCAGTACCTTTTAAAGTCCTGTAAATTTCCAAGTCAGGACAAATCATTCTGAGATTATAAAGTAGCAGCATCCCTAGCTAAAACCTTCCATAAATATTCAGGACTACTGAACACAAAAATAAAGAACACCAGCAATTTAGACTGCATTTCAGTTATTATTCCAAGGCAGTTTACTGTCTTGGAAAAAAAGGAAAATATTTTTTCTCCATGTGCTTATGTTTTATAGTACTTTGTTTATAAACTGTTAGACTGTTTCCCTGAAGGAAATGGTGAGAATGAATTCAAAGCCTGTTGAAGCTAGTGAAGCATTAGTCAGATTAAACATTTGTTTATTTGTGCCTTTTATACAGAAGGAAGGTTGGGTGTATATTTTTAAGAAAAATACACAAATCTGATTGCAGAGCTACAAAATTGGTAAATTGTCTTGAGGGCAGGTCTGCCCCCTGAAGCTGATTTTAAATCACGTTCTTAATTGACTGAATGTAAAGATGACTCCTCTTTGAACAATCTCATATAGATAACAAAGAGAAATCCCAAATTCGTTTATTGTTGGTTTGGACTTTTTCTGATTGGTACTCCAGACTTTGTTTGACAAGATAGGCATCATCAGAATAGTTACCTAGAAAATGAGTTCTTCGTTTCTTATACACAGGTTTTAGTTTTGACTCAGAAAATAGTGGCCTCTTTGCCAGAGGCAAATTGTAATCTGGCAGGCACACAAGGCCCTAAAGACTTCAGAGGAGCTGAGCAGAATGGCCCATATATCTCATTTTAAAGCTTCCTGCAATAGCTTTGAGTTCAGTGAGGATCTGTGTGTTGGAAAGATCTGCCTCTTGACATAGAAACAGAGGAAGAAAGATCAGGCAGGCACTGTATTCCCTGTGTGGATGCCCAATTTCTTTCTTTATCAGAATGACCTTAGCAATGGGCTGCTGGATATGATAAATGTGTTTTTTACCTAAATCAAGATGATGATGCTTCTGATGGTCCTCACTTGTGTCATCATAATTTTGTGCTGCAAATGATCAAATATAGGGTGGGGGGATTTTCAAGATCTAGTAAGAGGAAACAGAAGATGTGTATTACCTGCAAAGCTTTTAAATTTCCTAAATCTGATGAGTGTGCAATGTTTTTTGAAACCACTGATTACTTTTTGGGGAGACTTAACAAGATGATGAGCTTTAGAATGTCTTGCAGTCCTCTGCTGATGATGTGTGTGTTTATGTAAGGCATGCACACTGAATCAATGTACGTGTAAAGAGATTACCTTGGACCCATTTACACTTTCACATGGATGTGCAGTTGAGATAAGTGTGCACAAAATTCAGAAGCTGTAAGCTTTGAGATAAATGGGACAGGGCCTCTGTTGCTAAAAATTAGCAGAGCTCCTTTGACATCAAGGAGTGTAAATCCACCGATCATCCCTGCCGACCCAGCCCATCCAGCCTTAATTTACATATACCACTCATTTCATTTCTGCTAATGAACTGGATGGCTCTTTCTTTCTGCCCATGCAGAAGGGGGGGTGGGTGTGGGGTTAGTCCCAAGTCTGGGAATTAGTCTGGGAGTCCCAGCTTCTGTCCAGCTCCAGCTGTTTAACAAAAACCCGCTGGACTGAAATTGCCCTTCTCCACCACTGCAGGGGTTGCCTGCTCAGAGTGACTGTGCTGGAATAAACTGAAGGTCCAGAAAATTTTGTCATCTCAGGTGACTCTTATTTTTGTTCAATAACATCTTGTACATTGTTTCCAGTGCCATTTGTCCTCACAATGGCCTGGAAACTAAGAGCTTGCATGCTTTTTGAAGGTGTTTGTTTTGACTTTAATATGGCCCGAATATCCACAAAAGAATTCAGTCATCTTCCCATACAATGACAAAATAAAATCTGGTATCAAAACAAACCACAGGTGATGGTTTAGGGAAGAAGGTGTACTGAAGATAAGCCTGGTGAAATATTTGTTGCAAATCCATGGTGTGCTGCAGGATGTTTCTGCTGCTCCTTCTTTTTACAAGGTTAGGAACTTCTTGAACTGATATAATGATTTATTAGAACTGAGCACAAGACAACTTGTCATCAGCAATCATCATAAAGCTTAGGGAGAAACACAAAGCATTCCTCCATATTTCCATACTGTGGTATTAAAACTCACTGTGTGTGTATATTATATATTGATATTGATATGTATATACTATATACATATATATTTATAAACCTCTATAGGTACTTTTTAAAGTAGAAGATAAAACATAAGATGGTTTGCATCTTAAGGAAAAATTTCCCTGATAGTTCTCTCTGAAGAAGTAGGCTCCACTTTAATTTTTTCCTTTTAATGTTAATGCTCACAGGTTGTATGTTAGGCTTGTTTTGGAGGAAGCTGGTTACTGAAGGAGCCTAGTTCTGAGTGCATAGGATTCATCCTTCAGGATTCAGAAGTCCCGAGGGGCAGAGCTGTCAGGAATCGTTGACATTTAAAGGAGAGAAGGCTGTCTTCTGTGAACGCTATGCAAGTGTCTCAAAGGTTTTGAAAACAGGAGTAAATGCAAACTATATATAAAGACTTGAAGGCAAGGTGCTCCTGATAACCTGCATGGCTGCAGATGTGAGCTGCTGCACTGTGCTAGATTTGGATGCAGAGGATGAAATTCACTGTTATCCCAGAAACACAGCTGATGCTGACATCCATTCAGATACTTTTTGTTTACAGAGGAAGAACAGAGATCTTTACTGTTAGTAAAAGCTGTTGTTGAATATGTTGGGATAACAGAAAAAAATTACAAAGACAGATTCAAATTAATTTGGAGTCACAGAAGGGAGACTAGGAGGCATTTCAGTGATGTAGTAAATTAGTGCAGAGATCTTTCACCTCCAGCCACTGGGTTCAAACTCATGCCAAGCTGCGGGCTGATAACAAACGAGTGATTTAAGCTGTGTCCTTACTAGGGCATGGCCATGGTTTCTTGTGTTTCAGCTGGAAAGTGTTTCTGTTATATTAAATGTCAGAGTGTGGGATTATTGCCTTGTAAAATTTACAAAACTGATATACTTTCAGCATTAATTATGATATTTTAAAAAGTTGCTTTGTCCTGATTAAATGAAACTATTTCAAAACACAGCTATTGAAATTAATGCAACTGTTTTATATGAGCAATCTTATAAGAATATGGAAGCTCTTTATTCTCCTATTTATATATGAATAGTTAATGTGTGTATGCATATACTCGTAGTCATTTTTTTTAAATAATAAAAATACTAGGGAAGGGAATTGTCTGTTTTTAAAAACCTTAAACCCTTAATCTTTCCTTTTTTTACATAGTAGCTAGACTTGGATGTAGCTAATGTCATTTGGATGTTCAGTACAACATATGCTCAAAACCGCAGCCAGCTATATTGATAAGATAACCCTACTTCTCCACATACTATGGGTACAGATTTGAATTTAACACTGTTAAGCTGTGGAGGTGAAATGAGAGATCATGTGAGGCCTTTTTCAAAGATCCAGCCATAAAGCATACATTCAAATGATACCAAGTGATAAATTCATAAAAGTGGAACAGCTCCATGTTTATGTTTCTCTCATGCTCCATAACTCAGGCATTTTGCAGATATGTTTGGTTGTGCCATACAGTCTTCCTCGATCAGAAATTTATAAAGATCTGAATAATGCTACATAAAAATTGTGAGAAAAGGTTTGGTATTTTTCATTGTTGTGATTATGATCTGGTGCATGGTATAGGTGACAGAACACCTATATCCTAGACAAGATGAGATACAACTTTCTGTGGGTATCTCAAAATGTGTGAAATAAATATTATTTTATGTATTTATTTTATTTTGGGAATGTATTATAATCTCTCATTGCTGAGGCAATATTTTATTAATCGTTCCCTCCTGGAAGAAAAATAATATCACACTAGTCAGCTGGGAATTCTTACAGTTCTGGAAGCTGCATAAGACAGCCTTTATCAAGAAAATTACCTTTTAGAGAATTAGAGAAGCATAGATACTTGTTAATAAAAGCCCAAATGTATAGCCTAAATTTGCCATTCTTGCTCACTGGAGTAATTCTGTTTACTTTGGGAGAAGGAACTATTCCTGTGGCAGTATAAAGCACCTGGTGAAATTTTTAATTTCCTAAATAATTCATCTCTGGGGATGGATAATGCATATTTGAACATTTTAATTGTAGTGTATTATATTCCATTTTCAGACTAAGAGCTAACATATACAGCAGTTTTCAGTGGTGTTGTATAATGAGTAATTTTTCTGATTAAAGATTATTTATGTGCTAGGTTTTTTTATGATTATTATTTTTATTTACTTCATAGACATACTTCACAAAATATCATGGGCTGGCATCTCTACAGTAGCTTGGAGCTGCTCTTTAAAATGTCCTTGACTTTAAATAAGTATATAGCCAGAATAGGCATATTCTTGGCTTCAATGTAATTTGCCTTAGTCCACTCTCTGACAAGGCTGTTTAGGAGGGAGGATGCCAGTGGTTTCCAAGAGGAAAATTTATACTGGGAGAAATTCAGTGTTTGACAGTAACACAAAAGGACATGAGAAGCAGGTATGAAGGCACTTACTGCAAGGGACTGCAAATTTTAATTGGACTTTTCTTTGCTTCTGCAATACTAACAGTTGGAGAATTTATTAATAATTAAATAAAATCAGTGGAATCCTTCTGACATCGTTCAGCTTAGGGGGAGATATTAATGTACTGCATTATTTTAACAATGAGTCGTATGTTCTGCTTGGGCTGTGTGCTGGGAAGAGTGTGACTTTGCAAAGAGGAGCATGAAAGGATTAGCAGTATCCTTCTTCTCCATTGCATTTTCTTGTTTTTTCACATGCTGGGTTTAAGGAATAGGACAGCCAAGAATATTTCTTTTTACCTCAGTTAAAAAATATCCTGCAGTTTGAATATTCTGTTTTAAATATAGAGAACCAGCCTAAATCTTGGTAGGATACAGGACAGAGCACCTTTACAGATTTACCTGTCTGGGCTTTTGAGTTACCATCTCTAAAATACACCACCAGCTCTGGGGTGTTGCCTCCCCTTTCAAATCATGTTGAAGGCAGGGCTAACAGGTCGAAGGGCACTCTGAGCCTCCCAGGGCCCTCCTGACTCTCTTCAGTTCAAGACAGGTAGTCCTGAAGGTTAGATGGAAAGCAGTAATGAGCTTTTTATTGCCACGTGATAGCTGTCTGATTTCTTATTTTCAGGTAATTGGTTGGTTTGTAATAGAGGAGGTGAGGATGATTTAAGAACTTCTTGGAAACATGCCTCACTGCATTAGCAACTGAAACCAACCCAGACTTAGCGGAGGTTTTTTCATACTTTTCAGTAGAGTATTTTAGAGATCATTAAATGTGAAATTAATTAATCCTTATTATTCCTTTGGGAGATGGAGGATTTTTATTAGTACTGTTTTACAGATGGGGAAACTGAGATAGTTTCAGACAACTCACTTCTATGTGGTGAAGCAATGATGGAGCAAGGATAACACCAGAATACCTCCTAACTGATTCCTAGACTTCTTCCTCAGCTGCAAACTATGTTGTTTTACTGCTGGACTGCTTCATCTCCAAACTCTTTTATACCTATGCCTGTTGCAAGTGCCTTAAGCCTCCTTAAGTTCAAGCTCCAGGTGTCACAAATTCTGCATCCAGTGAATGAGACATATTGTTAAGATGTCTGTCAAAATTTTAGTTTAATAGCATGGTCACACATGACACAAGAACTCTGGGAAAGCGTGAAGTGCGGGACTGTTTTTGGTGTGTCTTTCATTTATTTTGACCACATCAGTGCTTCTCTCCAGTTCCCTACCACACTTACTTTTATCTCTCCGTAGCTGGAAAGTCTCTGACCCTGAGAGCCATTTAGAGGCAGAAGCCTTGCTGCAAACAGTCTCATTTACTGCACAGTCTTAATTTGTTCCCTGAAAAATATCTACTACTATGATACGCTGAGGCTGTGGAAGAAGAAAACAAGCCTGCAGCTGATGGCTGGATCCTAACATATAAAAAGAAAGGGATGCACTAACACTGGACATCTTTAATTCGGATACTTCCTAATTTTATGCTAGATAGAACAAGGTACCTTTAATTTGAGATTTGGACTGTCATTCCTCGGGTTTGTTTGTACTCTCAGAGGGCCCAAAGGAGCCAAGCTGCTTGCCATTGTAGCAACAACTTCCCATGTAGGTGATGATGGCCCGTCCAACCCCAGCCTCCAAGACTGCGGCACATGCTGTTTCAGCTTGTTAGGGGATTAGCAACTCCAGCTGAAAGCGTAATAAGCCTTTTATCCTTTAGGCACCAGCTATTACAGGGGTATGCACATCACGTTTGAACAGTGCCCTATCTAGTAGGACTGAAAAGGAAACAAAGGAGGAGTGCAGGACAGTCAAGGGGAGAGAGCCTGTCCCAGCAGCCTGGGACAGCGTGTTTTGAGCCCCGGATGGTTTTGCTTTCTGACAGATTTGGCTTGTTGCACAATCTGCAAAGAAGAGGGCTCTGTTGGGGTGGTGGCTCCTGGGGACCCTGCCTCTGTCTGCCTTTAACCATGCTGTATTTCCTTTTTATTGCACCTGCAAGCAGTACTCGGGAGCAAGGCACTAAATTTTGTATACCGTCTGGATGTCAGCAAGCATTGCAAAGAGGGGGGTTGTATTCCAGTTAGGATGCTGATTTGGCTTTGCAGATAATGTAAGTGGGACAGAGTAGCTCCAGTTTGCTTTGCTCACTCCAGCATGCTGAGCTAGGTTAAAAAACATTTTCATTTTCACCTCCTTTTCCAGAGAAAAAAATCTTCCCCGTTATTATTTTCTCTTCCTCTCCAAGAAACCATTTCATTTTGTTGAAAACAGACAGAAAGAAAATCTTTTGTTTCTAAATTCTCATTTTTCTAAAACTCATCCTGACTGTAAATCCAGGAGTAGCAGGGTTTTGGGCCACTCTTTTAATACTGTAAGGTGGACACAGAAACCTGCCTTAGACTTTTTTTTTTTGTTGTCGTTTTTGACTTCACAAGAAATGTGTAATATTTCTGTATTGGTAACATGTTATTAAATTTATAAGGCAGATCACCAGCACTATGTTTATGGGCTGAGTTCATTATATATTTCTGATATGTCCATCCTTGGATCCAAAACTGACTTCAGTAGCGAGTTTCACCCACCTAACTTTCAGCCGTCAGCATATGGTAAAAGTACAACTTTCAGCAGCCCAAATGCTGCTCCGTGTCTGCTGATCTCCTGGGTCCTGTATGAAATATGATGGTCTAAAGACTCACGTCAGAAATTGGAGAGTGAGAGGGTGATGGGACAAGGTGAGGGGTTGCTGCAGCCATACAGATGTCAGCGAAGTGCAAAGCAATACCACATGCCAGAAAATACTGCAACTACCTCTTGCATTTTGTATAAGCAATTTTCCAGTCTGTTGTCTTCTGTCAAATGCAATGTTCTGAGACATTTAAATAAAATAAATACTGCTGTTGAGTTATATTTAGAACCATGTGAAATTTCTCTAGTGAAACTCACAGCCAGGCAAAACATGCCGGCTTTCAGGTTTCTGTGCCATTTGAAACTTCATCTGGGTTTGTCAAAGAGGTTGCTCATGAAATCTGATTGTGAAGGTGGTTGCTTTCCACAGGAGGCTGTCAGAGGCTCTGCCTGCCCCTATGGACACTGCTGGAAGGCTTGGTCAAACCAGGGCTGGGTCCAGGTGAGCCTCGGCAGACAGCTGAGTTTCTCACAGGTGGAAGGTCAAAAAAGCAAATGACAGGCTGCTAATGGAAATCGAAATGAAGGTTTGCATAAACCTCCCACCCCTGCTCATTTTAATCACTGAGCTCTCACATTTGCCTATCTTCCCAGACATGCATCGCTTATCTAATGAGGATGGGTGTTGGTGTAATGAGCATCAGCACATGTGGGGGCTGGCCAAGGCAAGACTAGGTGTGTGGCAATTCCTCCAGAGTGTGTAGCAATCCCTCCAGAGATGGGGTGAGAGCCCACTGGGATGGGGGCCATGGTGGGGCCCTGGGTCAGGGTGGTCTGCCCTTGACTTGAGCACCCGTCTCCCTCCCTCTCCTCTAGCCTGCACAGGATTGCTCCCAGCACACCACCTCTGCCCTGGGGAATAACCCTCACCCTAAAGTACTCCCCAGGAGCACCGTTTTGGCCCCTGGGATACAGCTGGGTGGAGCACACTACTCAGCTCTAGCCCCGCTTTGAGGTTTCTTGAGCATGGAGTGTTGGGTGTGTGCATTCCTCTGGCTTTAGGAGGGAAGGGAAGGATGCTGGCAGTGCAACAGTTTGTAAAGGTCGGGGCACTGGTGTCACACAGGCTCCAGCTGGTGCCACAGGGGCTCCAGTGCACGATTCACTGCACTTTTCCGCAATACTAACAGCAGTCAAATGGATTTTGATAAAGCAGCAAGTGATGTTCTCTGTCCCTTTTCCTTGTGAGATGGGGAAGGGAGGGCAGGGGAGGGGACAGGAGGCTGAGCATACTTTTAAATCACTGTCCTTTTTCTTCCTAAGGATCCCCCAAATAATTTCAAAATACACAAAGGCTTTATTGTGAAATAGACATTTGTGAGGAAGCAGGTGTATTTCTTTATCGCAGTTGTGGTTTAGCTGTGCAGGTTATGGAATGAAATGAAATTTTAAACAGCATTTAAAATAATTGCAGAAATTGTTTAACAGCATGTTTTGTTATTATTTTTAAGTCAGTAAGACCCCTTTTCATTAATTTAAGTGTTAACCTTGTTTGATAACGTACTAGGAAGGGGTACAGAAACCTTTATTCTTCCAGAGGGTTGAATTCTTTTGTGAGATATGATAGACAAAGCTGGCATCCCTTGTAGAGGATATGTAAAGCCTGTCTCCAGACATTGTGACATTGCTACAGACAGAGTTTGTCATCCATAAATTTACAGCTTATTTCAGTCTATTCATAAATTGACTAAATTTTTTTTTGAAAGAAAAAAATATATATAGGTGTATAAAATACCCAGTTACAGGTTGTGTTCTATTTAGCCCTTGATTGAAACGTATTGCTCCTCAGTATCTTTTAGCTATGAAAATTATAATATGGAACAGAGATTAGAATGAAATTATCATGGCTAGGAGGCATTTACTCAGTGGTGGCAGCCACATAAACCTGAGCCCTGAGAATGATGATAATGCATTAGGTTCTGCATGCCCGATATTATTGCTGTACATTATGTATGTTTCATTTATACTATTTCGCACACACCAGCAACGCTGACAGATAGGTAATTACTCTCTGCGCCAATGAACACTTATCAGCCCCGCCGCTGTTTATTGCTGGGATGAAGTGCGCTTGTCAGTCAAGGTCACTTGTTTGTGTGTCCTTTTTAATAGTTCTTTCACAGTTGTTGAACTTCGCTGGCGCTTCTTACAGCAAACTTTTGGCGGGTTGCTTTGCTGCGTCGCCTGCATAATTAAAGTAATTTGTATTTATGGCTTTAATTGATAGACAACTAAGCTGCAGGGAGCAGGACTGGAAAGAGGAAGGGGCATATTTTGCTGGTCAGCTGATCCATGGGTATGTTGGGTCATGGATGACCTCAGAAGCAGCGTGTTGCAGGTTCTCAGACCCTGCTGTGCCACCAGCATCAGCTGGTGAAATCTCTTGTGATAAAGACAAACATTAATTTAATGGTAATGGATACCAACGCAGTCTGTAGATTGCTGTAAGGCTACTGCTTGTGCTTTTTGGGAGAACATTTGCCAGTTCTGAACAGAGCTCTTATTGTTTGCATCCCCAGGACATGCATGTGAAAGTCCAAGCAATTGTCTTCAAATCAGTGTTTTCTTTTCTGCAAGAAGCCTCACAGAAGCTCTGTATTATTGCATTAAGTATGCATTCTAGGCTATATGTGCGCCTCTAACAAATCTTTTTTCTACTCTTGAAACTAATAGTGTGAAAGGTATCATGGCAAGCCCACAATTCCTTCCTTCCATCCAAAAAACTGAATAACCTCTAGGATATAATAATTTATCCAGTCAAGATAACTGGAGCTATATCCTTAAGCTTGTAATCACCGTGAGTTTGTATGTTGGGAGATTTATACTGCAGTTCCTTATTACCAAAGAAACAGTTAAAAAGGATTTATGTAATGTGTGCAGTGTGTAAAGTGTGTGTGTCTGGAATTTCTGTATGCTCCAAGTTCTGCACTCTGGTGCCTCCTTGGGCCTTTTTGTAGAGGACACTATTTTGAAGTGGAGACTGAACATGCAATTAAATGCAAATTTTATTCAGGCATTAAAGCAGAATCACATTCATTCATTAAACTCAAATGATGCTTTTATTTAGGAAAATATATCAGCACATGGTAGCACCACATGCTGCTTATACATAACTATGGTGATCTGGTTGTGCAAAAGTATATAATTTCATTATTAAAGGATTTAAACTCCTTACAAGGTGCATGGTGTCCATGAATGTTTCACTTAATTTGATTATATCCATAGAAAAAGCATTTCACTTACATGGGTAGCAGTGGGTTTCCTGTCTTACAGCACCGTTCTAATGCATTATGATCCCAATCTCACACTTGTGGGTTCTGACTTGGCTGGATGTGTTTAATATTTTGGGTACGTAAATGCAGATTTGAGCAGTTTGATTTGTTTCTGAATCTAGCCTACCAAGCTTCCACATTTTCAAACCACTTCCTTTTCTTAGTTCTTAGTTACCAGAGTGTTACAAAGAAAGGGGTTTGATCTCATGTAGATAGCATAGCATTAATTACCCTGACACTAATTAAACTGCATCAAACAAATACCACCGTGTTCCTCAGGGGGACAACAGAAGGCAGTTTAAAATAATTACTGGAGCTTCATGCATGTGTGAAGTTTTCATTACTCTTAGGACACAAGCAAAAGAGATTTGATATCATTAAAATTCCCCCCTTTAGTGTTTGCAAAAAAATGACTAAAATTTCCTCGGAGCATATTGATGTCTAAATAGTAGTGATTTCAGTTCTTGAGAATAGTAACTTTTCTTTAAGAATTGTAAGCCTGTGAAGCAGGAACAGGTGTTCCAGTCCACATTCTGGTATGATTATGTATTAGCTTATGTTTGTCAGACCATTTCATTAACCACCCACTGCTATCACATATACATATACTTTGTTCTTTCTGAACCATGAAATGAAATGCATATATCTTCACTAATGCTTGCTATCAATGTAAATGAGAAAAGGAGGCTTATTACCAATCACTGCTGCTGTGAAGCACACAACTCTGTATAGTTACAGGTAATAAACATCTTTTTGTAAGTAGGAAGCAAGATGTATTGAGTTCTGCATACAGTAAGCAGCAGACGTGCCTTACAGTGTACTCCAGTGTTAATAGATTGTAATTCCCAGCCATGTACACATTCAACAGGATGTTCACTTTCTGAACCAGAAGGTGCTATTCCTCTTCATGCTCATTTACATCTTGTGAATGTTTTGAAGCTAGTGAAACTTTGCTGGCCAGTGGTTAATGGGCATCTTCTTCAAGGAAAATTGGAGCACTTTGCTCCAGTGAGCAAGTGCCAGTTTCTGGATCAGCTGTTGCTCGTGTCAGAGCCAGCAGCAGCTTCATAGGCCCTTTGAAAAAGTGTGTGGAAGAATGATGTCCCTGCCTGGAATGGGGCCTTGGACCAGACAGCTTTTGAAAGGTCCCTTCCAACCCGTCCCATTCCAGGAAGTTCCACAGCCAGAGACCAGCAAGCAAAGATGACACTGAGACAGAGAATGCGCACGATGCCAAGTTCCAAACTTGCTGCAAGTTCTCTACTTTGCTAATGCTCACTTGAGCATGCACAAAGCACTGCTTTCCATTCTCCAAGTTGATGAAGGTGTGTGCTTCGTATTTCCCAATGCTCTAAAAGCCACCGAGCCCATTGTACAGGATCGTTTAGCCTCTTGATTCCTATAGGTCAGTACAGCGTTAGGAAACTTCATTGAATTTAGTACTGATGGCCAGAGCCTATGGTGAAAGGTATGTGAGACAGAAACTCTACCTCTGCACTACTCATACCAATCTGTGAGTGATTCTTTCTCAAAATTTCTCAAAATTTGATCATGTATCCTTTGAATGTATGTAGTCATGTATCATAACCTGCTTATTTTCTGGAACCTTTGAGGAACTATTTAAAATATTTCTCTGTAATGGAAGATCTGATTATGCTGATGATTCTTTTTTAAAATTAAAGTATTGTCTTGATATTACTAGATCTGCTGCCTGCAAAGCAGCAGTGAATTAGGGTTGTGCAATTGACAGACTAAGTAGAGATGAGCAAAACTGATTGGAGAGGAAATACAAAATTAATCCAGTTGTAGGATTCTGTGAACCCAACAAACACGCACAGCCGAATACTTTTATTTCTTCGGAGCCAGATGGTTTGTCCTATTTTAAGCTGATAGATTCTTCATGCATTTCTTTTGGATGTCATTGGTTTTAACTGCCAGACAGTATCTACTGTTAGAAGTTTCCTTATTCCTGGATTATTTAAAGAGTATTTTTGGCACATTCAAATGATCATACTGTACACCAAGTTAATTTTTCCTTACACTTAGCTCATACGTGAAAAAAGTGTTTATATAATGAAAAAAACCCTCTAAAATGAACAGTTCTTTTTTTCCTTCTTTTGACATGATGTTGACAGAAGTCGCTTTGATGTAGTTTAGAGTCATGAATTTTCTATCTGTTCTGTTTTTCCTGGGGCTCCATCTATTCAGACATCCTGATCTGTCATTTTGCAACACTTTGTGAAGTGCTTGACAGATAGCGGTTTTGACAAGTGCTGGACATCAGCAGCAATTCAGAATAAGCAGTGTATATTTCTCCAGGTAAAGTGACAAAACGTCTAAAAGCGTAAGAAGAACTGTACAGTCTTCAATCACATTTAATGTTACAAAGCGAGACTTTTTCTGCTTTCTCCATTTGTTCTAGTAATGTGCAGTGGCTCAGACTTGAGTATCTGCTGGAATTTTGGATTGATGACTTTCTCTTTTCCTTTTGTATTTCCTAGTACAAGACTAATTTCTTCAGTGGGATTAAAAAATGGAAGTTCTTGCTGAGACAGACCCAGAAAAATTGCAGCACAGCTAAAGTTACATGTAATAATAATTTCCAGGGTCTTCTAGTATTTGACAAAAACAGTGTGGATGAGATAAATTATCTTTGCATTTGTTGTTGTTGCTTTGTCAGGTTTTGTGGGGTTTTTAAACAAATGACAAATGTAATGTCATTTTAATTCTACAAATATAGCATGTATGAAGAACATAATTTAGGAAAATCACCATTATTGATTAATTATTCTATTTCTTATTCCACATTCCAAACCCTTTCTTGGTGGCGGTTTATATTATATTACCCATAGGTAATAATAGATTACATATTTACATGATGTAGTATATTGAAAATGTAAAACATTTCATATAATTATTCTGCATCTGTATTCACTCAAGAAACAGCTGTTGAAAGTTGAGGGGGATGCAAAATGGCACAGCCTGAAGATGTTCTTGTTCATTCAGCTAACTCCTTTTTGATGTGATACCTACTGGCAGGGTTGTGTGGTGAATTCAACTTCTTTGACAGCCATCAGCCCCACTGACCAGTAGTTTCAGTTTTTATAGTTAGGGGAAAGATGAGAAAAAATATTTCCATAATTTAGATTTTTTTTTTCAGCTGCTGGATCGAAAGCCCCTGCCAACAGCTATCTAAATCAACACCATGCCAACATGTTCTGTAGTCCGAAGGTCACTCAAACATCTGGCCCCACAGTCTTGTTCTTTAAGGTTTGTCACTGGGCAGCATCTGTTTATAGATTCTTTCTCAACCTCTCTTTGATCACTTTGACAGCAAAAAGAAGCTTCTATCACCCTTGATGTGTTAAGATAAAAATATAAGGAACAACGGACCATTGTAAAATTTGGTGTAATTTCATATAATACTGTATCGGCCTTTTTAGTTTCTTAAGTTTGATTTTTTTCTTGGCTGATTCAGAGGGAATTATGTATTACTTTCTGCTGTTGAGATTAAAAAAAATATTGTCAGAGCTGATATGTTCAGTGGGAATGTGAAAATGACTGCACTAAGCAGGTCTTGCCCAGCTGAGCTTGGTCAGCATTTAAAAAAAAAGTTTGGAAAGTGAGCAGAGCCGGCATATTTAGCTCTGGTCTATTTTGAGTAACGTGTTATCTAACTCCCTTTACTATGTCCTGTGTACTCCTACAAAGAGCTACCTATTTTATAAAGGTTTATATATGCTCTTATGTGTTTAGATATTTCTCCTATAAATAACCACTGGGGATATGGAAATACCATAGCTTCCATGTTTCCTTTGACTAACTTCCAGTGAATTTTTAGGTCTACTGTTTCCAAACAATTTGGAATTTCTTGCTTTTTTTCTAGACAAGAATAAATAAGTTCTTTTTACCCTGGTCTTTTGCTTTAGAAAAACATTTGGTAGTCTTTGACAGTGTTAGAATGATCATATTTTTGAACACCACAGAAGTCTGGTTTGTACCATAATGGAAAAGATCTTAGGTTACATGTCTTATGGAATTGTGCGGTCCTATCGTCAGCAAAGACACTTTGACAGGGACAGAGACAATTGTAATGTGAATGGTTAAAATTGTGGGTATGTGAAATTAATTTTTGTTCATGCAACTTCAGAGTTTGTGGCAAATGATGCAGAGTCCTTTGTTACTCCACAGACCTGCTACAGCTTGGTATCAGTTATTCACTCCTACTCACTTTCAGCATTGGGAGGTCTCTTCATGAGAACCTTATTAATTAATAATTAAATTATAAAGGACATAGTCCTGTACATCTACCTTGAATAGTCACCTCCAGTCTATGGTGGTGGGTTTATAGATGTGTATCCATCCATTAGATAGATATGAGCTGCAAATTCACTTCATCTTGGCTAATGACAGCCAATAGGTCACGAAAATTTTTGACATTCAACCAAGAATGTAATCATCTGTAGAAATCAGCAGCACAGTGGTCTTAGTTGGGCTCTGTCTGGCTTTATAAAATGAAATCTATTGAGTGGCCCAAGTGAGGGGGCTGCATCCCCACTGTTCTCTGAGGTGTAACCATCCTAGGCCTTGGGAGCATGGAGCAGTCTCCTCTCCACTGCTGGTAGTGCAACAAGAAAGGGACACCTGAGAAGGAGGGGTGGTACTGCTTGCAGATTGGAGCTTTAGTTGAAAACTCTGTTTTCCCCAAGAATACAGGAAAGTCATGAAAAATCTTAGTGGAGGAGCTAAGTTTGCACCCAACACAGGAGAGAAGGAATCAAAAAAGCAGGCATGGCCTCCTTCCCCACCAGAACATCCCACCTCAGGGGTACTCTGAATGAAGAAGTAAATCATGTCCAGTAGCTGTGAAGGGAAGATGACATGGCCATTTGATGAGATTTCTTATTGTATGAAAGAAGGGAAAGGTCAGTCTTGAGAGATATTTTTGGGAAGAAGTGACAACATTTTGTTATAATCTAATATGCAAAGAAGGCCAAGTCTAAGACTGTAGATCTGAAATATACAGAGGGTAGGCGCTTCCATAGTAACTGTGAAAGAGATGTAGGCTTTGAATTTAAATTCCAGCTAGCACATTTAATAGTGTACGAACTGTTTTGAATAGATACTTCAGAGTAATTCTGACCAGGATCTTGCTTTTTATTAGAGCAGCCTTGTGAAATGGATCCATTGCCCAATCCTACAGTTCTCCTGTCTCATACTACGTGTCAGGATGCTTTCTTTGCAGTTTCTCTTCCTATGTAATCTTTCAAATTCATTTGAAAGTATGGGCCATACTCCTTTTCATGTGCCTTGCTGCTTTTAACTGTACGTTGCTCAATCCCCATCATCCTTCCTCCTATAGTTTTGCTTTCTTTTGTAGCAATACTTTATCTATTCTCTTTGTCTGCTCAAAGAAAAGCTCATTGTTGAAGATCTGAATTAGTGAAAACAAGCCTTACATACAGGATTTGACTCAGGAAATATCTTAGCTGAAGGAGATGACGTAAGAAAGCAAAGACTGTTCAGTGGGAATTCTGCCTCATAAACTTTTTTAGAACAGCTGCAGATGGTGTCACCTGCAAGAATCAGAAGGTTCATCCTGTGCTGAGAGAGACATAGGCATTTTCTGAGGAAAATAATGCAGGTTTGCAGAAGAGAAACCATGCTGAGTCTTCTGAGGTGAGTTGTGGAGAGTCATTCTTGGAATTGGTGCAGGTTCGAGCAGTGGGAAGGCTACATGTTAGTGCTAATTGGACCGGAAGATGGTATTAGGTACAAGAGTCTTCATATAATTGCTTAATAATTCCTTAGGTTTAAGATAAATGAGTAATTGCACAGAAGCTGTCCAGGAATACAAAAGCCTGAAAGAAAGAGAAGAATCTGGTAAATTCAGCTCGTTGTGTAAGGCTCAAATAGGGTTAAAACTTCAGTCAAAACTTGAACTGGTAAAGTAAAAAGCTAGATAGGAATGAGTTTATATAAATAATCACATTGTGAGCAGCGCACATGAAGGCAGTATAGTTTCAGCACCATGGCTGCAAGATGAGACCTCTGCTTCACTAGTTGCAAAAAAAAACTTATATTGGATTATGCTTTTTCATCTACTCTTTTTCTTTCACAAGTAGATTTTAAATAATGTGTTAATACAGAATGAGCAATCTTTTGGTCTGGGAGTACATGTGAATGAAGGCTGTATTCTCTTGTGTCTGCTTCTGGCTTCCTTCCTCCACTCCCCAAATCAGAAACGTGTTTAATTAATATTTTGTGTTTGTTATTTTATGTTTAAAGAAAAGAATAGCCAAGGTGAGACTGACAGCTCCCGTAGCTGGATTTCCTGTTGACGCTAGGGGCCAGCAGCAGGTGTGTGCCAGGGAGTGCATGGCGGGAGAAGTATGCACAGGCACATGCTGTTGCCTCTTGCAGTTCCTGTGAATCAGACTCAGGTTTTCTGGCCTATGAGCAGTATTTTTATAATTTTAAACTTTCCATTGATCGATTTTGCTGTGTGGTTAACACTTCAAACTTAATTTCTACATTAGTTTCCATGGGCACCCTGCCAGGCTCTAGTTAAAGGCCAGCTCTTTAAAATCTATGAGGTCCGGACCAACTTGGTTAAGATGCTGCTGCTGAAATGGAGTTCAGAATTTTTCTTACACTTGTTTTCTGTCTTCTAAGGTCTTTGGGTGACTTCTAAATCTATCCCTTTATTTTTCAGCTCAACATTCCGCTTCGTTGTGTTCTTGATACTGTTCTCCCTTCTCCTTTTACCTTCTTCCCTCTCCAGGAACTTATCTCAGGCAGCTGAGCCCAGTTGGCTGGCTGAGAATATCTGCTGTGCTGTCACACGGTGGAGATGGGACCCTCTAGCTGAGCACAGGGTGTTGCAGGCATGCTCTGGAGAGTGCACGCATGTCTCTGGCTGACCAAGGATGTTCTGGTGGTTAGAAAACAGGCACTTTAGTGGGATTAGCAGCTCTATTTTTGAGTCAAGAACAGCTTCTAATTAAGGATCATGGGCCTTTAATGTGTCCGTTACATCTTGAAAATGAGATGCTGGCATTGTTGTGTGTTGTCTGGGAGCACAACTGGTTTAAAGCCCCTAGGAAGACATCCCTGACTCACTGGCTGCAAGGTAGATTTAAACTGATGGCTGTTTGTTTTCTGTGGTGAAACTTCCCACAGATAGTATTGAGAGCTGAAGAGCCTTTCCAAGGCAGACTGGAATGTTTTATGTAAATAAGAAAGCAGACTGATTTTGGTACAAAAAAGCATATTACAGAAGCTTTAGGTATTTTGCCACATTTCTTGCACAAACTGCTTATTCCACCTGTAATTAAAAATGAGATAATCCCAGCAATTTGGGATAGTCTTATATGATTAATATCCATTTCCTTGGTGCTTGCTGCAGTGGAAGATAATTAATTGTAAAGACATTTTTAGAAGCAGTGCAATAATCTTCTCTAACCAAAAGCAAATGTTTAAAAAGTAAGAAAATTGATAATGCAATTAATTATGTGGATATTAGGATAATCTAACCTCCTTGGTAGAAATTTGGTGCCTAGGGACAGTATTATCCACACATTAAATTGAAATGAACAATAAGATCCTCTTTGTCATTGCAGTCTAGGACACGGCAGAGGTAACATAACTGCAGCCCTTCAGAGTTGCCTGGGTTGAGATTTCAGAGCAGTTCTTGAAAATGCAGATCTGTTCACAGAAGATCTTTCTCTAAATATCCTAAAATGCTGTTTCAATGAGAAATTTTATTACTTATCCTAATTGTATTCAAAGGCTTTGCATATAAAATGCTTCCAAAAGCTTCCTAATTTCACAGGTGGATTTATATCTAGATGATCGGTTAATGATGCTGTGTCCACCTGCTTTTGAGCGTTAACCTGTGTTTTGAATGCATTGGCTCCACAGGTAAGCTTTCACTGAACATGGAGTTTTGTTAATTGTAGATGTTGTATTTCAAACTTAGCCATATTATTTCCAAAACAAATCTTAATGAAGGAAACAATAAACATAAACACTTATTTTTAAAATGCTAATGCACAAGAAAATAGATAAAAGATATTGTTGCTAGTATATATGGAAAATAATACAGAGGTACTGCAAGCTGTTGTGCTGAATTTTTTCTTGAAGGACTGTAAACTCTTAACCAGTTGGGTATATGGTTATGATTTACATACAGTATTTTCCTAATATTACAGATGGCAGTAGAAGCTCAAGATTAAATTACTTATCTGGTATTCAATTAGACATCAACAGGTTGCTTATAATCTAACAAGAAAATGAGCATTTAAAGTCATGTGGGTTGCCACAGTAAAATGATAATGTACAAGTAGGTAAAATACAGCCCTGATAGTAAGGAAAATGGCAGGAATTGAATTAGCTCAGTACAGGTGTGTGTAATAATGTTTTGTTTGTAATATCAATGTATGCTTTGTTGTTTACTCATTATAAAGAAGTCAACATGAGCTTTTTTAGTAAAAATAAAGAAACAATGTATCTGTTGCAGTTAGTGGAAAAACTTAAAATCGTGAAAAATGTAGAGGAATAGGAGGACATTTTTGTGTTTGATGTGTTGGTTGTTGTTTTATTTGTATGTATATATACATATACATATACATATATAAAACTAATCTTTAGAAGTCTCTACAGCAAACCGTTAAATGTCTGATGTGCGATTCTCATTTCTATGGAGAATCAATATACTGTTCAGAGGAGCAGCACAATGGCAGGTGGAGCCAGGTGGAGCCCTGTTGTTGGGATGCAGAGCAGCAGGGGCTCAGAAGCTGAAGACAACATAAAGGAGTGGAGATTTATGAAATAGTTGCTGTGTAAAAACTTTGCTGTACAAGCTGGAACTTGGTATCTGATTTCTGCTTCTTTCCAGCTGACTTCACCTTGGAGCACACACAGATCTCTTGGACTCTGCCACTGCTTAGGAGAAATATGAACGTGCAGGAGTTCCTGTGGGTTTCAGCAGGTCACACTGAAGTTGTGGGTGAATCAAGGGCACCTGTGATTCTTCTTGGTATAAATAGGGCCCAAACTAAAAAAGGGGTCATTTTTTTACCCTGACTCACTTATTTGGAAATTAGTGGGTTAGGTAAATGACATCGAGCTTGTTCTTAGTTCATAGTTCTAGTCTGTATGTGGCCTGGTCCTGGGCTTGAGTTAAGATGACTTGAGCTAACAGAGCTGTAGCAAGACTTAGCAGTGTGAGCAGAGTTCATGTTTCAGACAGTGCTGTCCCTCAGTTCCATCAGGAGGTTGTCACCTGCAGCAGGCAATTCAGAGTGGCCTACATTTCATTTCATTTTCCTTACGAACACACTTAGAGCAAGAGCTCTTGGAGCTACACAGGCATCAAATCACATGAAAATAAAACTAAAACTAACAACTCCCCCCCAAAACAAAACAAAACAAAACAAAACCAAACCAAACCAAACCCCACAACCAACCAACCAATATAAGAACCCCCCATCCATCCAAATAACAAAAATCCATGTTTGGACATGCAGATCCATAATCTGTATATAGCTACACACTTAATTCTGCAGCGTGGTTTGAATTAAGCATTTGCTTGTGATCTGCAGGGTTTGGAGCCCTGTGTTGCATAGTGCTTAAATTTGTTGCTGGCATGGTAAGACCATGGTATTCTAATGTACGTGTCCTGAATTATATAATACTACTGAGCACCCTTTCTAATTTTCTTAATGCTGTGAGTCATTCAGCTTCTGGGCATTAGTTAAGTTGTTACATAGATGATTTCCCTCATAATTAGAGAGAGTTTTGCTGCTTTGTTTTTCTCTTTTTCTTTGGCAAACAGGATTGTTTCAGTAGTGGTAATAGAGTTGCCTGTTGCTATTGTGAGTTTAGTCAGCTGTGAAGCTGCACTTATGTTTGTTATTACCCAGCAATTTGTTATGAAATGCAGCCTATTAATTATTTCACTAAAATGTAGCTGCTGGACCTGTAGGACATTCCACTTTCTCCTGTTGCTTTACATTTCCATTCATTTTAATGGCAATTCAGGCAGTTTCTTTACATTTATATGTAATTTCCCTTAGCTGTCACTGCCTGCTCCTTCTAGATACTTCAGTCAATATTTTCCACTGTTGGTTAAATTCATGTTTCTGCTCAGGAGCTGTCACTGTAACTCCCAATTCCTTATTTCCTCCTCGATGCTGTAGTTGAACATTGAGGCATACAGGCATGGAGGTCAGGGGTACAACACTTCTGATTCACTGTAGAGCAGCATTCCAGAATAATACCTGTTTTTAAGCACTAAAACGTTTGACCTGTAACCCTCCTTGGTTGCTGCATTTGCCTTAATAGCTCATTTTTTTTTCCCTTTGGCTGTGTTTGGTATTGCAGTGGACTTGTTGGGAAGTTAATAGCTATCACTACAATTTTTATTTTCTAAATGAAACAATGCCCCCTGGTGCTCTAGGATTCGAGAGGTCTGATTTTAGAGTCAAAATAAAAATATAACCAAATAAAATCTTTTCAGACAGATACTTACTGTTCCTAAATCTGCCAGCTACCACTCAAATGCTGTCACTGTCACTCACAGGGGATGGGGAAGAACACTTGTCAGCACTGAGCAACAAAGAGAAGTCACAAAGAGAGTAACAGGGAATAAAAGCAAATTACAAAAGAGACAAGTCCATTAGGCAGGGTAAAAGCAAATTACAGAAGAGAAAATAAAATGAAAGAGTTAAGAAATAGTCTAATGAAAGAACAGTTGGAGAAAGGTAAAATTAAAATTGTCTGCTCAGTGGAATGTTAAATCTAGATAGTGATAGAGAAGCAATAATATTAAAAAATGGAAGTACTTTTTTTATAAGAAGATTTAATTTAATAAAGGTATTATAGAAGAAAAGGACAAAGAGGGTAAGTGTGAAGAATTTGCAATGAAGAGCCTTAAATTAAAATGGCAAATATAAAAAGGAGGAGAATATGGAAGGTATATATAAGTGCATAAATGCTAGAAGAATTAGTAGAATAAATGTAATTTGATATTTTCTGTGCCTAGCAAAACATACTATCAATGCAGAAATTTAATCCAAAGTACCATCAGAGTTAAAATGCAAGTAAAGCTGATAAGCAATGAAATGAAACAGTTGATCTCTCTTCAGTTGAGCTTGTCACTAGCATTTGATTATGTAAAAAATGAAGATGCTAAATTACAAAATTATTCTTGATGGGCATGGCACTCATGGGAACCACAAGAATGTTGCTTGTCCTGGTTGCAGACAGCAAACTCCAGCACAGCATGCCTTCCTGCAGCCTTGCAGCTGACGGGAGCCTCTGCTTTGGAAGACCAATCAATAGAGCAGACACTGCCATAAATCACCATCTCAGATGGAGTGCAGGGCTATGAACACTACCAGAGCTATCTATAAAGCCAAACAGACACAAAAAAAACCCCAGCAAATAAAGGCAGAAGAAAGGCAAAGGAACCCACCCTTTGCTGCAGCTGCAAGATGTGTAAACAACCCTCACTCTCAGGTTTTTTTCAGTCACAGGCAAGGATAAGCACAGCTCAGCAGCAGGGATGACTGAAATGGCTTTAAGGTAGCTTTATGTTCCCACAGTCCTGGAGCAGCAATGAGTCAGTCAAGTCCCTCACTGTAAGTTAGAATAGCCTGAAGGCTGCTCTAAATCATTCTGGCTGCCAGTGACCCTGCAACAGCAGAGAGGGCTTGCTGGGGCATAGCAAAGTCTTGGCTGCACTTCCCTTCCTTTGGCCATGTCCTCTGGCCCATCCAGAGGAGCAGTTGGGAGAGGGTGAGGGGGAGTTGGGGGACAAGAAAGGGAAAAGCACAGAAGTGGCTGTGATGCCTGTTCTGCTGGGAGACCCGTGCTTCTGCTGTGACTGGCAGAGGTCCAGTGGCTGGCTGTGGTCGGAACTGATCCCAGCACAGGCAAGAAGAATTCTATGATTGAGCCATGGCCAGGTGCAGTGTAGGGTTTGATTTTATTAATCTGATTTTCAAAGTCATTTTTTGAGAGTTCTTCAGATTATATTGAGTCCCTTTTCCCTGGGAATCTCATCTGTTAGTGACTGGTTTTTAAGTCCTACACATATGCAGGTGTTCATATTCTGTGACCACCATGTTTTGTCAGTGTTAATGAGATATCATCTCTACCAAGTACTGTCTGGCCTAGCAATAGCAGTATTTACATTAATACTGCTATGTGGATTTATACCATTGAGTCTGGCTCATTATTTTAATTTGGTTTTTATTTACCTGCTCTTATAAATTAGAAACATCCACCAGTTTGTGAGAAAAATGCAATACTGTGATTCAATTAGCTTGCTTTTTTTTTTTTATTTTAAGATGAAAGTTCTAAATAATATTAGGAACAAATGACAGCAATCAATAAACCTAGCTCCAGATATTTGCCTTTTGTACTGGGATGATTTGATGCTCTTGTCAGTCACCTCTGAATGGTCCTATATGTGATGGAAGCTGCAGTTAAGAGTGTAATTTGTTTCCAAACTCTTATATCAATATCTAAATCTTTGCTACTTCAGTGTGAGCAAAATGTTTGTGCCTAAAAAGAAGACCATGACATTTTTAAAAGAAAACCTTTTCAAGTCAAGGGCTTGAAACCTTCCAAATGGCTGAAACCTTCCCTTTCTCTCACTAAGCAGTGAACAGCTCAGCCTTACTAGTGAGTAGTTAAAATGGAAATTTGCCAAACTGATTAGTCACAGCAGGTTATTGAGTGGACTGTTAGAGGAGATCCTGAAGCAGAGGAAAAATTATTATCCCTTTTAATTATTCCTCAAAAGCATGCCTAAAATTTTTGTTTTTAGTCAGCTGGGTGTTTCATGTGTGAACAGAAGTAGATCAGAAGTAGATGTGAACAGATGTGCAACAGAAGTAGAGTGATGTTTTGAATACTGAGCAAGATCATTGGTCTTGCAAGTAGTGGACATCTCCATAAGGTATCTATGGGCATATTCTTATACACATATACAGTGCAAAGGTTATAGTTTATACTTGCAGATCTATTTAGCAAAAGTGTGAGGAGCTGCCTTTCCCCATGGACTAAGCCTCCATGAAGGTTGAAGTGGAAGGTCCTGGACATTCCATTCGCTGCCTGTAGTTTATCTGAGACAAAAATATATAATCCCTTGATGAGAAAATGGTAGAAGAATGTTAGTTTGCAACCACAGGTGTGGTGTTCATGTGAGGGAGCATAGAAGCTATAAGTCAATTTAATGCTCTTGATACGACAGCTCATGATGTCTTGGCTTCTTCTGATAATTTAGAACAGAAATTTTTAAAGGAAAAGAGGAAAGATGTATTGTTGGTTGGATGTATGTCAACCCTGGTTTACACAGTCAGCAGCTGAAGATTAAATCTTCAGGGTGTAAATTCTTTTAGCTCAGTTGATGCCAGGAGAGCTGTGTCAGACTGCAGTACTTTAAGTTCTGTCCTGAGGACACTCAGTACCATCAGTAGGAACTGCAAACATGGAATCAGTTGAGTTCCTTGGAAAGGATTCAGTGCTTTCCTGCCAGCTCAGCACCAGTAGTGGTCTTGAAGATCAAGTGGTGCCAGAAGAGACACATAACCTCTGTCTGCTGCCTTTGATCAAAACTGAGGGGATAACTGTTTTGTGTTATCTTTGAGTCTGAAAAGTGCTTACATCTCAAATACTGAAGATCATCTGACTCTGTGGGATTTCCCTGTTGCTATCTTCTCCCGGGCCTTTTTAGGTAGGACAGATTGCAGCATTCATGCTGGTGTGTGGGAGGTTGTTCCAGAGTCTTACCTGTGACAGTCCAAACACGAAGACCTACCTACAATGGTATTAATTTAATCCCACCCACAATATTCTCTTAAAAGAGCCTGCTGAGTAGGTATCTCTGGTTTAGCAACAGGATGGAGCTGAAATCATGTCCTGACATACAAGCATTTTGGATTATTTAATAACTTAATTTTTCCTTGAGGATTGATAGCTTATTTGTTTGATATTTTATGATCTGATGATTTCTCCTCAGATGTTTTAGTCAGGCATATTATGTATCACTGTTGCTTTATGTTTTCTATTACTGGGAATTAATTTTTCACACAGTATCTTCATTTAATTATATAATACAATCACATGTGCATCTGCATGAATAGGAAGAATCTGTTCTAATTTAGCCATTATATATTATGCTGTCTTGGGTTTTCCAGTAAAAATTCCCAAGTTTTTTGTTTTGGCAAAACAATAGTCATAATCATTGCTTCTTACATTTTAACAAAAGCATTCAAATTCCAGTTCATAGATTGACATAATCAGCTTTGTCTCTTAATTAGAAAAGAGAATAAAGCTGTTTAGGAGTGTCAATAAAATGACAGATGCATCATTACAGAAGGCTACATTGTATCAGAATGGTGCAAATAGTTGGAATAAAGATGCTAAAATTTTTTACTGGTAACCTTTTGTTTCTAATTTTCATTTTCTTGTGACTTTTTTTGTAATTGAAAAATATCAAAGGTACGTAATACAGCAGATTATATATATTTTATATATATATATATGTATATATATGTATGGAACAGTTTTTGGTGATTGAGAACAGAGTTGGTGATATGACCAGAGCAGAGCTATATCTAGGAATATGTAGGATTTCTGCCTGCCCTCAATACAAAATTCAGCATGGTCAATGCACCCTTTGGCCATGCCTTTGATGCACTCCTCATCACCCCTATGATGTCACCAGTTGTTTATGAGCAGTGGGATAGAATGTAGATTATGAAATTCAGGACTCACCCTATGCCTCACGTCTTGGTGCAGCGCAGGGTATGAAGTCTTTCCACAATCAGTCTGAATATTCAGTTTAGTATTGACTTCATATTTCTCCAGCAATTTATGATGCTGCTGGTACTCTCTTATCCTGTGGAATAAATGAAGTTTTTACATTGTACTTGTAAGACACAATAGCTTTCAGTCAGAACAAACAAAAATTGCAGAATCTGAAAAAAAAATTAAATGTTTTTAATTTAATTGTCCCATTGGGACAACGGAAATCATGTTTTGGGATTCAGGCATACAGATGGAAATAAGATTGCATTCCGCATCTATGAGCTGTCAGAGGTGGCTCATCCCAGCAGGGTCCGATGTCCAGGGCATCCACAAGACCCAGCATCTCATATCAGCTTTACTCACAACCTGATCTGGAGGATTTTCAGATTTCTTACAGATCCAGCTGTCTTCTGGCAAGCAATATTGAGGTCCTTCCTAAGAAGAAATCCACACTGTTTTTTCTGTTTGGCACCAGTCACGTGACACACTTCGGGGTGCTAATGGTCTGGCTCCTAGGTCACGTAGCAGGATTCATGAGAGTCCGTCCTTGAATGTACTCAAAACACCCACACCTACAGCCTCCTGTGCTAGATGAGTGCTGTGCAGCCAGTCTTGAAACCTTTTCAACGAGGGGAATGATGACTGGGTGAGTCACCAGTCTGTAGTCCTGAGCTTGCATCCATGGATTAATTAACATGGACGAGCCGTTCTAAATCTTAGTATCCTTCTTTGTCTGTATCCACATTCTTTTTGTTAGAACCTGTAAAGCTCATTATCTCTTCAACAGAGATGTTTTAAACTTTTAAGATTTCATGAAGTTTTGACACTTCTGTGAATTTTGTGTCCTGTGTATAGACAGCTGCCTCATTTGCTATTTGGGAATCGGCATGTAATTATGTGGGGCTCCAAAACAGTTGCAATGTTACTCAGTTGAAGTAGCTGGTTGAAAAATATTGAGCACTTCATTAATAACATTTCTAATTTTCAAATTAGAATGAGGCAAGGGTGGGCAGGTTGAGGAGCATCAGAGAGTGTGATAGACAGACAGACAGACGGACAGACTGCTGGAATCTCATCCTGTCTTCCCTGACTGGCTAAAGGATCAGTTGCACAAGTGGTGTTCTCCTCTATTTTCAGGCAATGATGGGGAAAAAGTAGGAAGAGCCAGCGGATCAATACCTGGTTCCAACCCTGGTGTTCACCCTTTTTTTTGTGATGGGTTGGCTGAGTTTTGGGCTCTTGTACTTAGTCTACAGGAAAGAGATGGAGGCACTGGATTGTGTCCAGAGAAGGGCAGGGAAGCTGGTGAAGGTTCTGGAGCACAAGTCCTGTCTGAAGGAGCTGAGGTGGTTTAACCTGGAGAAAAGGAGGCTCAGGAGTGACGTAATCACTCTACAACTCCCTGAAACTAGGTCACTGTATTCTCCTGAGTAACAATAGGTAGGACAAGAGGAAGTGGCCTCAAGTTGCACACGGGGAGGTATGGATTGGATGTCAGGAAAATTTCTTCATCAAAAGGGTGGTCAAGCATTGGAACAGGCTGCCCAGGAAAGTGGTTGAGTGTCAGTCCCTGGAAATACTTGTGTAGAAGTGACACTTGGGGACATGGTTTAGTGGTGGACTTGTCAGTACTAGGGCAGTGGTTGGACTTGATGATCCTAAAGGTCTTTTCCAACCTAAATTACTCCATTATTCTATGAAACTACTCATTAGGACGGTATCTGGTTTTGATAAAAAGAAAATAAAAGGTTAATATATTTTCATATATAGCCATCTTGGATTCTTCAGAAAAATGATCCTTTATAACCTAAATATTATTTTGTGCAGGAAACAAATGAGGAAAATAAAATGAATCAAATATTCATTTGAAATTCTAATGTCTCTGATTACAGTCTCCAAGTTGACATTTGCTCACTTTAGTTTAAAAAATTGAGAATTTTGTTTATGTTTTCTACTCTATTTTTCATAGCAGAGGGATTTAAAATGTGTTCAGACCTACTGTGTCGCAGTTGCTGTTCCATCTTATGGTCTTCAGTCAGTAATATCTTACTTTCTGACTGCAAAATGCAAATGTATTCTTGATTTACCTAGAACTGGAATTAGTTAGTTTGCCTAAAACCGACAAGGATTATGTTCGAGAGAACTCACACAAATACAAGGCCAGAGGCATCATTTAGGTTTAACCCTTATGCCCTTGAACACAATAGAGTTTACATAAATATTTAAGAAGGGCAGTCACAGACCTATTAAAGGAATATATTTTCCAAGCTTCAAACCATTGTTTTCAGGCAATGCACTGATGCTCTTAAATTAATACATATTAAATCTGTTATGGGCTTAGCAGAGTTTTAGGCTCAGGAGAGGGAAAAGCAGATGAGAGCACCCCAGGGGGAGGTCGGGCAGAGATTGCCTGTGAGGCACACGACTCGCGCTCAGAGTCTGTGTGGCTGAGGGTGGCTGCAGGCTGCTCTGCAAATCCACCCAAGGAGGACAGGGCACCACCATCTCTGTTGTGAAGTCCTTTCAGCATCCTAGGAAAAGCTGTGGGTAAGCTGAGAAGGCTGTGACTGGCTTCATTTTGATATTTGCTAAATAAAATTGAGGAACAGCTGTTTTGTGGGAAATATGTTTAAGGGCCTTTTTTTTTTTTAATTTAAAAATGAAAATGTTTTAAGATACTTCAGAATTTCCCTCATAATGAGAGATGTAGTTTCATTCTAGTTCTACCCAAGATTGCTTAATAAAAGACTGGACTTTTCCTATCCTCTCACTTCAGACCCAAGAGTCCATCAGATTGCTGTTTCATAGTGCATAGTATGAATTAGAAAAAGGGGCTGCTCATATGTACATTTATGTGAAAAGTATCACTACAAAGAGCCAGGAAAATTCATTTGCAAGTAATGGGATTTGTGGCTCCCTAATTGTGACAGCTTGTTAAGGCAGGGGTAGGACTTATCCAATGTGAGCTATGAGAAAGTCTGATTTGAAAAAGACCCATATGCTCTTGAATGCAGGGGCAGAGCCAGAGCAAAGCTCAGGGTGAGAGAAGGAGGGAAAGGTACAAGCGAAATGGAAAAGAAGTTTTGGAGGAAGAGTAAAGGATGCCGAAGCACATCTAGGAAGTGGAAAAAGAGGAGAGACTTGTTGCAGCTAGTGAAAAGCCAAAGATGAAGAGTGCAGATTGCAGCATGCTTTCTGCTGGAATAGTTCACCTGCAGTTTCTGCTGAGAGAAGTAAAATCAGTTCAGATGGAGAAAATGAGAGGTTAATCTAGGCTGGTGGCAGAAGGAGATGAAGCAGGAGACAATAATTTGTGGGGAATCCCATTACAAGACTGTTTCCCTTAACATGTGCAATAGACTTGTAGCACTGGAAGGAAAAGAGGGAAAAGAAGTATCTGGAAAGAAAATATGAATAATTGAATAATTTTTAAAACAGAAGAAGACCTACTAATACTACGTTCATCTTACACACTTTAAAGCTTTTGACACGTTCAGCTAAGTACAGTATTCAAATGGTTTTTTCCTGTGATATATGACTTACTGACAGGATTACTTACTTCCCTCATTATATCAGCTTTGAGTTTATTTGCAAGTAAGTGAACTAAATAAGGTACCTGGGGCATTTTTGTGTTTATCCAACTGTTGAGACTATACTTTGGAATTTTTCAATACATTTTTGAGCAAAATATGTCCTGAGTTTAATTCTCTAATACAGTTTGTGAAGTGTCTGACATCTGAAGCTCGTGGGGGAGAGGAGGGAAATTGCTTGCAGATCTCCATGTGCTTCTGTGCTTCCACTTGGAGAATGCATGGCCATAACTGTGGGAGTCATGAGATTGTTAATTAAAAATCTTCTTAGCTGTATTGCATCTTTTTTTAGAAAAGATAAAATGCAAAATCTTTTATTCTTCTAAAGCTTTGCACATAGAGATTTTTAGACAAAGTGTCTCGTTTTCTAGTTAATTGCCTCAATAAATCAGGAGTGGGTTGCTAGTATTTAAAAATTCTGTGCATGGTAGACAGAGTGAGGGACAGAGCAGTTTTCTGCAGTGGTCTCCTGCTGGTCTGTAATGGTATATAACGCACTAAGGTCAAAAGGGTGGTACTGATACTCACAGTGCCATCATGGCTATAATATCACAAGCTTTTTTGCTAAAAAAAGTTTGCTGAAACCCAAAATATTACAATAAAACTGTTTGTGTTACAACATAGAAAGTGTTTGTGTTGCTGCTACCAAAAAATGAAGTTGTGGCACCACTCAGTTTTTCCCATGATCTTTGCATAAATGCATGTGTGCATATAGAATTAAGAATGCTTATATACACATTATCTGTATTGATACACATAATCTGATTGATATATACACATAATTGATTACTACATGTGTGCACACACACACATGCATCCTGAGTGAATTGTGTTTGCTTCTCGAAAATGTCTAATACCCGCTGAAAGGGGAGATGGAGAGAGGGAGTGATTTTTTTCGGTACTAGTTGATCTCACAACTGAGGATCAGTTTTGCAGTGAACGGTGCAGACATGCACTGTAGAAAGGCTGTTTCTGTCTCTGCCTAAGTCAGGAGACAACAGATGCGTGTGGGAAGACAGGAGAGCACAGTGGGGAAACTGGACAAGACTCACCACCAACCTTACTCCTTCTCTGTGCCAGTACGGTGTGTGTGGTTCACAGCGGTGGTCAGGATTCGAGCAGGGGTTTGGCTGAGGATGAACCGGGAGTGAAAGCGTGTGGACAATTTCTGGACTAAGAACAAGAGATGAAGTGCAAGAGATGAGAGTAGAGGCTCCCCAGATCTGAACAGGAGCTTGGTTTGAGAAGAAGGTTAACAGTGGGTGGGAAAGGGACTGAATGGTCGTGGCAGGTCTGTGGAGGCATCCCAAGAGGGATGGGCAGCCAGGATGGAAGTGTGCAGAGAAATCAGGGGCAGGAGAAAAACATTAACATATGAGTGGGTCGGGAAAACTGACATCAAAAAACGAATATGAGAAAAGACAAGACAGAATTATAGGAAACCTAGGGGAGCCATCATCTTGGCCACCTAGATGAGCAATTCTAATCTCTCTGCATCATTAATAAACACCAATACTTCCAAAAAGCTCATTTTCTCTCTGGTGATTATAGAGATGTCTGGTTAATCAAGATTCCAAACTTCTGGATGGCTCAGTTACATTAAATGAAGGGTCTATTTTCATCACCCTTTTTGTTCTAATGATCATCCCATATTATTTAGCATGTAGTTTTATAGAAAACAGTACTTGATTTTTACAATCATTATTTTTTTACTTCTGAAATTATATACTATGTTCTCAAAGAAAGCGCTGTTGCTGCATACAGAAGCAGCAATATTTTTCCATTTAGCATTCTCCCGTCTTTCCTTGTTACCAGGGTTTTTAGAATGTGATAATGTCCCACCACTGTTTCTGAGATTTCCTGAATTTATTTGTTTGCTCTTTATTACGTAAGGAATGATTTCTGCCTGTTTGAATACATTTCTGTGGGGAGTGCTGACATTCTTATCCACACTTCACTTGTCACTTCCAGGCCAGACAGTTAATATGATTTTCTACTATGAGCTACTTACTGTGTACAGTTTTAACATGTGTTGCAGCAAAGCAGTACATTGAAGTGCAGAAATGAGTTAAGAAAGAGAGGGATATCAGACAAAAGTCATTGGGCTCTCTTTGGTAAAGTCAGTAATGTGCAGTATAAATACATTCCTAATCGGAGTAAAAGGAAATATATAGGTGGACTTCATATTCTGATCTCTTCCTTCTCATATGAATATGAGGGAAAGAAGTGTTTATGTTTGTGGATAATACCTAAAGAGTAGTGGCTGCAAGCCTGCAGAGGAGGGATTAGCATTCTGAATGGCCAGCTGGAAAACACAGAGGACTAATCAACAGCATCTGGATGGGAGCACAATCTTTTCTCTGGGAAAAGGCTGAGGGCTGTAATGGTTCCCAAGTTGGATTTTTATCAACACGGTGGTGATTTTGCACAGAAAGCTGAGGTTGTGCTGAGAGGCAAAGGGTGTCACCCTTGAGATGGAACAGGTAATTGCACTGCTGTGCTCAGTGCAGGATGCTGCCATAGGGAAAGGTGTGGGCTAATGTTAGAAAATCAAGAAGTAAGTGACACAAGTGTGTAGAGGTCTAGAAAATAGTTATGAGGAAACACTGGAAGAAATTGAGGTTGTTTAACCTAAAGAAGACTAAATGAGAACATAATAAGTGCCTTTAAATACATTAAGTGTTCCTGCAGAAGTGAAGGGAATAATTTATTCTCTTATCCTCTGCAAACAGAGTGAGAAGTAGTGGGCTTGAGGTACAACATGAAGATAAAGGTTAGATGTGGGGAAAACGGATTGCTTGTGGAGACTGGAAGACTCTGTTACTGAGTATCTTCAAGAAAGGCATAGAAAAATATAAGGAAGATAGCAGTGCACAGCACCCTACCTGGGGTACCAAGTATGAAATAAGTAACCTCTCATCATCTCTGCCTAGCCTATTTTTCTTTGGTTAAAGCTGAATTAAGAAAGGAAGAGTCCTCAGCTGGACAAATAACCTCAAATGTAAAGTGTAATAGAATAATCTTGGGCTTGGTCAGGGAAAGTTGAGTAGTCGTGGCTGCTCCCACAGCCTTCACCCACAGCAGAAGCAAAGTGGGATTGCAAAATGAAGGCTATGAGCATTAAATCTGTGTTAATTTTTAATACTGATGAATTATTATCTCATTCACCAGGTCTTGTCTTCACCATGACTCCTATCCTGGCTGTTATGAAACTTTACATTATATTTGGTAATATAAAATTTCTCAGAATTTTCAGCCTCTGATAAAGCCTGAGCCACAAGCTCTTTTTTAGTAGGTTTCCATTTTAAAACTGTTCGAATTACTTTCCTACAATGGCATTTACTTGCCTTTTGGCTTTTTAGGCAATGTCCCAACTGGTAACTACAAATAGAGGTAGAATTTATAGATGTGTCCTTCAACACAGCGCGTAGTGTGGAGAATTGCTATGTACAATGTCAGTGTACAGTTCTTGATATAATTAAGCCTAAACTGCAAAGGAATAAGATTTCTTAGAGAATGATATTTCAGAGTTACTGAATGAGTTGTTGAGTCTTAGTGTTTTTTAGATATTTGGGGATTACCTAAATGAAATTACTAGAAGAGAGAGAAAAGAAGATGCTCCTGTGGTGAACGGATTACAGTTGGAGATCTTAGCAACAAAACCTTGTATGGTTTTAAAGGAGAAAAAATTTATTTTTATTAAAATCCCAGAAATTTTTGACATGAAAAAAAATTCAACAAAAGGATTGCATTTTTCTGGGAAAAAAATTGCTTTAAAAATTCACTAGTTGTTTGATTTGCTTTTGTCAGCATTTCTCCCAGTTTGTCTCACATTATCACTAGAGTCTGTTTTGCTGTACTGCTCTTTTTGGGAGCACAGAAAAACTCTTCTCTCTTTGGTGTGCTCAAAAGGTATTTGCTACTTTTTTATGAGTCTTTGTCCTTTTCTTTCATGGGTGATTTTTATCCTAATGCAAAAGGGAACTGCAGTATCAATACTGCAGTATGAAACCACTTTACTTAGGCATGAGTATAGGCAGTGACAGTGTGAGGTTTTTTTCCATTGAGGATTCTCACTTCTTCATCAAATCAATCCATATCTCTCTCAAGATGATGCATCCATTTACTCCCCACAAACCTGAAAACAGTGATCAGATAGGAGCAATGTCTTTAGCTCCACAGGAAGTATGTAAGCTGAGAATCCAAGGGTAGAAGACTGTATATTGCTAAAACTCTCATCTGGCTTGTTCTGCGGGGAATGCTTTTTCGTACTGCACATATTCAACCTGAAAGATTTAGAGTTCCAGGAGATCACTGAGTCAGATAATTTGGGTGAGGATTTAAGACCCATATAATTTTATGGATGTCAAAAATTGCATTGTGGCCAAATATTTGAAAGAAAATTTTATTTTCTGTCTCGATAGGCATAGAACACCTATCAGTTGGTCTAGGGGAAAACTGTAACTGCTAAATTAAAAAAAAACCAGAAAGATAGACTCACTGGCTTCCTCCTGTCCTGAGTTTCCTGTGTTCTCTCTCATAATACAAGAAGACATTCCAGACACCAAATTTCTGGGGATTACCTTTCTTGGGGTTGAAGCCTTTGGCCTCATTCTTTTCCTCACAGTTAGAGTGTTCATAAGCCCCTGGAAAGACACTGTCTGTCATGTCTTGTTGCTTAAATATTGTGATCGAGCCTGTGAATAACCTCTAACTGCTTTGACATGTTCATAATAGCTTTTTTTCTACTCTGTACCAGTCCATTTCCATTCCTTAAAGTCCCCTGACATGGTGTGTTCCAGCTTGGACATGGTATTATGATGGTTTGTCCAAAGATACTATGAAAAATCAGAACACTACCTTCAGCTTTTGTGGATGTAACAATGGTTTGGAAAGTGAAATGGAAAGTGAAAACGACCCCTCTGTGGCAAAAGATATTAGACCTTTTTCTCCTCGGCTTGTGGGGTTTTTTTTCTGCCGACGGTGAAAGTTGCTGTGAAAAGCGGTCAGCTGAACCGGCAGAGTTACCCTGCAGAGTGACGTGTTCATGTCGGGCTTCTTCAGCTGTGCTGTGTGCAGTGAAGGCTGCCTTAACACCAGATGCCAATCATACACCACCAGTGGATTTGCAAGATTATGGGACAGGAAAAAAAGATGAAGGTTAAGCATGGGGCACAATAGAGATTACTTATGGTAATGAATTGTATAATTTTTCTAGACAGATCTGGATTAATGTTTATCCCAGGCAAGAGATTACTGTATGTCTGATTCTAGTTGTAAACAGACATTATTAAACAGAAGGTTTATGTTCATGAAATGCGACTATGGGTGTTAAAGCACTTATGATTTATTATGTGCAAAAAGAAAAATTAACCTGTTCATCTGCTATAGTACAAGATGCACTGTGGGTTTTTGCATAATTTGAAAGGCATCTGCTCCTTTGGAATACAAATAACCAGTGAGATGAGAAAGATTCTCCTCTCATTTGCACGGGTCCAATCCCTCACACTGCAGTGATGTTGAAATGGTGTAACCAAGAAAAGAGTAGTCTTGCGTGCTTTTGTAAAGCAATAATATTTCTATGAAAGATCATGTTGGCAAAGTCTGTTTGCTTGTGAATCTTTAGGCTATTCTTTTGATAACTTAAAAAAAATAATAAAAAAGTAGTGTTCAGAGACCCTTACAAATTACCTTACTGGGGTTTCCAAAATAATTCCTTTTCACTGTGTGAAAGCATAATGTTTAGAGACATTGAATTCAATAATTTTATTAAATTAAATATTTTCCAAAATACTTACGTTGAAGCTCATTTATCTCTTGCTTTATTGCATCACTGCTGCTTGGCATAAGTGAGACATAGATACAGCATCCACGTTTTTTAGTATTGCCTTATCTCAGTCGCTAAATACTCACTGACCTGAGTCAGTGCCTTCTGTGTTTTAGGTGAGCTGAAAAATATTCTCTCAAGGAAACTGTAAACAAACTCCAAAACTTTGCTTTTTTGGTGAAGTTGATGTTGCAACTGTATTAGTTGCTAACAAGTATCTTTTCTCTGTAAAAGCAAAGAAAAATTACAGTTTTCAAAATCTGTTCGTTCTATTTATGGGCTGTATTTGTAGCCAGCTGATTTTTGCATAATGCCATTTGAAATTATCCATTTAACAATGATGGATGATACAACTGTGTTGCTCTCCCTCCACTTTGTAACTGATCCGTCTACTTATAGATTGCATTGGACATGTTGCTGATGCTTTATTTGTAAAATTCACTCACATATGTGAGAAATTTGTTCGTTAAGTCTTACTGACTTCACAGACAAGTAAAGATATTCCTCTATATAAGCAAAACCAGCGCAATATGTGGAGTGAAAAAACCTGGGAATATCGTGAGGTTTGTTAAGTGAATTAGAATTTAAGCAGTTAGAGTAGACCTGAGTAAAATGTAATCTGTAAGATATTCTGAATGCTTAAATTAAAAAAGTTGCAGTCTTAAATTTCTATCAAAACACTTCATAGTGCACTTTCATATTTCTTAGCTATATTTTGTATTTGGTACAATAATATATTTGTCATAAATAAAATATAACTTTAATGCTTGTAATGTTTCCCCTAATTATCAAATTTTACAACTTCTGTGAAGCACGAGTCCAGAGTTAAAGTTCACGAGCAAATTAATTAAGCAGTAAAAGTTTCTGTGGGCTTTTTTAATGGTTCCGTTTTGCATCCGAAGTTGATGAAGACTTCTGGATATACCTGGGATGCAGGTAGGAGTCCCTCAGGAAGTGGATTTGGCTGCACTGCTCTGCTTGGAAGTTTGTACAGAGCAGCACCGGATTTGGGGAGGCACTGAATTACAGGCAGCCACTCTTTGCTTTGCCGTGTGCTAGCAGACATCGATAAGTCATGGAGATGACCTCCATCTTCCAAAGAGACAGAAAGCTAGAAATGAAGACACATTTCTGTTATCAGTCTGCTGTGGGTCGTAAGTTGAACTGGTGTTATATTTTCCTCTGAAATCCACGTAGCCTTGACACAGTGTTTAACAGTGTTAAGCTTATTGCTGCTGAGCTAAACATGTCTGAAGTGAACGATGACCCTCACGTCTTTGCAATAGCAAAATGTCTCCCTGATGTGATCCTGAAGACTTGGAGCATTAAGTTAATTTTCCCCTGGATTTCTGAGCTGCCTTCTTTTTACCCGGCGGAGAGCTTGTGAGGAATACAGCTTCTGACCGAATGACAGAACATGGAGGGTGAAATTAGATGCATTCAATTAGAAAATGACAAAAAGCCTATCTAAATATTTGTCAGGATGCTACTCACAGGACGGAGTGTCCAGCCAGGGAAGTGAAAGGTGGACACTCTCAGGATTTAAAAGTCTGGGGGGAAAAAAATGGGTAAATCATCCAGATTCTTTACGGGCTTGGAAGGGATAATTGAGGGTATCAGGTTGGCTGCTATGCTTCCAGGGCTAGTGATCCCTCTCATGTAATCTCAGATTAGTTCTTTGCTTTTATTCACTTAATACAGAATTAAACATTACAAAGTTTTCTGGACCACTTGAGTAAATAATGTTGTTATTTGACCACTAGAGGATGATTAATGTAGAGGTTTCTGGGAGGTATTGAAGAAAGAGGTGCACCACTTTCTCCTCAATTTAAAAAACACACTACAAAACAACCAAACAAAACACCAAAGCCACAAAAGTTAAGGAAAAGAAAAAGGCACAGCAAACTGTTGGCTGTGAGACTGTCAGACAAGAAGATGTACTAGTTTTCCAGAAGACAAAGGGATGTTCTTGGAAACTTAAATTTGAACTTAGTAGTTCGTTAAACAGAAAGAGATCAAAATACGCAGCTTGTTTTAGCCACATCTGTTTATCTGTAAATTATTATAACTTTTTTAAAGTAAGTGAGCAAATCTCTGGCTTGTATTTTCCTGCTCAAAAAGTTTTAATTTTGAAAGTAAAATTAAAAGTAAATACAGCATACCATGTTTATTTTAATTTTTTTTCATTTGTGTTACAGCAGTTCAAGGGAGAGTGTGACTATGATAGGGTTAATCCAGCTACATAAAAATCCATGCTGTGTATGATAGTAGTAAAGCTTGTGATCCCTTGATCTTTGATTAGATCCAAGCTAGTAAATATCTTGTGTTTAATCAGAATGAGTTGTTCTGCATGTAGTATAAGTCACCTTCACAGATGGGATGTAGCAGCAGAGTTGTCCGTGAATATTTGTTTTAATCCCTTCCAGAACAAGCGTGCTTTATGTTTCTTTGTTGTAAATCAGATTCAAGCAACTAAAGACCAGCATGAAGGAAAGATATTTACTTGCAGTCAGGAGTAGGACAGTGTGCGAACCTTTTTTCCTTTTAAAGAAAAATGTAACTTAGTAGATTCTTAAAAGGTATTTTATACTATTCTGTAAAGATAAGTAACGCTGCTTTTTTAAACTGGGATGCAAACATCAGTACCTGTAATTTCTTCTTAAACTGTCCAGACGCCTTTCTGTCTTAGACTATAAATATAAAAAAACTAAGATTTATTACAGTTAATGTTCAGCCTGTATTATTATCCTGTATTTTAAAGATATTTAGTTGGAGTGGCTGTTCTCTTTGCTGGTAAGATAGAATTACTAAAACGTTATCTGTAAGGAAACTTGTTTTGTGTGGTGTGTCGGCATCCTGTTTACCTAAATCTGTCGTAATTGCCTTCCAATACATCTTCCTGTGACACACCAAATATTGAAAATGAGATGACTCTTTGCTGGGAGCTTTTCTACCGAGTGTCATTTTTCTGTGTTCATAACTTGATGGTAATAACTGAACGACCTGTAGTTAAATGCGTCTCAATTTCTCTCACTTATTTTTCCTAATCACCACATGGAGCCTTCAGTGCTCAGAGGTGTGATTAGATTTAACCTGCCATCATATCTGAAGAACTTTCTGTACAACATATTATACATTGCAGGAATTATAGATGTAAGTGGTGGGTCTAAGTGTAATATATAAATAGGTATAAAGATGAGTTGCTCTCATGCCAAAGTTAACTCCTGGTTTTCTGTTTTTTTCTGTTTTTAACAGAAAGACTGGAGAGCCCCCACTAATAAATGGCTGGATTCCTTACCTTGGGAAAGCTTTGATTTTTAGAAAAGATGCTTACCAATTCTTACTGGATCAGCAAAAGAAATTTGGAGATATTTTCACTGTACATATTGCTGGTGAGAAATATTTTAGTATGTGTCTTGATTTTTTTTGCCATCAGTGAGGTTAAATACTAATCCAAATGTTTAGTTTAGAATCTTCCTTAACCCGAAACATTTTTCTCTAGCACAGACCCGTAAAAATCCCTCAAATTTACATATATTGTAAGCATAATAATTGTCTATAAAATATCATTATCAATGTGTGGATTTATTTGCAGCTCTAAGTATATATGTATTTTGACAGATTTTGTAGGTATGTACTGTATGAACATAGATTTTGCCAGCACGTTTAATTATGTATTGGTGGGGTTTTTCTCTAAAGAAGGGAGAACCAGCATCATCTTGACACTGCACAGAAAAATATCAGATTAAATTTAGAAAACACTTAAGAAAAAAAGTGCAGAATTTGTTCTCACACATTTTACAACTGGTTGACAGGAACACAAGGGAATGAATGACACATTGACTCAGTGATACAATCGGGACTGGAACACAGAAACTTCCTGTTGCCAGCCTCTTACTCGGATCATGCTTGCTGAAAATAAAAATATAATAAAGTATGATATAACCTTGCTGCTTCCTGTATTTATAACTGTATTACTAAGCTAGATTGAATACAAATATTTGAGTGATTTCACATAGACACTTTGCTGTGGAAGAAAAACATAGAAGGAAACTGAAATCCTGAATGAAAGTTAAATATATAAATTTACATCCATCTATAGAGATCTACTTTTTACTAAAGTCAATATAAAATCCAGTATTTTCTTGTTTTCAGAAAGGCAAGCTGTAATTAATATAGATGGTTAGAATCATCTTCTGCACCTTTACCTGCTGATACCCTTGTTCAAATGATTAACTTTAGTCTATATAATTTTTAGTTATTCCTGTAGTTTTAGAGAGTTTGAAGCAAAAATGTTAAGTGTAAAGTATAAAGTTTGCTTTTTAATTCTTGGGCAGTAGCATTAGCTTTACATTTCCATATAAGCAATTTTTTGGAATGAAAATAATTAAAAAAAAAAGTCAATTAATTTAATTGCAAGCCATGTGTTTAATTAATAAACTTTTTCTTACTTTAAAAAAAATCTATCCTTTTGTTCCTTTGGAAAAGAATTTTTACTGTAGTAAAGATACGAATTTTTTGAATTTCATTCTGGGAGGTTTTTTTTGAAAAATGGTATGATCAGATTTTTTGCAACTTGAAGGTGAGTTTGGCACAGTACAACACCAACTTTTGTCAAAATACAGTCTTTTTTATTGATAATTTGAATTCACACTATAATACAGTTTTGGCTTCTTACAAATACCAATTAATAACTATAATTCAGATATTATCATAGTGCATTCATAAAACTGGATACAGTCATACTTCAGAATCTTAAAAGTGTTTAATTAAATACTTACTTCTTTTGCCTCTTTATTATTTTATGAAAGACTGTGTTTAGAAATTTGTGTTTAAGCAACCTATGAGTGTAATTTAGTTTCAGAAATTTCAATTTCCATGATAAACCAAATTCCATCTCAGATAATCCCCTTATGTTCGAGTGTTTTGAGCCAAGCCTCCCTTAATAAAGACTGAGGTAAATGGAGTTAGTTCCGGATATCATTTGAGTCTTGTGCAGAGAAAAGTTTGATTTTGTGAATTTATCGTAACAGAGACACCACTTTGATTTCTCTTTTTCGGTATAAAATTGCTGACCATCAGGATCTCACTAAAGAGAAACAGTTTGTCATCCTCAAGTCAGGAAAGAAACCAAAGCTAGTTAGTGTCTCCTATTGTGTCCTGATCCGAAGGCATACAGGATTTCTGTATGTCTTACTGATTTGACAAAGATGATGTTTCTGTGCTCGGCAAATATAGCGTAGCCAGCTGTATCTGGGCTATCATTACCTTACCCCCCTGGTGGATGTCTGAAGGTCCTGTCAAAAAATTCTATCAATATATATTGTTCTAATTATTGGTTCTCAAACTAGTTCATTTGGAAAATGCGGAACGATGCTTGGAGTTTCTGGCGTTGCCCCGTACTGGTAATGCGATTTTGCTGATTGTACTTTCCCATGTGATGAGCAAATGATTGTCATCCCTAAAAGTCGCAAGGGACATGGATGTCATCTTAATAAAGAAATTAAAAAGCACATCTTTCTATGAGAAACAATGTAAATTCCTGACCTGTCGCAGAAAATAGTTCTCTAATTGGTTTTGTGTGGTGGTGCAGCAGAATCGTTTTCCCCAAACGTCATGCCAGCGCAGCACCACTGTACATCATTGTCAGCAGTTCAGCAGAATCTCCCTAATAAGAGGACGATTACGTAAATGCGATAGTCTTGGGGAAAAAAAAAAAAAAAAAAGATCAGAAAAGAAAAAAATAAGGAGGGGAAAGAGAGAGAGAGTCTGTGGCGTTGAAATGATCATACTTCCCAAGCCTCTCTGATTGTTAAGGGTCAGCAGCATAGGCAGACGGCTAGGTAAGAACATAAAGAGCTTGAAGCAGTTTTGTCATTGTTTCTGGGGATTAAACTTTGTGTCCTTTTCCTCACAAGTTGATAGGAGTGATAATGAACCCTGCAACATTCTCTCTAACTCACCTTTGAATAGAATAATCTTCCTGGTTTTTACTAAGCACATTTGCCTTTTCAAATACTGCTGCTAAGTCATTCTTTCCTTTAAAGCATGATACACCTACAGTAACATACCACATTTTTCTCTCATAGGCAAAAGGTAATTTACATTAACTCCTTACCAGGCTGAAGCCTGCTGCAAGCATTACCGAAATAACATCCATCATTAGATGCCATCTGAAATGCTTGTCTTTCATCATTAGCATTAAAAAACTCCAGAATGCATTATTAGAGTAATTTCTTAACTATCATACAAATACTGGCTTCTCTGCTCAGATTTACCAAAGTTGACAATTTTCATATTTTCCACATCAATCTTCTATTTCTAGGAGACTGTAGAAACTAAATGGAGATAACCAGGCTATTTGCAGCATGGTTGTAATGCAGTCTGAAGAACTGGATATGGAACTATGAATTCTCTGTAGCCATTAAAAATAAAATCAGGGAGCTTTTTGCAGGAATAAGGATACATCTCTTGTTTTGACTTGTTTTTACTGTATTAAATAAAATACCTCAGTTACTTAAACTATTGGGAATTGTATTATGACCTTTCTATATGTACATGTCAACTTAGTTTTTGGTATTGAAGGGTGTTTTTACAAATTTAGCAGGGAAAGGCTTAGTTTCTTGTGGTTTCTATATAAATATCTTCAATATTTAAGGCTATTTGATTTGTGGAGATTGTAGTATACCTGCATTTTTGGCTGCTTTGGCATTACCTTCTGTAGTACTCTGATGGAAACTCATGAGTATCAAGATTCTGGACTGATTTCAGAAAAGGTTTCTTTCCAAAGATTGTCTTAGCATCAGCTGCAGTGGAAAGACATGGGAGTAGAGGGGGAAGCTGCATTTTAAAATACCAAATAATAACTGAAAACTTTATGAAAGGTTTTAATTTTTTGGTCTCTGACACCACCAGGGACAGTCAGTGGGAAAAACCTCTCTGGGGACAAGGACAGGATTTAAAAAGCAAAACTAGGACCATATCAGCACTTAAAAAAATTAAAATCATAACTTGAGGTGAGAAAGTTTGCTCCACTTTGGATGTTTGCTGTTTAGGGTGTAGAGGAGGTGTTGGAGCACGGTTTTGTAATTAGCAATCTGTTCCTGTATGGAGGAGACTGGGGTAAGCAGTGTAGCCAGTAGTGCATCTGTGTGCAAGGATGGCTGTAATTGTTAAGGGTTCCCATACCCACCCTCACAACTTTCTAACTGCCATTAATTAGCCCTAGGTTTCAGTACTTTTCTAATTAAGAGATCTAAAATTAGATTCTCAATGGCATAAACAAGCTGCCTTTGTTATAGGGGGGTTCCACTTTTCTGATTATCCAGGCCCTCCCTAAATGCAGCAACAAGAAATATTTTGGTTTATGTGTTTATATATGTTGTTGACTTGCAGTGATGTGGTCTGGAGCCTGAATTGATTCTACAAAATAAATTGTATTTTGGTACATACTTACTTTTTGCTACCAGGAACCTGATGAGAATAGTAAAAACAGGATCTGTAATATGCTTTTTCTCAGGGCCTTTTTTTTTTCAAAGAATGTGCTAGTGGTGAGTGAGTTTTGATTTAAAATTATTACTAAAATAGTTTGTTTGTCTGAAAACTCATTTGCTGAAAATCATTTTCTTACTTAAAAATCATAAGAATTGATGTGCGTTTGCTAAGTGTCTGATTAAAGATCACAAAGAAACTCATATTTTGCATCAGAAATAAGCAGATGGTGGACAGATGGTTTAAATTAATATTAATTAAAAATCTTAACTTAAATTGTTTACCCTGTAAATGCAAAGTTAAGAAGCCAGCTTTCATCTTTAGGGTTAATAACACTCCAAATCTATTTATTAAAATTGCTCCAATGGGCATTCTTTCCAAGCTTTGATCACAAAGATGGTAGCCTCAATAAAGAGCATGAAAGTAGGTGAAAGCTGGAAAGAGAGAGTAATTCTAGGATCTTAACAAAGATCTGCAGAGGTCAAGACTAAAAATTCCTGTTAGCCTTTGTAGTCAGAGGAGGTCAAAACAGGGACTGAGAATTCAGGATCTCTCTTTCATGCTGGTTTCTCAATATACTTATTCTTTAAAATTAGGTTTACATCTGTGGTTGATTATATTACAATAAAACAAAGTCCATGAGCGTCTTAAAAACCTTCACACACTGTTGGCAAGAAAGAAAAGGGGTTGAAATTCTGTCTTGATATATCCTTTACATTTCCTTACTAGTTCAGTGGGATTGCAGTTGATGTAATTGGGAGGGGAAATATGGCAGCTGGCAATTATAGAGGAAGTCCAGAGTGTACCCAGATACCATAGAGCACTGTGTGTGTATATAAATCAGAATATGAAATAACTATGATAATTCAGATATCACTATATGGTAACCATGGATACTTGACATTTTTAGTGGTAGTGACTACTTTATCTCTGGACATCTGTCACAGAGCCAAATTTGGTCCGCAGTTAAGTAGTGTTCCTATTAAAATCAAGGGAGATTTGTCCCTTTAGTGAGACAGAATTAGACTGTAAGTGCTGGAAGCTTTGCTCTCTCCCTGAGTTTGTGACTGGGATATTTCACAGAGAAAGTGTAGATTTTAATAGGTACCCTTTTTCCCTTATGCACCTCTTCATTCAAGGTAAGAATCGGGAACTCTAAATTTAGGACCATCTATAAAGAGCTAAGATTTAATTGAGCTTTGGGAGTGTTAGGATTTTGATTCATGGTAGGTCCTCCAAATGCTTTTCTTCAGCAATTGACTTGAATTTTAGGGAGAAATTGAGGACTTCTCTGACAGGGACAATTTGAAAAAGCATTTAACTTGATGCAATCCCTGTGTACAAGGAGCTGAAGGTATCATCGTGTCAGCTCATTAAGGACCCTGGGAAGGGTAGGAAGTTGGTGGTGCACTTGGACACAATGGATCCCAGCACTGGGACAATGTGTATCCCAAAGTGGAGCCCATGCTAAAAATGGTGCCTGCTACATTGTAGGCTCTGACTTCACATTCCTAAACTAAGATGGTCATGTTATGGATACTAGGCACATTCTTAACAGAGTTAGCAAAGCTGCAGGGAAAAAGAGCCAGATGTGAGAGAAGCTTTAAATGCTGGGGGTTTGCAGCATGCAGTTAAAGCTGTAACTGACAGGTTATGAGTTCCTGTGTCATCTGCCTGGAAAAAAGCTGCCTAGGTGGCATGTTTTCCACTTCAGCCCCTGTCATTCACTTTCCTCTGTGCAGGTGAAATGTGTGCGTTTCTCGCTTTCTGCTGGTGAAAGCCTACAGTTTTGAAATGTTGCTATGACTCCACACTGTATTTTCATGAATTAGACTTGAGTAGTAAATGATTTATTTCAGAGCACCACAATTGAAGAGATCGCACACAACTGTGGGCACAAACAGTAGATCCATCTACGTGCAAGTGGCTTCACACGGATTTTAGAAGAGCCTGCAGAGTGTACCCTGGTGGAATCTGCATCCTGACAAAGAAAATCCAAATATTATTGGTTTCATCTTTTTTTTTTTCTATTTTTTTGATTTTTCATGTATCTTTGCTTTGGGCTTTTTGTTTGTTAGGTTGTTGAATTTTTTTTTTTTGCATGTTTTTTTCACAGACTTTGGCTTATTTTCAGTTACTGCTTCTGGAAGTACCGCCAGATTATAAAAGTGCCTCTAATTATTTTCTGTTCTTCTATTCAGGTAGATATATTACCTTTATCATGGACCCATTTCAATATGTTTATGTCATCCGAAATAGCAAGCAACTTGAATTTCATGAATTTGCTAATAAAATGGCATCCAAAACTTTTGACTACCCAGCCTTGTCAAAAGGAAAATTCCCTGAACTCAAGGAAAACCTGCACAGAATCTACCAGTATCTGCAAGGCAAGCCTTTGGATATAATTTCTGACCACATGATGAAAAATCTCCAGGATATATTTGAATGGAAATGCTCACAAGCAACAGATTGGGAAACAGAAAAAATGTACAAATTCTGCTGCTCTGTAATGTTTGAAGCCAGTTTTGTAACACTATATGGAAGAGTTCCTGCTGCAGATGGCCACAAAGTTATTAGTGAAATCAGAGACAAATTTATCAAGTTTGATGCCAGCTTTCCCTATTTAGCTGCAAACATACCAATTGAGTTGCTAGGAGCTACCAAGAAGGTTCGGAAGGAGCTTATACATCATTTTTTACTTCAGAACATGACAAAATGGCTGGGAGGGTCAAAAGTGGTCCAAGCCAGACAAGATATATTTGAGAAATATGAGCTGCTTGGAGATTATGACAAAGCAGGTAGGAAACTTATGAATGATTGCTTGTCTAAAATAAAATAATTTACTATAGACCTTTGAAATAAAAAGGCAAAATGGCGACCTTGAAATTTTTTTATGTTCTTTCTAATTGGCTAATGATAAAATGTTTTACTCTGAAACAACCCTCTATGATAATTGATTTTTTTTTTTTGTGCTGAGGTGGTAAAACAAGATACTTAATGGTGATAATGAGAAAGATTATAACTGAGCTGCATTTCCTCCCCTTATTCCCCCCCCCCCCCCGACATTACATTTCAAACTATTCTCATTAAGCAGAAAATTAGACTTCAGAAGCCTATTGGTCCTCATTAGCATTCACTGATCCTTGGCTGGGTCTGTGTCCTAACATCTTTTAATTAGCACACTGCAAATCTAATCAGTGTAATAAACGCTATTAATCTTCCTTTTCACTTATTTTCTCCCAGCACATCATTTTGCCTTCCTGTGGGCCTCTGTGGGAAACACGATTCCAGCTACATTCTGGGCCATGTATTATCTTCTGCGGCACCCAGAAGCTCTTGCAGCGGTGCGTGACGAGATTGACCATTTGCTGCAGTCAACAGGTCAAAAGAGAGGGCCCACATATAACATCCACCTCACCAGAGAACAATTGGACAACCTGGTCTACCTAGGTAATTTATTTTTATCTGTTAGGAAGAGAAGAGGGGCTCTCCCGGCAAACTCGGTTTATCACTCATTTCTGTTTACTGAGAAGGTGGAGGACACAGCTGCCTAATTGACATAATAACACCCATTTACATCAATTATAAATTATGTAGTTTATAGCTGTAGATACTCTCATTGCATGTAAACATTAAAGCCTAGGTAATTAACTATGCAAGGTATGCAAAAGGCTAAATCGAAGCTTTGCAATTATTTGAAAAAAGTTGATGCCTATTAAGTTGTTTGATTCTGAGCATCTGCCGAAGTGTTAATGCATTTCAAATACTTCTGTATGGTACTGCCAAGAAAGACCCTTTTCTGAAATTAAAGTGGGATTGTGTATTTAAACTGCAAATGTATTTTATCTGCAAGCAATTTCTTTCTTTCTCTCTTTAACAAAACAAAAAAAAAGGCTTCTAAAGCAAGCTTCTGTTGGGCAATGCCTCCAAATAAAATATAAGAAGATAAAAATTTGCAGAGGAGAAATGGTGTTTTCAGTGCTTTATTCAAAAGAGGGAGCTTTAAGAGAACTACACATCTTCCAGTTCTGGATGCAGGGTTCAGATGGAGACCCTTACCAGTGGTCATTGGTTGGAAGTTGTTTGAATCAGGAGCTGTATATGCCTTCAGAGCATCAGCTTTTGGTTTCACTTCATTTGATAATGCACAGACACTGGCAAGAGAAATGGTGAAAATAGCCCAAGGGAGGAAAGAAGGTGTAGCAGGTAGGTACCTAACCTTTAAGCGTCTGTAAGTCTCTACAAGTAGTGTTACAAGGGCAGACAACAGCTGAATAAAAGATTAAAGGTCCAATAATCCTCTGTTTTTAAATATCAAAACCAATCCCATGTTCAAAACAAGCTCATGTCCAATAGGTCTTGGTAGCTCAGGACCTGAACTGATGCTCCACTCTTAAACAGCGCTGTGTCAAGGGATGATGGTGGAGCAATGCATTCTGTGCCTGGTTTGGATCCTTGTAAGAGCTGCCATTCTCCAAGATCATCCAGTGTGGTATGTCTCAAGAGTCTGTGTGCAAACTTGATTTGATTAGTACAAATACAAAATTGAGTCTGATCCATTTCCTTTGTGTTAGAGCGTTAATATTATTCTTACATATTGTGAGTCTGACAAGTTGGTTACATCCAGGGTCATGGCTGTTTTGATGCAGATTTATCTCTAACCAATGGAGAAGGTTTTTGAGATAGAGGAGATGTTGGATGACAATGCTGGTGAGTAACATGACTTTCTAAGCATTTAAGGGACTTCTAAGGAATACAAGTAAAACTGCTTCTCATCAGAGCTAGCATACACGAATAAATAAGTTACTGAGCATCAAGAAAATCAAAAGAGAATTTAGTTTATATTTGTAGACTGAGATGGGAATGGCCATAAAAGAAATGGGGAAAAAAAGGCTCCCTGAAAGTGTAGGAATAAGGAAAATAAAACCATGTAGTTCGCTAAAACCATCTGGTGCAAAACAGTATGAACAGTTTAAAAACATTAACTGTGTCATTCCTCTGCTTCTTGAAATCTTGAAGTACCTTGGTAGCATTTGATTTATGTGTTGAGAGGGAAGTGCCACATCCTACTTTGTAGTATTCTTGTAACACTTTTGTTAAATTTTATAATCATGTTAAACATAATGTGATATGAACAGAAGCTAGGTTTCAGTTCTTCCGGCACTTAAGTCATAAAGGGCTGGATACTGTCCTATAAAATAATAATATAGAAAAAAAATCTGTACCATAAGATAATTAGAGTCATGCTTCAGTGGAAAGGGAAAGGGATGTTTTGTTAATAAATGTGTAGGAGGGATGAAGGTCCCAAATTGCGTTGCTTGCATGCCAAGAGCTCCCCTGTTGCAGGAAGGCCACTGACCCCAAACCTCCAAGACTGAGCTTTTCCTCTTTCCGTTCCCTCTGTGCTAGCCCGGAGCGTAGGAAACTGGGATTGTGTCCCTGCTCTCAAGTGAGGCAGACCAGGTGGGATGCTTGCATGTTCATCACCTTGTCATCTCATTTTCCTGTTTTAAGCGCTCTGATTCTCCGTCCTCTTTTTGGCCTACTGTAACAAGAGACTTTTTTGATTCTTCATGCTATGGAGAAGAAGCACAAATCGCTAAAAGTCTTTCTCAGGGAGTAGCATTGTTATTATGGTTAGATTGTTTGTGTCTAGGGAACAACATGGCCTGATTTACTCCTGAATTCTAAGCTCAGGTACATGATTATTTTATTAAAAAACAAAACAAAACAAAACAAAACAAAATGCAAAACACATTCAACCCAAAATCAAACTAGCAAACTTTGGCCCTAATTATCTTTTTCTGACGGCATTTCTGGGGCAACACCCTTTGTACTGTCAATATAACACAATACAATCCCAAAATCCAAATGTGTGTATTTATGTACACAGAGTAACATACATTGTTAGACCATTATTAATGGCTCACAACAGAGCTCTAAGTTGGTAAAGGACACACGAAAATGGTCTGTCTGTTAAACTGGTTATAATGGAAACGCCAAGGGTAGAGCAGAGATGTACTTAGTGCATGTTTAATGCTGGGCATGTTTAGTCAGTTCGTTTGTTTAATATTAGTCCATTCATTTATATGGTGAAGTATTCTTGCCCCAGGTCATTGCTGAATCCCAGATATTCCTGCAAAAAGAGCACAGCTTGAAAAATTGTTTTGTACACAAGAAAGGGTAGGGACCTAAAAGGAGCTAGAACAGAGTGTGTAGAGTGTGTAACCCAAGTGCTAAGCGTCAAAATCCTTGGTTGAATTGAAAGGAATAAATATATTTTTCTGGAATGGGCTGGGCAGTACCATTTAGTTCTGAGTAAGATGCAAATGTACTTGTTTCAGATTATCGTTTGTGTTGGCACACCGTGATGCCCGTGGGTAAATGACCCCCCCCAAATATTTGCATACTCAATAGCTATTTTCCTACAATACACTCTAATAATTATTGCACCCTATTACCTGCTCCGTGTTAGTGTAAAATTAACAATCCATTACTGCACAATAAGTTTTATAAAACATTTACAGATAGGGATCATGTTTAATTAAAATTAACTTGCCTACGAAAGCCAAATGCACTTATGATTCGCAATGACCTTTTATTACCTGCAGTCCCTTGTTTTGGCTGAATGATTGACAGCTTGCTGTTTGGCTACCATGTTGTATTTCAGCTGACAAGACTTTTCATTTTAACTCAATTTGCCTGCCTATCACAAGCTGGTGGCAGGCTAGGCTCAAGTCACCCAGCTTTGCCTCAGCAGCTTGCTCTATTTCTCATTAGTACGCATTTATTCAGTGGAAATTGGAAGACAAATGCTTGAAGGCATGTGAACTAAGTATAGCAAATTAGGGTTTAAAGACTGAATATTTATAAGTATATTGAAACAGTTTTTTAAAAAAAAAAAGTCTAGAATGAATTGGAAACTGAGTGCTAGCTTTAGTATAAGAGAAATGAAGAGAGAAGTGGGAGGATTCTAAGAATAACAATACTATGAGAGATATCTTTCTCTTCCCCCCTCCTTCTCTCTCTAGAAAATATGTAAAATCTCTCTGACAACACCTTATCAAACAACAGCCTGGCTTCTTTATGTAGCGCTTGCACAGTGAAGTTTAGCATCTCATGTGTGTAAGAAGGGGGGGAAAAAATGAGGGTCATGTTCATTTGCTGCTTGGTTATCCCTTGGTATGCTTTAAATTGCCTTGTTTGTTCGGCACAAGCACAGAAACAGATGTTGCTCTACCATGCTGGATAATTTACTGTACCTCACGGTGCAGAATGGAAGGCCTCCCAAGCTACCCAGCTGGTCTGTCAGCAGCGATGGCTGGTGTCTGCTGAACTATGACAACTGCAAGTAAAGGCTGCAGTTTTATTGTGCAGTTGTCATTCCTCTCAATGTATAGCTCTGGCATTTGTGGAAAGCTGACTGTCTATTTTTTTAATGTGAGCCTGCAAAGCCATATAAGCTCCATTCTCCTTTGTTGATCATAATGTGACTCATTACTTTTGTCATCTAATGATTATCGGCATGATCGCTCAGAGCGAGAGCCAAGCTCGCCTTCCACACATAACTGGTACTGGAAGGTAAAACAGATTTGTCATTTACGATCTGACCGCTAAGCCACACTTTGTGCTCCATTATTGTGATTAACTTCTGCATAAGATATGCTGCCCAATTGTCATTTGAGATCCGGCAGCGGGCAGGGACTGCCGTGCTTTCTGGGAGGATGTCCACCGATAGGATGTGACCGCATTGCTTGGGTGGTTAAACACAAACCTGGTATTTTGTGCGGCACTTTATAATTATTTCTCTTTTTTTTTTTTTTTTCCTTCCTTCCTTCCCTCTACCTCATTTGATGTCTGCTGTCTCTACAGATGTCACCGCCATTTCCAAGTGGTGGACTGGTACAACGCTACCAGCTTCGTTTTCTGCAGGTTGAAGGCAGTCTTGAGCCAAGGCTGGACTCTTCTTTTGTACCACATAAAGTTTTGTTGCCAGAGCGCTGCCAGTTGAAATCTATCGTGTCAGGTGCCTTGTGGCTATCTGCAGTAGAGGCCATCTTCTGGAACCAGGGTTCTTTTCTGGCTTCGTCACCAACAAGCCGATTTGACTCTGCCTGATTATAGTAACGAAGGCAGTCCAAAAGAATATGCACAGACTCACTGTACGTCACATTGAATCACGGCGCTGGCCACACAAAGCTGACCGCAGCCTCATTTCTTTAGACAAATGCATGCTTAAGGAAAAACCTCCTGCAAGAAAGCATCCAGGGCCACTTTATTTGCTATGCATGCTGCACCAGATTTAATTTTTAGTGAAAGAACGTTTGTTATTATTTTTTTCAGAGGCATCTACACTGGGTAGCTACCGTCTCTAATAAACTAACCTTTTGGGTGCAGCAATTGCAGTGCCTTGGTGAACACTTAAAGAAGGCTTATTTGATATCACAAAACATAAATGCAGACAAAAATGGATTATTACATGCTAATGAAACCCTATTTTAGGCTATTTTTCACACTAATGATTAGAAGGAATCAAGTCACATATAACAGTGCCCATACACGCTGGTGGAAAAATAGTCAGTTTTGATTACAAAGTGAGAGATGCAGCCCTAGACAGGAGCTACATGCTGATATACATGCTATCAGAATGATTTATGCAAATTATGCATATTATTCCCAAAGGAATTCCTCCTCAAACTGCCAGGATAAATTGCCGGAAATTAGCCATAAAATCTGTCGTGCTAGGAGCAAAAGGTGAAGGCCACTGGGAAAGCAAGGACATTCAGCTTCTGGAGCCTTCTAGGATGTGATGGTGGAGACAGAAATCTTGCTTTCCCCAGACCTGAAAGGACTATGTTTTGTTTCCTCTCGGCCAATTAGAAGTGTCTTTCTCTCTTAAAATTACTAGGCAAATAATGAATTGCCTTCATTCACTGTGACCACAACAGACACTATAATTTGGCAGCATAGTGCATTGAAAAGAAAATACATTTTAAAATTCTCAGAATGACTACAGAATTAACAAGCAGAATGATTTCTAATGTATAGTCCTACCATTAAATCCAGCATCTTTCAAAAGGCAAGCTATGCAGCTCCATAGATGCTTTCACTAGTATTTGTTTGTAACCACCAAAATATATGTAAATGCATAAAGCATTCATGTCTTTTGATTGCGTTGTTTTCAACGCGATGCCTGAATAATGACTTTCCACTCAAAACTTGGTGCTGCTTACAACCTACAGGATTTCTCATTGTTTCTCAATGCCATCAGTGAGAATCGCTTCAGGACGTTCAGCATTCCGACTGCCCCACCCCAACCCTGCGGGGTTGTGTATTGCGTCCTCCTGGTCTCTGCTTTATGTCTGGTTTTGCTTGTGTGGTTTTTCCCTTTCTNTTGGTTTTTTTCTTTTTTTTTTTTTTTTTTTTTTTTTTCTTTTTTTTTTTTTTTTTTTTTTTTTTCCCTTTAGCCTGCCCTACTAAACTCGTGGAGAATCAGCAGCTGTAGCCATGTATAACTTCCAGTCATTTCCCATATTTCTGATGTTTCCTCCCACTCCCGTTTTGTTTAATCACAGAGAGTGCCTTAAACGAGAGTTTAAGAATGTGCTCGTCCTCCATGAACATCCGCATCAGCCAAGAGGATTTTGTTCTCAAGCTTGAAGGGAATCAAGAAGTCGTTTTGAGGAAAGGAGACTGGATAGCCCTTTACCCGCAGATTTTGCACATGGACCCTGAGGTCTATGAAGATCCTAAGGTAAACATTCAGCTGGTGCTACTCTTCCTACTCCAGGCACATCGAAGCAGCCAAGCCTTTTGTGATCTGTGGGTTGTTGCTTTGTTTTGGTTTGTTTTTTTTTTTCACTGCTGTTCTTTCTTGTGGAACAAATCTTCCTAGTTTCAGATGTATTTTCTAGGGCCCTGCAGGTCAAAGGATTCATGGCCTGAAGAGAGAAATATGGTGATGAGACTGACTTGCGACTGCTTTCAAAGGAATTGACAATTGCACATTGACTACCATAAACTTTAGGCTAAATGTGGGCTTTGTTTGGCAGTGGATCATTTGATACCCAAGGAGGGCTGAATAATAGAAGGTGGTTTAAATAGCAAATAATGTGGGCCATTTAGCTAAGTGCCCGCAAAGCATCATTGACTCTCTGAAGCCCTATAATAGCAGTGTCTTACTTGAGCCTTATGCTTTTTCACCTCCCTTCGTAGGGATTCACCCCTTCTTGATCAATTAGAGTGTTGTGAACTTGAGACTGTAAAGCTGTTGCTCTGCAGCGAAGCTCGGAGGGTAATTGTGTCATCTCCTTGTATTTTTCTCTGACGCTCAAGTTAATGAATATCAAAGACTCGAAATTAATCCACCCTGCCTCAGCTGTAATACAGCTTCAGAAGTTCACCACCTGCATGCAAATTGAATAGTCCTCCTCTCGGCTAGGTTGCTCCCCAGATTGCTGTCCCCAGCCCAGGGTGCCACAGAGGAAGAGCAAGAAAGAGCAAGGGTGCACGCTGAGGCTGTTAAATGGCTCGTCTGCCTCGTTATACCTCATCCATTCCTCACCCCTATTTTCCTAAGCAAATGGCTGTCTCCCAGCCATGCTGATTTCCATCCTTGGCACTTGAACCAAAGAAGAAAGGAACTGGATTTTTTTATGTGTTTATAGAAAGCCCGTGTTAGAGACGTTGCTCCGTGAAGCTCTCCCTTTCAGGAATTTAGAGATGAGAGATTGCAGAGAAAATATGAGATTCAAGTGCCTCGTTGGTGCAGGACAGCATTTCGTTGTGTAGGAGCTCTGCCAGCCTCAGTGAGAGGAGGTGTGGAGCATGCTGGACTCAGCAGGAGTAAGGTATAGTCACTGGGAGAGCCACGAGAATGAAAATTACATTCAGGGGAGCTTTGCTGGCTGTCCCCACCCAAAAATGAAGCTAAAGCCTGCAGAGAAAACCAGGGTTTTAAAAATAATCCATCTATTGGCAAATAGTTGATTAATATTTTTATCCTTGAAAAGGATAGATAACAGCTAACAAATAAGCTTTTTTTTTTTTTGCTTTTTTTTTTTTTTTTTTTTTTTTGCATTTTATCCTTAACACTTTATTTTGGAGAACGTTATTGATTTGTCAAAAGTCCATCTGTTTGTTTAGGTCCTAGACCAAAAGCATCAGTGTGGAAACTGATCTCCTCCCTTATCCAATAATTGCCGGAATATATTACCATATTTCCATTGCTTGAATATATCTGCTTAGTATCAGCTCTGCTCAGCTTTCACAGTACAGCTTTAGTTCATATATTTTATCTTTTTGATAGTGAATGAGCAATCCACACATTGCAGTACATTGATTTCAGCACATGGGCCCCTCTCGAAAAGTGGGGAAATCACTGTTCTGTTTAGTTCTTAAAATATGCAGTGTGCTTTCAACAATAACTACTGAGGATCAGATAGAGATGGAGAATGAATTTTTTGAAAGGTGCAGTCTTGAGCTTGTCATGTATTTAGGGAAAACTTTTCCTGGGAAAACAGGCAGCTTGACGAGATAATTTTGTAGCAATGCTTTTTCTCCTGGATACATAAATTTAAGTTCAAGCTATCTTGTGCTTTGGCACCATATTGTGTAAGTGTAAGCATATATTTCTGACCTCTTTCACCACCCATTAGGGCCCAAATAAATGAATCAGTTTCTATAAAATGTGTAAGTGAATCCCTAAATTCTAATTCAGCTAGTTATGTAGCTCAGTAAATGAACTCTGCAAAACCCATAGAGTAAATATCAGGAAACCCTGCAGGAAACCCTCTATGGTGACTTCCCAAACAAAGCTAAATACAGTATGTGACAGAAAGAGACTCAGATCAGTCACAGGAGATTGCTCAGTTTTCGTAATACTTGTAGGAGCTCGTCCACACAGAAGCTCATGGCCTGTTTTCACTCAGTGTCCTGACCTTTTCCTTGATGTCAGCCTCCACGTCTCCTTCAGACCTTGTGCATGGCTGAAAGTTTCTTCTTTTTTAAAAATTACTCTTTATTTAGCCAGCAGGCTAGCTTTTAAAGAAACGCTACTCAACCCAAGGGCCTTCAGCAGCACTGAGTTTGGTGTCACTGTCGTTGGCTACGATCCTGTCTCACACTTGTTTTCTGTTTTCCCTATTCCATAGACAGCAATTTATTTTTTGTTAAAAGCAATTACAAGTCTCAGGGAGCTCTTAATATGACAAAGAAAGCATAAGGTTTGACCCAGTGTGTCTGTGTGTTCAATAACACAGTTCTTAATTGCTCCAGACACCAGAAGTGCACCTTGTGAAAATGCTTGAGCGAAGTGAAGAGCTCTGGGTTGGATTTTTAAGCTATTGCAGTTCATATTTACTGGTGCCTTTTTAGACCAGCAGGATTTAGAATTCTGGAAGTAAATCTTATGGTATTCTGGGCTCTCATTTGCTACGGTGTTGCTTCAAATGAAGCAATATCTTCCTGGCAGAAAAAAATAAAAGTGTGCTTCGGGGTGTTCAAAGGGACTAGAAAGAATTACTTGTCAGTGGAAGCAGGCGTAGAATCACCTTTATATCTGTGGAAAATCCAGGGCTCTGCCATTTAGTGAAACAAGCTCCTGTTCTTAAGCACCCAAAGTTACATCCCCTCCAGTGCACCTAGCACTTGTTCCCTTTCTCCCTGACCACCTCCCCTGACATTTGTTTCTCAGCATCACAACCTGGAGTGCATGATTTTCAGAGTCTTTAATCTAACGGGTAGATCAGTATCAGTTTATTTTTAATGGTGGTGTGGGGTTTTTTAATCAGTTGAGGTCGGTTTCTGTCTGACTGACTTGTTCCCAGCCAGCTCCAAATGGCTGCTGCTATAGCAGATGTATGCAAAGCAGGACAAATGCTAATGAGTGACCATAAGCAAGAAGTGCCTGTCATTTTTATTCAAAGCATGCAGGAGGGGTTTGTAAGTGGTTAATTTGCCATTGACTGAGTGAGTATGCCAGATCTCCGTCATTCAAAAACACAAATTATCTCTAAACAGGGATCTTGCTACTCAAAAATAGTCAGAAATATGTTCAATTTATGGAATGTAGGTTACAAGTGTGACCTCAAGCCTTACTTGAAAACACCCTCTTTATAATGGCCAGTCACTGGCATTGTGCTGCTTTGCTCACAGCTTCTACAGCAAAATATTTGAAGGTAAGATGTGGCAAATTAAGCAGCAATCATCTCCAACTGAAAGGAAAACTGACTGCAAAGCACTGGAGTTTTTGAATAACCTGCACCGTTCAAAAAGAAGGATAGATTTTGCTCTATCTTACAAGAGCAAAATCGGTGCAATGAATTAGTTTATTCATAGGCATTTGCAGAATTTGGCAGATTATCCTTATTCATGATGTATGTACCACACTGAATGCGTATGATGCTTTACAAGAAAATTGTCCTTCTACTAAGGTTCATTGTCCCTGCTACAAAGCAGTCAAAATCTAATTACAATCAATATAGGCCAGACACTCAGTGGATGAGATGTGGAAGTTGAAGGAGCTTGATATAAAAGGACTAAGCTAAATAAGTGGCTTTAAAGAGTGTTCTTTGCAGGGAAGATAATGTGAGTTAATGAAACTTGAGGGAACCAGCTAAAAAGAAGAAGCTGTCAGCTCCTTGTCTTCCTCTTTATCTTATTTTCTGGGTTTCAGACGCGTTACCATTGTGCAAAGAAAGCAGCTCATGTAACTGCCTTGTTAGATATCACGCTGTCTCTTTCTTTCTCTTTCGTTTTCAGGAGTATAAGTTCGATCGATACATAGAGAATGGAAAGAAGAAAACCACATTCTACAAGGCAGGAAGAAAACTGAAGTATTTCCTAATGCCCTTTGGCTCTGGGATCAGCATGTGTCCAGGGAGGTTCCTCGCAATGAATGAGATGAAGATGTTTCTTTTCATACTATTGTCTCATTTTGATGTAGAACTAGCAGAAAACAAAGCTGTCAGACTTGATAACAGTCGCATGGGCCTTGGTATCCTCCTGCCAGACGTTGATATTGCCTTTCGTTACAAGCTAAGGTCCTTAAGAAATTGAGCAGCTGCCTATATGCTTTCCACTAATCTCCATGTTTGCTCTGTTTCATCACTCAGCTTTATATTTTTGGAAACATTTGCTTTTCCCTCTCTGCTTTTACCTCCTTCCCCTTTGTTTCTAAGGAGAAAAGCAGTTGGGCTGGAGGTAGAGACCAGATGCAGGGACGTGCAACCTGAATTTGTCCTGCCTGAGTTGTGAGAAGTGAGGTGACATGACAAGAGTCTGGCCAAGTAAATTTAGCCCAGCATCTCTACAAGGTGCATCCCCACACTCTTGGCCATGAGATGAGCAGGATTTACAGGGAGGATGAATCCAGGCCACTTACATGGGAAATGGGCTCAGCAGCCCTCTGTCACAGTTAGACTGGGAGGTCCTATACACCCATCATCTGGAGGAATATCAGCATCTGCTCATAGAAGCATAATAACAAGAAATGGGGAGCTTGTTTCTAGAGGATGAGGGAATTTCTTGTGATTATTATCCTAACATTATATTTCCTTTATTTCTTTCTTGGTCTTGAGAGTCTTAGCCCTTTATTTGGGAGATGTGATGGAAGTTGTGCGGGGTGGTGGAGGATGATTTGCAAGAATGTTTGCTGACAACATATTCCTAACTTCAGGTTTATGTACTGAGGGTGAATGCTTTGCTTTCTTGCTCCTTTTTTGTTGTTGTTGTGCAGTGCAAAAAATTAAAATATGTTATTTCTTTCCTGTAATCATTTAAAGTCAGGAGGAAAGTCCTGTTGATTTTAATAGGCTCTCGATCAAGCCTGAATTATCTCTTTTGGCTTTTGAGCCCCCCCCAAAAGCATATTCTTCAGGGAGAAAATATATAAGCCTGTTTGAAATTATTCTGTCATCTCAAAAATTAGCTTCTCTTTCTCTCACTGTTTCTTAGTAACATGTTTGTGCATTTATTTTGACCATTTCTTATGTTTGTTCATTTCTCCAAAAAGGCAAAAGAGGAAGAGGGCTTCAAGGGCAAGTGTGGTATCTAAAAATGCTTTTTACTTTGCCTAAGTTTTACATAGGCAGAGTAGTGTGACCTGTGTTTGGAAACAGACTTGTCCATCTGCAGATTGGAAAATAGGCTCTTCCCTGGGGCCAAAATTTGAGCAACTGGAAACCCTGGGCAGCCACAGAAGTTTATACTGGCTGCCCAGCCTGCTTCACTGGGTGCCCAGATCTTGTTTGGAAAATTAATTTCCTAGGGCACAAAATCTGAGGTTTTAGACCCTGTCTCTCTTCCCAGCCATCACTTCAGAGATTGATGAGGATTCCCATGGCTGTCCAGTCTCAATTTGCCAAGATGATAATTGTGATGGCAGAATAGCCACGTCTGTGGGCCTTGCCTTGTGTTCCTAAAAAACATCTCACTTTGGGGTGTGTCAGAGTAAGTCTTTCAAAATCAAAAATTCTCCTCATCTATAGAACCCTTGATGGCCTATGGATGAAATCTTCTACCTACATACTAAGAATTATTTATTGTTATTTGTGTAAAGCACATACTCTAAATAAGCATCAGCTTCAGTAGAAAGACTTTCAGAGACTGGTACAGGCACATTCCAGATCCTCCAAAAAGAAAATTGTGGTTTTGTGAGATATATTGGATAAACGTTTTCTCTTCATATATAGTATCAATAATGTCTACAAATTCGGAGTACTCTTATGTTAAGTGGGCTTTGCAGTTGATTAAATGCTTTAACTTTACTTCAGCATTTAATCAAAAGCAAAAGCTGATTATTGCTTTGTGCCACAAAATAAAATAGGTTTTTATGGAGGCATTCTTGCACTCAGGTCACTTACTCCTGTGGTTACCCTGTAGAAGCTATTCTGTACTTAGCTGTAGCTCACAATCCAGTTTGGACATTAGAGCCTGGTTTATTGAGAGAGGCAATGTTGATATCATTACACTGTTGACTGTATTCCATTATTGCTTATATGTAAGCTGTAAAATGTCTCATGCTACAATTATGATGAATCCTTCTTTGGCATCCAACTTTAAAACAAACCTGAAGCAACTGCAAAAATAACAGTGGGTATTTGTTTTAAACAGAAGCCTCTTTTTTATAATTGTATTCTATTTTTAGGGTTTTGAATTAGAGTATCACTGGCTGCTGCATAATTTGATAGGGCATAATAGGACTGTGCCAAAAGTACATGCAAATCATTAGTGGTTTCAGATTAATTGCTGATCAATATGTATAGTATCTATTCTTAAATTAGAAGAAGAACTAGATTGTCTCCAAAGCAGCTAATTAAATCTGTATGGTATGCTCCACTAAAAAAAAAATTAGAAAAGAGAAAAGAGTTAGAATCTTTCCCAGGAGTTTCAGGAAACCTCTAAGAAGCTGCTTGGAGGCCTTGCATCAGAGTTAGAGACCACCATGCAAGAGACCAGCGTTCTGCTGGGATAAAAGTTGCTTACTCTTTTTGCTCAGGAACCAAAATAATCAGATGCAAAGCAGGGTCTGCCCAGCCTGGCCTGGAATTGTGTCCCTGGTTGCCCAGCCTCCTGGTAGATTAGTTTGGGTGGTCAGCAATGCATGACTACCTTGGCATACCTTGGCTGCTGAGGAAGTAAGCCTTGCCCCCCCCCCCC